>CAJQZJ010000535.1:18439-31510 GCA_907164525.1 Lophiomys imhausi | reverse complement strand
TTCTTTCTTTCTTTCTTTCTTTCTTTCTTTCTTTCTTTCTTTCTTTCTTTCTTTCTAAAATCTTTTCTTTCACATATATTACGTCCAGACCACAGCATCCCCTCCCCCCTCTCTCCCAGTCCCCCAACCCCCACTTCTCCTCTCCCCTAGACCCATTCCCTACTCTGTTTCCCTTCAGAAAATGGCAAGCTTCCCATGGATATCAACCAAACATGACATATAAAGCTGCAATAAAACTAGGCATATTCCCTCATATTAAGGCTGGATGAGGCAACCCAGTAAGAAGAAAAGGATCCCAAAAGCAAGCAAAAGAGTCAGAGAGAACCCCCACTCCCTTTGTTAGGAATCCCATAAGAATTCCAAGCCATAACATATATGCAGATAGCCTAGGTCAGACCAATGCAGCCTACCTGATTGCCGATACAGTTTCTGTGAGCCCCCACGAGCCCCAGTTAGTTGATTCTGTGAGCTATTTTTTTTGTAGTGTTCATAACTCCTCTGGCTCCTACATTCACTCCCCCCACACATCTACAGGATCCCCCAAGTACCACCTAATGTTTGGCTATGCAATTTTATATTTCTAAACTAGAGTGTGTCAACACTCAGATTCTGACATTTAGGGCTAAATAATACTTTTTTTTGTGTGTAGTGAGCTGTAATATTTATCTAAGATTGTTGACAGTTACTCTTACCTCTATTTACTAGAGCGTTGCAACTCCATCTGCCCCCAGGGCCACTAAAAATATCCCCAGACATTGCAAAATGTCCCTGGGATGTCAAGCTGACCTCCAGTTGGGAACCATTCCTACTGAATCCCTCTATGAAACCGTGGAGGTATGAACATGGACGCCTCTCAGTAGATACTTATGAAAAAGGAAGAGATAATCAATATCATCCCTTCAAGAACTGGCAACAGAAACATGGCATCCACTCTGAAACTTTGCCCTAGGGATAGAAGGCTGAGGGTAGCAGTTCAGGGTGAGCAATTGATCCTACCACCCAAGGGTTAGGAGCCGGAGTCAGGAGTTCCAGCGCTATCCTCATCCTTGGGAACTGCAGTAGAGCAAGTATCTCAAACTCTGAACTTCAGCTCTCTCATTCTGAAAAACGGGGATAAAAATGGAAACCCACATAGGGCTGTTGTGAAGACAGGTTAGATTATACACATCATGTGGTTAGCCCTGAGCCCAGAATGTAGAAAGTACTTACGATTCATGCAAAGCTACTATTACCATCTCGATTAGCAATTAGGATGCATTTCTGTCCTTTCAGAGGTCATGGCGGTGTGATTTCCACTTGATCAGTGGGTTGTGGTCTGAATCTAAGGTTTTGGATTTCAGCCTTCCTAGGATCACAGTCCCCTGACATGAAGACAGAGCCTCATGCTGGATGGACTGCTCCCCCTTTAAATTAGAATCTGGGTGTTAACTCCTACAGCAAAAATTCCCTTTCAACTGATAAGTGCTATCTTCACATATATGTCCCTGGGAAACTCAATGGCTGCATTATTACACACCTTGAAATAGTAGAGGTGGTAGGTTGGATATATACGATCAATGTTGGATATCAACCTGTCGATTAAAAAAAATGTGCTTGCCTGAAGCTTGATAACACATAAGCTTAAAGACTCTGAGGTTTAGATTCTAAGAAACAGACTCGTGCTTTTAGACCAGTTGGTATCAGTTCTGAGCAGCACTTGATTTTCTGAGCAAAACTGTGTGAGCAGCTGCCTTGGTTCAGTGAAGAAGCTGGGACAGAAGCTCCGGGATCAATTGCAGGTAGCCGGTGGAGCCAACTTCCTCCTTGATTCAATCAGCTAAGAATCTGTTTCACGGCAAACTACCCTACAGAAATGATACTCGTGCCTTACAAAATAAACACCAAACGCGTCAGGAAAATGTAGGTCCGAAATACGCCTATCACCAACAAACTGACATGGGAAAAGGCATTTAGCCTCCCGGATCCTGTCTTTGCTTATCTGTAAAGGGGAGCCCTGGGATGAACCTGGCAACGTCAGTTTCTGCTGTGCACATCGGAGAGGGGCTGTTACACTAGCTTGCCCAGAGCAGGATTTTTGTAGACTTTACTAGCCATCAACAAAATGTCTGACAAACATAAATACAACTGACAAGTTTTTTATTTATTTATCACATTATGTTTCTGCCCTTTGATAGGCTGTTTTCCTTTGCTGGTAGGTTGGTTCATTCATTCATCTGTTCATCCAGCCCACAGATGTCTGGGAACACGCTATTCGCTGAGCCCCGTGCTGGGATCACACGCTGGCTGCCTTTGTCCTCAAGTGGGGTTTACATAAAGCGGTTAGATTAACCCTAGGGCAGAGCACTCAGCATGGGATCTTTTCTCCTTGAGACAGGAGTTCCTGAGCCAGGTAGGCTCTGACGGGTTGACTTGGTGATGGAAATGCGGTTACTAGTGCCGGGACCGAGCCCAACCGGTTCACAGCCGCTTGGTTTGGGGTCGCACGGACGCTTGCCGGGTCGCCGCTAGGTGGCGCCAGACGCCCTGGCGGAAGGCGCAGCGCCGGGCCCCGCTGGCTCGGCTCCGCCCGCCGGGTCCCCTGCCGCGCGCTCCGCCTCCCGAGCAGTCGAGTGCGTCTGAGGAGAGCTGGTGCCAGGCTTGGGGACGCTGCCAGGTTTCTCTCAAGCCTTGGCCTAACAAAGGGAAGCAAATTACAAAAATGGAAAATTTCAAACTAGCGTTCAGCGGTATTGAAATCGACGTTTGTGTAGCACGCAGGCACAGACCACATTCGTGCTATTTTGTGATTAAAACGGTACCAAAAATACGTCCTTGCTTTAGTTTTCATTTTCTAAAACGGCCTCTTCCCCTCTTCTAATTGCTGCCTTACTTTGGGGGAACCGCGAACCTCTGACCACCGTAGAATTGCTAACATTTGCATCAGGGCAGTTGAAATCTGGCCTGGGCTGGTTCATTCTCTCTCTCTCTCTCTCTCTCTCTCTCTCTCTCTCTCTCTCTCTCTCTCTCTCTCTCCTCTCTTTCTCTCTCTCCTCCCCCCTCCCTCCCTCCCTCCCTCCTTTTTTTTCTCTCCCCTCCCCCCTCCTTCCCTCCTTTTCTTGTGCACTTTCAGCCTGGGGAAATACAGATAAAGACATTCCTAGGCCGTCCTGTACCAGGAAGTTTTGTGTTTTGTGTACTTGGCTTCAAGTCTTAGGACAGTGCATAAATCCTCACGATTCATCTTTATTCAAGTAGCAAAACTTGACCTTGGCCTCCTTGCCAGAGCTGTGATTACCTTGCTCTCTCATACTTAAAAAACGATTTTGAAATGGCTGTTGAGCTGGGTCTTGAAGAATTTAACTTAACATGAAGTTGTATAGAGAGCCTGACTTGTTTTTGCAGTTGCTAGACAGGCCCAGTCCCCAGTGGGCTTGTGTGAAAGGCGCCCTCTTCCCACTCCCAGCTCTCTGCATCATTTCTTTCCTTGGAAGCGTTGGCTGTCTCCTTCCACAGCTGTGTTTGCAGTGCCTGGAGACAGGTGGGGGAGTAGCCTCCCGCTGAACCTGCCAATTCCCTCTCCAAGGACTGTCTGAATAGCTATTAAAAATTAAAGGATGGACACACACACACACACACACACACACACACACACACATTTTCGTTTTTTGTTTTTGGTAGAGGCCGCTGACACACCAGGGCAATGGTACCGCTTTGCAGATTGAGATTAAATTCTAGTCATTCTCTTGGCTGCTGTTCTCCAGCACACAAGAACATCCACTGGTGCATCTTTGCAGGCACTCTAGAACGCCTGGCTAGGTTCTGTAGTGCAGACCTGCAATGGATCTTGAGAGAGAGTGGTTCCCAACTCCGGAGTTAAACATAGAGCTCATGAGACCATGGTTGTAGTTAGAGGCCCACTGTTTATCCGCATTCAGGCACACACAAACTAGAATTTTCTAGGGCAAGTGATAAGCATCCACTGTAGCCTGTTACAAGTTTTGCAGGTTCCAGAGGAGACCCAGAAATCAGATTTTCCTTTCCATCTTGGATTCAGGACCTTCCAACTCTTCCCTGAGGGCTTGGCCCTGAGTACCCAGCTACTTTTCTGCTTTTTCCAGGGGTGCGATCCCTTCTTAGAATTTCTCCTCATCCTCTTCTCTTTGCTTAGCAAACTTTTGGTTTCTCTTAAGACTTGTTTCAAACACAGCCTCTCTAGTCTTTCACAGCTCTGCCCACCATAGAGTCAATAATTCTGCCATAAGTTAAATGTGACAAAGTTGCTTGACATACCATGCTGTGCTGTGTTCATCTTTTTTTTTTTTTTTTAATTTCTCTTTCTTCCCTGAGAGAATATATTCTTTGCTCAGACCAAGAGTATATCTTATTTACCTCATAGCCTTGACATCAAAGATGCTTGGGAAAATGTGGGATGATAAGGAAACACACCTGGTTTTTAAATTATTTCCAAGGGCTAGCTTGTTTTCTCTCAGGTTCTCCTTCTTCCACCCGCAGGTATCTCAAAGTATGTCTGTAGAGCTGAAAGGAAAAATGTCAAGTTTATGTTCACATGTGATTTTTTTTCCCATAGTTCAGGGAGAGTCATCTGCCAATGAAGGTTTGATGGGCACACAGATGGTCATCTCCTATATCTTAGCATGTGCTCATGCAGAGAGCAACACCCACTGGTGACCTGTGAGCTTTGAGTGTTTCATGCACATGTGTGCACTGATGTCCTGCTGTGTTCTAAGCTGTTATCACTTCATACCCAGTTGTCAAAGCCTCCATCTTTCTGGCTCTAGTCTTCCTGTCTTTACTTAAGCCTTGCATAATCCTTCCCTCACCTTGGTGTGGTCTCCTCACCCCTTACCCTGTCTTTTTGGCTCCCTCTTACTATATTGTGCTTCATGTCTTTGAACTTGCCAAACCCTCACTGTTCTTGAAGGTTTATCCTTGAGGTCTTCTGGGAATATCTTTTTGTCACTGTTCAGTCTCTCAAGAGCACATCTTTGGCAATATAACCCATACTTCTCTCTACTCCACACCTTCTGGATAAATTAGATAGCCATATTGTCGTTCCTGATGCTTCATGCTACTCATCATAGATTGTAAGTATAAAGTTACTGGTCTTGATTTATTTCACATCTACCATTCCAAAGCTTGGTATATCCCATGAAGTCGGGATCATTTCTCTTGCTCAAAAGCGTTCACCTGTACAGCCAGTGCCCACATATAGCAGGTGGTCAAGAACTAATCTTTAGACATTGATATAAGGAGAAATGATAGCAGGTCATCTGTTACAGATATATGACATGGAAATAGTCACATGCAAAAATAGTCTCATTCCATAAACAAAGAAGCTCACTAGAAGCAAGACTCAAAGAATTTAGTGCATGGGGAGCAAACCAAGGCAATACTCCAGCCCTTCTCTGCTGCTATTTGAAAAATCAGAAGAGAACGAGAGAAAAAAAATATTTGTTTTACGGCTCTACCAAGATCTAGCCCTCCCTTCTCTCTCCCCCTGCATCAAGTACATCCTGTACTTTTGGCAACATGTTGACTGGATATTTAAAAGCTGTGAACTGTTCTGAAAATTTCACATACTGGGTTATGAGCCATGTGTGTTTGATCAAAATTCAATTACTCCACTGTACCATACTTGGAAGCCTATCATCCCGAGTTATGAAGTATGACGAAATAGGGACCCTAATTGGTTCAGTATGGGAAGAGTATCAACCAAGCTTGTTATGATAAATAGCTTCCTGTGTTAAGGGTTCTCCAGAGCTTACAAGTATCTTGGCTTGCCTCCTTCAGTGCAATAGGAATATTGCTCCTTGGGACCCCCAGATCATTGTCCCTCCAGGCAACTGCAGTTTTCTTCCACTTACTCCTTCCATACAAGAAAAGTACAGTGTGTTTCTCCCCTTCTTTTTTATTTCTTTATTTAGATTTTAAGCACCTGATAACTTCCTTACCTTCTTTCCCTTAGAAAAAAAATCTCAAAACGTGTATTTCACATACAGAAAATGATGAATATTCTTGTAGCCCCTACTTAAAACTAAGAAATAATTATTTTCCCCACATTTTTATCAATTTTTCCTATGCTTCTTTTCCTGCTTCTTGAGGTCCAGATCCTATGCTAGTGTGACAGGATTTATGGGTGCATCCCAAGTTGCTTGACTCTGACAGATATACGTATTATTACGGAGTCGCAAGTCTCCCAGGCGTTGAAGTTTTGTCTCTATTAATTATCTGTTACATCCCTGAGACAAAATGCCCAATGGGAACAACTTAAGGGAGGAGGCTTCATCTTTACTCATGGAGCCCTGTCAGTCATGGGCAGGGAAGGCATGTGGTTCGAGTGCATGGTGGAGTGTCCTCAATGTTGAGATCGGGAGGCAGGGAGAGCTGACTGCCACCTTCAGAGGACCTTCTTCCACCCTCCAGACCTTACATCCTAAAGGGCTCATAGCCTTCAAGATGGCGTCACAAACCGAGGAGCCAAGCTTTCAGAACACGAGCCTGAGGGAGACGCTTTGGACTGAAAACGTAACTGTCAAAGAGCTGCTGGTTTATATTGTTGACAAGATTGCAAGGATTCATAGAGGCTGGTTTTGGATGTAAGGAGAAAAACCAAGAAAACTGAATGATTCAGAGATTAAAAATAAAACTTTTCTGTGATTTTTAGCCATTGTGAATCTATGTATACAACATTGTGGGGAGGGGGGGAGTGACATCTTGCGTTGGGTTATAAATGTGATCTTTTCATGATTTTAGTAAAAGGTTAAACAACTGGATGGTTGCCATTTCTATTCCTTTTAGGGGTGAGGGTCTTATGTAGCCCAGGCTGGCCTCAAACTCACTACATAGCCTTGAACTCTTGATCCTCCATCTCCCAAGTGCTGGGATTACTTACATGCATTACCCTGTCCAGTAGGTGATTGCCAATTTAACTTCTGAAAAAATAGTCAATAGAAATGAAGATGGTTTCCTTAGCTGTCAGCTTCGGGGTCCAGTTATTTTGCCCATGTTTGGCCTTAATTGAAGTCTTCTACCTGCATCTACTTCGCCAATGTCCCTTAATTTTATCTTCTACTTTCATCACACCAGCCAGTTTAACTTGTTAACAAAAATACAAAATGCTAAGTGTGCATTTGTCTACTGGAATTTTTTTTTTATTCCATAAAATGTTGTTTTGGTGAAAAGCAAGAGCTTTAGTTCGTCCTTGACAACAGTTCATTAATCCTGAGTGCTGCAGTACACAACCAAGGAACAGAAAAAGATCCTTGGTATAGTAAACACCCAGCCTGCAAACGCCAGAGGGAGTGCTTTGTGGGCTTAGCAGCTTGAGGTGGCAGTGTGGCCAGGAACATGTGGCCAGGACCACGTTGGAGCTATGTTCTGTAGTCACCAGCGTTAGCTTCAGAATTGTGTCACCAAAACATTATGAATGCCAAAGTGCTCTGCCTGCCCTTCTTGCATTTTTTTTCTGTCAGGTGAATATTAGTTTTCAGGCCCTTCTATAATTTTAAAGTGGAATTTCCAAAATGAAGCATCCTTAAGAGCTTCAAAAACTGGAATGACTATGGGCACTTAGATGTAGCTCCCTTTTGGCAAATAAGGGTTTTTTTGTTTGTTTGTTTGTTTGTTTTGTTTTTGTTTTTTAGTAAGTCTTCACTGATTGAATAGCACAGAACCAAGAGAATGAATGTTATTACCCATGTACAGTAATTAAGGAAATAGTTTTTGCCACTCTAATAAGGACAAAGCTCTGTTTGATTTTAAGAAAGTTAAATGGGAGAGAATTTTTGGAATGTAAAGAAAAATCAAGGAATCCAGTTACTAGCACATGATTATTCTAAAGACAAATAGTAGGCAAGAGATACTTTTTTGTCTTTAGAATAATCATGTGCTAGTATTTGGTTTTTTTAGTTTGTTTTTCTCTGAATATCTCTGGCTGTCCTGGACTCGCTTTGTAGACCAGGCTGGCCTCGAACTCACAAAGATCCGCCTGCCTCTGCCTCCCAAGTGCTGGGATTAAAGGCGTGCGCCACCACCGCCCGGCTGATACTTTTTTTTTTTAACTTGGTGGAGACTTTAACAAAAATATGACAACTGTATTTTTATAAAAAGAACACAGTGACATTTAATGAAAATTATTGTTTCAAGAAAAGATACTCTTTAATTTTTCTGTTTTGAAAGGGTTTGTCATTTTCATAACTTCAATGTACAAATATATATTCGGTGTTGTTCTCAAACACAGTCTCAGTCTGGCCTTGAACTTGAAGCAATTCCCCTGGACCAGGCTCTCAAGTGCTGACATTGCATGAGTACACCACCATACCCAACTTCAGTGTATTAAGACGTGGCTTAATCAAATGCAGGTCAAACCTCAATACAGCAAATGTCAGTATTAACACATTTGTATCAATAATTATAATATAAGCTTTTTAATGCAATAAAAATAGTACCAATATGGAAGGACAAAATTGTGTAAGGTGAATTGGTGCTGACAGAAAGAAAATTTCCCTTGTGGATTTCATGTGCCAGAATGTGGTGTTCCATCATTCTTTCCTATGTCCTTTATCAGTGTTCTGTCCATTTGTATTAATCCACCTAGGTTATCATATATCTCATTTTATCTCAAGCACAGCAGAGAAAAGTGTAACCATGATGACTAGTTCAGAAATGAATAATAGCCTGGAGCCATCAGATATTTGGAAAGCAATTATTTTATTTCTTTAGAAGAAATTGGAATGAAGGAGTTAGTCTTCTCAAAAGAACACAAATAGTATTAATCTTCTACTTAAGAATTGTTTTCCATAGGACTGGAGTAATGGTTCAGTGGTTAAGAGCACTAGCTGTTCTTCCAGAGGACTTGGGTGCAATTTCCAGCACCCATGTGACAACTCAAAATTGTCAGTAACTCCAGTTCCAGGGGAACTGATGTTTTCTGACTTCTATTGGCACATATGTGGTAGACACACATACAGGCAGACAAAATACTCACACACATAGCAATAACAATAATAATAGTAATAATACAACAATTGTACTCTGAAGGCCCCACCCTCCAATGATAAACTACAGGCAATCAACCAACTGCAGTTGAGAATCAGTGTTCTCCAGGGACAAGCCCCTTGATAGGTTATCTGATCCCAAATGTTCATCCATGTACATAGGAACAACGCTAATGGACTCAGTATAGTGTGTGTGTGTGTGTGTGTGTGTGTGTGTGTTTGTGTGTGTGTGTAACAATAATACACTAATAATTGAAGGAGTAATGAATTTAAGGGGGGTAGTGGAAGGAGTTGGAATGATGGAAATGATGGAAATACAGTATTCTAGTTAAATGCTCAAAAAATGTGTTCTGAACATCCGGAGAGCTAGAAGTCAATACACTTTCCTCTAAAGGACCAGACAGTAAACATTTGTGTGCTGCAAACCTCTGTCGCTGCACTCATGTGCAGTGCAGATACATTACACAGCATGTGTCCTGAGTGTGGCTGCGTCCAGCAAGCTAGCCTGACAGACACTGAACTCTGAATTTCATGTAATTTTCATCTATCAGGAAGTTTTCTTTTTTTGATCCCCCCCCCCCAACATGCTACAAATGTAAGTATCCAGACAGTAACAGGTTGGATTTGACTCATAAGCATTACCTGGAACTGATTCCTGGCCCTGGTGGTTAGCTTCTTTTCTCTTCTTTTTTTCTATATATCACTTCTCTCTCTCTCTCTCTCTCTCTCTCTCTCTCTCTGTGTGTGTGTGTGTCTGTATCATTCTTGGTATAGAGTATGGTGAGGGTATTTTCTGGTAAAATATCTATGGTAGATCCAGGTCTGAGATCCACAGTCACCAAAGTCCTAATGTAGGACAGCTTTCTTGCTAGATAAAAGCAAACTCATGTTGTACCATCTGCTTTGCCAGCAGAGAGCAAAGCATTTATCTGAATGATAAGGCATTGTGTGCATCAGGCTCTGAATTGATTTGCTATGGTAAGGAGACCATTTTTTAGGGCTAGAAGCCCTCGCCTAGCATGTTTGAGGCTTTGAGTTTAATCTCCAGTGTCACTAAAAAGGTGATGGTAGTGATGGGGTATGGGGGGGGGTGGAGAGAATTAAAGTACTGCCATGTAACTAAAGGAATCTGTAATAATTTTACAAAATATATGCACCTTTATGAATGTCTGTAGTGGTGAATTAAGTAACAAAAATCTCTACTCCATAACCTATAATTGGGAGACAATGCCTCTATCAGCCACTATAGGCATTCAAATAAACAGCTCAGTGTCAGATATGGGTTATCTCTTTCTGAGTTGAGGGTCAGTGGGGTCCCATAAACCCCTCTAAACATTACAGGCCATTTCCACTGCTTTTGGCTACCCATCGGAACTTGATAGTAAGATCCTATTGTTGAAGACACCATATGCTTGAGTCATAGGATTTAGAAAAACCAAGCTGGTGCTGACCTGGATGCTCCATCCCTCCTGGCTAGCTTTCATAGTGCTGGAACATTCTGTTGATGTAAATGGGGAGCAAAGTTACAAACCTTCTGTGAAGTGCTAACTCTAAATGGGACGTTTATGTCATACCCCTCCCCAAGGCTCAGGGATCATGTGGAAGAAGGAGTGGGAAGGTTCTAAGAATCTTTAAGTACTGCATACCTGCAGTAAAGCATTGCTTGCTGGGCCTGACTGGGCGGTTGCACACATTACATTCACTTGCAGCTGCTGTGACCTGCTTGCACAAGATCAAAAGCCCAGTGTGGATGGGGGGAGGGCCTCATGAAGTCCTGAGCTGAGAAGCTGTTGGCAATTGATGGCTGCTGGTGGAAGGAAGAGTCAGCTTTCTTTAGGGATACTAAGCCTGAAGGGCTTTCCATGCCCCAGTAGAGAGTCCCACATGCATGCACACAGAGGAAGTGCTACAGCAGTGATTCCCAACCTGTGGGTTGCAACTCCACAGGCAAACGTCTATCTCCAAAAATATTTACATTATAATTCATGATGGTAGCAAAATTACAGTTGTGAAGTAGCAATGAAAGTAATTTTAGGGTTGGGGTCACCACATGAGGAACTGTATTTGTTATAATCCAATTTTGATGGGATTATATTGTAGTCCAATATATTGTAGTCCAATCTCAGTGGGACCTCCAAATGTTATAGTCCAAGAATAGCCATACAAATCACCCAGTCATTGATCTCAATCAGATATTGCTGGTTTATTGAACATACACCCGTAGACTGACCATGGCCAGCATGACCAGGGTCGCAGAGAGTCTCGGAGCCTAACTATGATGTAAATATGCTTCCAATACAGGCTTTTATAAGGAAAAGCATATCCAGGTAGCCAGGTATAAGAAGCAAACCGCATCGAGGTAACAACTAGGTTTGTGTATGAAACAAACCACATCCAGGTAACAACCAAGTAACCAGGTGCAGGAAGCAAAGAGATGGTAGCACTGCATAATGTTGACTAGCTAGACAAAGCATCTCTAACTGATCTTTAATTGGATTGACATAATGTTGACTAGCTAGACAAAGCATCTCTAACTGATCTTTAATTGGATTGACATAATGTTGACTAGCTAGACAAAGCATCTCTAACTGATCTTTAATTGGATTGATCCCAAGTGGAGCTGTAGTTGGGGACTCTTCAGATTGTCAAGGTAACAAAGTATGAGTAATTTCATCTTCTGACTAAAATGGAAACTGAAGACAAAAATGGTTGCAGTTATGTAAAGACTAAAGAAGGCCTCAACATATTAACGGGTCACAGCATTAGGAAGGTTGAGAATCACTTCACCAAATGGATTCAGTGTGACTAAAAACAAGAGAGCAAATGAAGTGTGAAATTGAAACTTTGTTAACAAATATATTTATTAATAATTATAAACTGTTATATTAGGCCTGCTGAGCAGCCAGCAGGGCCTGGCAGGAGGCCTGTAGACCCAGCAGGCCTGGCTCTCCTTGATGGGAGGCCTGGGGTGGGGGGGGGGGGGGGGGGGGTGTGGGGCCAGCGGGCCTGTAAATAAATATCCCAAGCCTTTTAATGTTTCAAAGCTTAGGTCTTAGCTGACTCTCAACTAGCTCATATAAATTAATCTAGCCAACTATTCTCATTCTGCCATGAGGCTTGCTGTACCTTCAGAACTCACACTGAGACATCCTTCTGCTTCCAAGTCTCCTGGCAGGAGGAGAGCTTGCTCTCTATCTTCCCAGGATTCCTTAGTTCCCCCCAGGAAGTTCTGCTTTCCTATACTCTTTCTGCCCAGCTAATTGGCCATCAGCGACTTTTTTTTTTTTTTTTTTTTTTTGGTTTTTTCGAGACAGGGTTTCTCTGTGTATCCTTGACTGTCCTGGACTCACTTTGTAGACCAGGCTGGCCTCGAACTCACAAAGATCCGCCTGCCTCTGCCTCCCAAGTGCTGGGATTAAAGGCGTGCGCCACCACCGCCCAGCTCCATCAGCGACTTTTATTATCCAATCAGAGAGTGTCTCAGAAAGGGTGCAGATCTCCAAGCATTGTAATCAGCCTCTGAAAATGATGTACAAGACCTTTCTCCAACAGAAGTGTACAGGAGGATGGGGGAGAAAAGTGGAGAGGAGCAAATGGGAGATATATTTGATCAAAACACTATATGCACAAAAATATTCTCAATGAAAAAAATCTCTACTCTGTGGGGTTAGAGAAATTGCTTGGGAGTAAATAGCACTTTGTACTCCTGCAGAGGACACAAATTCAATCCCCAGCATCCACATGGTTCCTCACAACCATCTGTAACTCCAGGTCCACCTGTAAATCCAAAGCCCTTTTCTGACTTCCATGGGTACCAGACACACATGTAGTGCACATACATACATTAAAACAAAACGTTTTGCTTCTTTTATGAGTATAGAAGCAAATCTAGAAATAAAAAAAATATATATCTACTCTAGAATCTTTCGAACCTTAGCTTTTAATACCTTACCAAATTACAATAAGATGATATCCTAGAAGGATTAACCATCGAACCAAGAAGTACAAGTTCAGTGCTCAGTGGTAGATCACACACACACACACACACACACACACACACACACACACACACACA
>CAJQZJ010000535.1:0-18429 GCA_907164525.1 Lophiomys imhausi | reverse complement strand
CACACACACACACACACACACACACACACACACACACACACACACAAGTACATGCACACTACGAGTTTATTTTAGTCACTCCAGATCCCCTACATATACCTTGTACCTGTCTCACTTCACAAGTAATGCCTATCTGAATGTCTATGTAACAATTCCTACTTTACATTTTAAACTACTATCATCTAAATGCATCCCCTTAATATGACTATTTAATCATGCACACCTGTGTATACGTGGGTACATGCTATGGATTGAACCCAGAGCTTAGCTCAGAGTGAACTATACTCCCAGCCCTTGATTTTACAACTACATGAAGCAACTGGATGTGTTTCTTGACTGCTTAATTCCTGTAGCTTGTTGCCACTTCCAGAGCATTGACTGCGCTCAGATTCAGTTCCTTTGGCACTCCTATATGAGATGTGCTCTTTCATCAGAAGGTGTAAGCTCTGGATTTTGATGGGAGACTAACCTGGTTGCAGCTGCTGCTGAGTGCCAGATCTGCCAACAGCAGAGACCAACACTAAACCCCAGATATGGCACCATTTCCAATGGTGACTAGCCAGCAACCTGGTGGCAGGTTAACTACATTGGACCACTTCCTCTGTGGAAGGGAAATTCTTTGTCCTTATTGGAGTAGATGCTTATTCTGGTCATGGATTTGCCCTTCCTGTACCTAATGCTTCTGCCAAAACCACCATCTATGGACTTACAGAGTGTCTTATCCACCATCATGGTATTCCACACAGTATTATTTCTGACAAAGAAAAACTCACTTTACCTGTAGAGAAGTGTTGACAGTGGGCCCACGATCATGGAATCCACTGTCTTACCATGTTACCCACCATCCTGAAGTAGCTGGCCTGACAAAAAGATGGAATGGCCTTTTGAAGATACAGTTACAGCACCAATTAGATGGTAGCAGCCTGGAGGGCTAGGGCAAGGTTCTCCAGAAGGCAGTATATGCTTTGAATCAGCATCCAATATATAATACAGTTTCTCCCATAGCCAGGATGTATATGGTCCAGGAATCAAGGGATTGGAAGGGAATAATTCCGTACACTATCACTCCTTGTGACCCATTAGGACAATTTTTGCTTCCTATTCCCTCAACCCTAAGTTCCACTGGCCTAGAAGTTTTGGTTTCAAAAGGGAGGAAAGGAAGTGAGAAAATACTGAACCAGAGAAAGACTGAAAATCAGCTGAGTAAACTCCAAACCCTGCACCTCCATGTCTGATGTCAAAATGCTCTTCAGATTTCCAATTCCTTTCAGATTTGTTGACTGCAACACACTTCTTTCTCCTGGGCCATTTCCACTCCCCATTAGCTGTTTTCCTCATCAGGTATCCCAAAAATTTGGCATCTCCAATATCTTGGGGTCTCTAAGGCAATCCAGGCTTCACCTTTTATGGCTTCACACAATGGCTTTTCTAGGTCTCCATGTGGGAACACACCTGACCCATGCCTGGCCTCAGTGGCTTTCCTTAGTTGTGGAGGGAGATTCCATAACCCCTTTCTTCTGTCATTGACTCTAAAGCCAGAACCATGTGAACAAGGGGGCCAAATTCTACTCTTTGCTGAGGCTGGAACATGCCCCCCTTGTTTGATTAAGTCTTCACCACTCTTCTGTTTTTGATGGCTTTATTCACTGCCTAAGCTTGGCTGCCCTACAACTCTATTTGTAGACCAGGCTGGCCTCAAACTCAGAGCTCAGCCTGCCTCTTCCTTCAGAGTGCTGAGATTAAGGTATGTGACATAACACGTGGCTCTAAGTTTTTAAAAAATTCCTTTTCACAAATTGGAAGCTTGTGAAAAAGCTGGGTAGAATCTTTCCCTGGTTACCATTCCCTTTATTCCATTTAACATCAGGATTTTCTTTAATCTGTTTATCCCCTTGAACACAGGATTTGCTTCACTGCACTTCCTGGTGCCCCTTTCTTCTCAAATTGTACATTTTCTATTTTTCCTTGTTCAGCTTGTTCCTTTTCGTTATAGATCTTCATAAGAGTGAATGCTAATAACCACATGACAGAGTCAGTACTAGGCCATCTTGATATTTCCTCTGCCAATGCAATTAATCCCAAATTCTTTCAATTTAGGCTCAGGCAGATTTTTTTTGGACAAAGGCAGAAAGCAGCCACATTCTTCACCAAAATATCACAAGAATAGTTTCTAGGCCACATACTACCATTCTTCTCCTCTGAAACTCCTTGGGCTAGGAGTTCAAATCACCCTCAGCACCCCTGTTGTCCGTGTTCCCAGTAGTATGCCCCAGTAAGCACAACTTAGTGTTTAATTGATTTTCCAATTCCAAGTCCCAAAGTCCACATTCCTCCAAACAAAAGCATGGCTAGTCAGTCACAGCAATACCCCAACCCTGGTACCAACGTCTGTCTTAGAGTTTTATTGCTGTGAAGAGTCAACATTACTGAGCAACTCTTAGAAAACATTTAATTGGGGCTAACTTTCCATTCAGAGTTTTTTCATTATTGTCATGGTAGGAAACACGGTGGCACACAGACAGACATGGTGCTGGAGAAGGAGCTGAGAGGTCTACATCTGGATTGGCATGCAACAGGAAGAGAAGGGGCTTGAGCTTCTGAGACACCGCCAGAGTGACATACTATTTTTCAGCAAGTCCACACCTACTCCAGCAAGGCCACACCTCCTAATAGTGCCACTCTCTACAGGCCAAGCATTCAAACAGGAGTTAATGGGGGCCATTCCTGTTCAAACCACCCCAGATGTTTTAATGACTTTAGTGTCCACTGATTTTCCTATGAGCTTGAATAACTTTACATACAAAGAAACAACTTTTAAATGTATTATTTGTTTACTTAGTTTTATTTTATGTGTACGAGTCTTTTACCTGCATATATGTAAAGGCACCACCATGTGCATGCTTGGTTTCTTTGGAGGACAGAAGAGAATGCTGAACCTCCTGGAGCTGGAGTTACAGACAATTATAAGATGCCATGTAAATGCTGGGAACTGAACATGGATCCTCTGGAAAAACAGCAAGTGCTCTTAACTGCAGAGGCATCTTTCTAGCTCTATCATCTTTCAAAAATGTTTTGAGTTAAGATCTCAGTGTACAGCTCTGGCTGGCCTAGACCTTATTATGTTGGCCAGGCTGGCCTTAAACTTGTGGAAATCTTCATGCCTCTGACTTTTCAGTTCTGGGATTAAACGCATATTCCACAAAGTCCAGCTGCAGGATATGTTTCTTTAAACATAGAACACATTACTTATTCATTTATGGGTACATGTGTCACAGTGTGTACATGGATATCAGGGGACAACTCATGGGAGTTGGTTTTCTCTTACTGTGTGAATCTCAGGGATCACACTCAAGTGTCAGCCTGGATGACAATCACTTTTAGCAGCTGAGTCATCCTGGCAGGCATACAGTTCTTACCTATGAGGTCTGTAGATTTAGAACAGGCAAGATAAGTGCTTGATTTCTTCCTTATTTATTCAGCTTTAAAGGAAGTGAATTGGATTTCCTTTTACCTTTAGAAGGTGGCCGATTACCAATTTTAAATGTTAATACCTTTAGAAACTCATAGATTTAAACGCATTTGATGAAATTCAATTGGATGTACTTTTTTGAAGTTGAAATTGGCCCATCCGTATTCAATAGGAGCGTTTTCAAGCTGGCTCCTGATTCCTTTCACCATGTCTCCAGTGGTCTCTCCCAGCTCCTTGCTGTCTGGTATGTCAAGAGGTTTCAGACACATCTTGTACATATCATACACTAGCCATCTTGTACATATCATACACTAGCCTTGGAATCAGCCATTTCTCCAGGGATCCTGTGTTTAATGGGGAAGTGGTGTTTTAAAATCATGGTATATACCCTAAGATGCTTGTTATTACCAGATTGTTCATATTTTCCAGTTGGTGTAGGGTATTTCTAATGTATTATAAAAATTTAAAAATTCCGTGTACATATTTTATTGTACATCCTATTTTATTAACAAAGACATTTGTATATAAATATATATTGTACCTTGAGTATATTAACTCATATGACCCCTATCTACCACTCTTCCTTTTCTCTCTCCACCTCCTACCAGTTTTCTTTGCTTCTCTAGACATGTTGGCTGTGATTTTAATGTTATATATATATATATATATATATATATATATATATACATTACATATATATATGTACATACAGGTATATATAATATATATATTACAAGTTAATTATATTAGTTTGTCTACTGTTGTACGAATGGTATTGAATTTTGGTAGTGACTGTATTGAATTTGTAGATTTTTTTTATAGTATGCCATTTTCATAACATTAATTCTTCCAGTATATTATTTGGGAGGTCTTTATGTCTTCTGTCCATTTCTATCTGTCCACTTATTCCATAATATTTAGTTTTCATGTAGAAGTTTTCACTTCCTTAGTTGGTTTAGCTGTTTTGTTTTTCTGCCCCCTCCCCCCGCCCCCCGCCCCAGTGTGGTTCCGAATGAGATTGTTTCCGTAATTTCTTTCTCAAATTGTTTATCATTTAATTTTATTTTCTGTCACTTTGCTGAAAGTATTCATCAGATCTAAGAGTTTCCTAGTGGAGTCTGCAGGATCTCTTACATATTGTATCATCTGCTAATTTGGACACTTTGGCTTCTTCCTTTCCATTTGTACCCTCTTATTTCCTTGTTTTATTGCTCTAGTCAAGACTTCAAACACTCCAGTCAGAGAGGAGAAAGTGTATGTCCTTGTCTTGTTACTGATTTTAATGGAGATGCTTTGAGGTTTCCTTTACTTAGTGTGAGGTCGGCTATAGGTGTTTATTATAGTGAGACATGTTCCTTTTATTCGTGGTGTCTTCAAGGTTTTTATCATGAAGAGATGTTGGATTTGTCAAATGTTGGATTTTTGTACATCTACTGAGATTATCTCATTTATGTGATGTAGTGTATTTATTGATTTGTGTATGTTGAACCAATCACTGTACCTCTGGGATGAAACCAGCTTGATCATGGTGAATTATATTTGGATATTTTTTAAAATTCAGTTTTCACAAACTGGGCATAGAGACACATGCCTTTAATCCCAGTACTTGGGTGGCAGAAACAGGCAGATCTCTGTGATTTCAGGGCCAGCCTGGTCTACAGAGTGAGTTCTAGGACAGCCAAAGGTATATAGTGAAACCTTGTCTTGAAAAAAAATTAGTTTTCATATATTTTATTGAAAATTTTAACATATTTGTTCATCACGGAGACTAGTCCCTTCCTTTCATCTTTCCTTTCCTTCTCTTGCTCCCTCCCTCCTATTCTTTCTTTCTTTCTTTTTTAATCTGGTTTTTGTGTGAGGGAAACATTGGCTTCTAAAAAGAGTTTGGTAGCATTCTGTCCTTTGTTATTTTATAAAGTAGTTTGAGGAACATGGCGTCATGGTAGGATACAGCTGCGACTCTGAGCCTGAACTTTTTTAGTTGGGATTTGTGTGTGTGTGTGTGTGTGTGTGTGTGTGTGTGTGTGTGTGTGTTTTACTAGTGATTTAATATTCTTGCTTTCTGCAGTTTATCTAAGTAGATTATTTATTTTGGTAGGTCATATGCATCTAGAAATTCATCTATTTTGTTTTGATTTTTTACTTTAGTAGAGTACAAGTTTGTTTCATTTTGTTTTTTTCAACATTTATTTATTTCTTCAAGTTAAATCTCAAACACAGCTCCCTCCCTCCTCCTCTCCCTGGTCCCACCCTCCTACCCTCTTCCCTCTCTCCCACCTATCCTCTTTTTAAAAAATTTTTATTTAAGGTGTATCTGAGTAGAAGTTTTTAAGGTGTGTATATTACTTATTCCACTGATACCTGTTGTAATATCTGCTTTCTCGTCTCTAATTTTATTGATTTAGATCTACTCTTTTCTTTAGTTTGGCTAAGGATATGTTGATCTTTTCAAAAAATCAATTTATTTTTTTTTCATTGATTTTAAAAAATTGCTTATTTATTTATTTTTTTGCTTACATTTCATTAATTCCTGTCCTGATCTTAATTATTTTTCTGTCTACTGGTTACAGATTTGGCTTATTCTTGTTTTCAAATACCCTAAGGAGCTTCATTACATTTTTATTTAAGATTACTCTGGTTAAATTTTTTATTCATTAATAGCCGGGCATGGTAATGTACACCTTTAATCCCAGCACTCAGGAATCAGAAGCAGATGGATCTCCAAGCTAGCAGCTTGCCTGATGTACATAGTGATTTCCAGAATGGCCACAGATAAGTAGAGAGACCTGATCTCAAAATAAAACAACAAAAATATTTATTTATTAATAATTATTATTGCTATTGTCCGTGTGTGTGATGAGGATGTGTGAATGTGGGCATGTGTGTGCCATGGTATGAAGGTCAGAGGATACTTTTTGGCATTGATTCTCTTCCTTCTACCATAGAATGTGGGGCTTGAACTCAGGTCATCAGATTTGTGTGACAAGCACTTATAGCTGCTGAATCATTTTGGTAGACTGACGAAGGGTCAGCAGCTTAGCTTTTGCTCTATGTGCTGGTTTTGAGACAGGGTTTCAAGCAGCCCAGGTGCATGAGCTGGCTGAGGTCCTGGGTGATGGTAAACTCATGCTCTTCCTGCTCTTCCTGCTGTAGCAGCTGGAATTGAAGGGATATATGCCACCACTCTTAGTTCAGGAATTCCTGGGGAATTGAACCCAAGGCTTTTGGTGGCATTCTACCCACAAAATTACATCCCAAGCAGTGATCTTTTTAAGCGGGTAATTTTAAATATAAGTTTCTCTTAGAATTGGTTTCATTGTATCCTATAGGTTTTTTGTTTTTGTTTTGGTTTGGTTTTTTTAGTCTCTTGTGTTTTTGTTTTTATTCAGTTATAGGATTTAAAACTTTTCCTTCTTGGTTTATTCCGTGATTATACATTATTCAATAGTGCGCTGTCCAATCTCTACAAGTTTGTGTATAATCTGTATTTTTCCTTGTTATTGAATTCTAGTTTTATTCCATTTGGTCAGATAGAGCATAAGAAATCATTTTAATTTCCCTGCATTTGTTAAGATTTTCTTTGTGTCCCAGTTTATTTTAGGGAAAGTTCCATGAACTGTGAAGAATATATTCTGCAGTGTTTGAATAGAATATTCTGTAGGAGTCTGGGAAGTCCATTTGATCTATGGTGCCATTTAGCTCAGGCATTTCTCTGCTTATGTTTTGTCAGAATGAACTGTTTATTTCTGAGAACAGAGTATTGGGGTTAGCTGTTATCACTGTGTTGAGGCTAATTCTTTACACAGAATGGTATTTGTCGTTGGGTGCACCTGTGTTCATTATTCTTTCTATGACCTATTTCCTTGTTCAGTCTGACACACCTTGGCTTATCTCCTCTGATTAACTTTGGCAGAAGTCTACTTTGTTACATGTTAGAACAGTGAAATTGAAACCATTAATACTCATAATTGTTATTGAAACTGTGTTAATTCCTTTAATTTTATTGATTTTATAGCAATTACTACTTTCCTATTCCTCGTTTTCTAAACTGCTGTTTTAGTGTAGTTTATTCTTCTATATAGCTTCATAGATGTGTCTATCTTTGTTTTTGGTCTGAAATATTCCTTCCAGTACTTTCTATTATCTGCCTCCCTGCCTCCTGTCTATGTATGTATGTATGTATGTATGTATGTATGTATGTATATACGTACGTACGTACCTATCTATCTATCTATCTATCTATCTATCTATCATCTATCATCTATTTACTATTGCGCATGGGTGTTTTGTCTGCATGTGTATTTGTATACCATGTATGTGGCTGGTGCCCTAGGAGGCCACAAGAGGATATCATTTCCGCTGGGACTTGAGTTATGCATGATTGTGAGTGTGGATGCTGGGAATTGAACCCAGCCTTCTGGAAGTGCAGCAAGTGTTCTTAATAACTGAGTCATCTCTCCAGTCCCACTCCTAGTATTTTCTGTAGAGCTAGTTAGGGTCATAAATTCCTTTAGGATGTTTTTATCATGGGAAGTTTTTCTTTTTCCTTCAGTTGTGACACATCGTTTTTCTGGATAGAGTAGTCTGGATTGGTAACCATTGTCTTTCAGAGCTTGAAAGATGTTGTTCTGGTGCCTCTTGTTTTTAAACTTTCTGTTGAAAAATCTAATGCTCTCCTGTTGAGGCTGCTTTTATATATGACTTAATACTTTTCTTTTGCATCTCTTGATATACTTTCTTTATTCTGCATATTTTGGGTTTTGACTACAGTATAACATGGGGCAATTCTCCAGTCTTGGGTACTTAGTGTTCTAAATCCTTTTGTGATTGGTGGGCAGCTCTTTCAGTAGGTTTGGGAAATAATCTGCAATGATTTTACTGAAAATTGTTTCTATGTCTTTAGTATAAAGTAATGCTATTCTTGGTTTTCAACTTGACTAGATCTGGAATTAAAATCCAAATGGCTAGGCACACCTGTGAGGGATTTTTTCTTTCTTTATTTTAATGTATATTTATATATATATATTTTTTTTTGGTTTTTCGAGACAGGGTTTCTCTGAATATCTCTGGCTGTCCTGGACTCACTTTGTAGACCAGGCTGGCCTCGAACTCACAAAGATCCGCCTGCCTCTGCCTCCCAAGTGCTGGGATTAAAGGCGTGCGCCACCACCGCCCGGCTTAATGTTTATTTATTAATTCAAGTTACATCTTCATCACAGCCCCCTCCCTCCACCACTACTGGTCCCGCCCTCCCACCCTCTACCCTCTCTCCTACTTACCCTACTCCTCGGGTGAGGGGTACCCCCACATACCAGCCCCCCTTGGTTCATCAGTCACATGAGCGCTAAGGGCTTCTTCTTGCATGGGAGGCCTACATAGTAGTTCCACTAGGGTGAAGTGTCCCACTAACAGGTAACAAAGTCCATGTTCCTGTTCCTTTGGGTCTATTGATTGTAGGATAGCTATCCTGTACTATATGGCTAAAATCCAGTTATAAGTGAAGACATGCCATGTGTATCTTTCTGGGTCTGGGTTAGCTCACTCAGGATGAGCTTTTCTAGTTCCATCCATTTGGTTGCAAATTGCATGATTTCCTTGTTTCTGATAGCTGTGTAGTATTCCATTGTATAAATGTATCACAGTTTTTTTTTTTTTAACCCATTCTTCGTTTAAAAGACATCTGGGTTGCTTCCAGTTTCTAGCTATTACAACATAAAATCAGGATTTTTTTCTTAATTAAATCATTTGAAGTGGGAAGATCCACATCTAATTCAGGTAATTTGAGGTAGGAAGATCCACCTTTAGTCTGGGCCATATCTTCTGCTGGCAGCATATAAAGGACATGGAAGAAGGAAGTTTGTTCTCTTTGCCTGCTACCCTTCATTTTCCCTAGCAAGTCCATTCCTTCACTGGCATTAGAGCTTATTTCTTTGGGGTTCTGCCATATACTGAAGACCATCTGAGACACCCATCTAATAAATTATATATATTTATTACTATGCATGAATATATATATTATATAAGTTCTGTTATGACTAGTACAGGAAGAAATTTTTCTATACCTGTGATTCATAAAGTTGGTCTTTTCATAGTGGCCCATAGATCTCAAACATTCTGAACACACGTTCTTCCTTACAGTATTTCAGCTTGTTTTTTCCTAGTGTTTCTCTTTATTAAATTCTCCTTTCGTATCATATATTGGCCTCATTATTCCTTATTTTACTTAGTTCTCTTTGATCTATTTGAACACACAGTGTTTCTTTGGATTCTTTGATTTTTTTTTTATTTAACACACTCTTATGAAGGACATTACTGCAGCATTAGGAATTTTTGGAGGAGTTGCATTGCCTTAGTTTTTCCTGCTTCTTGTGTTTGGATATAGGTTAGATTAAAAAAAACCTCCCACTTTCTTTTGGTGGAAGAGTTTTTGATGTTCAGGAAGGACTAGGTTGTGGTCGGGTGAGGTGACATTTTTCTCTCTGAGACTCATGTTCAAGGCACCAGTCTTGGTGGTCTGTACTACTCTGAAAGTAGAATAATGTCTACGAATGCAGCTACTACCGGGTAGGTCTGTGATTTCAAATAATAGCAGTCCTTACACTCCAGCCATTCCAGGAAGTACAGGGGCACCAACAGTATGTTATACAATGAGCTGTTGCTTACTGTGGGGTGAAGGCAGAGTGGAAAATCAGGGTGATGCTAGTTTTAAGTCTATGTTATGCTCTTTGGGAAAGGATATTAGCACATGACTTAGTCATTGCTCTATTGCTTTAAAGAGACCCCATGACCAAGGCAACTTATAAGAGAAAACATTTAATTGGGTAGTTGCTTATGATCTCAAGTTTGTCCATATTGTCATAGTGGGGAGTGTGTCAGCAGGCAGGCATGGTGCTGGAGAAGTAGTTAAGAGGGTTTATCCTGACATGCAGGCAGCAGGTATGGAGAAGGAGGGAGGGAGGGAGGGAAAAAGGTAAAGAGGGAGGGAGAGAGAGACTGGGCTTGCTATGGGCTTTTGAAACTCAAAGCTCACACCCAATGACACACTGGGTCCACCAACTAGGGACCAAGTACTCAAACATATGAACCTATGGGGCCATTCTCATTCAAACTACCATAACAGGGAAATTTAAAAGGAAAGGATTGCGGGGTATGGTGGCATACACCTTCAATCCTAGCACTTGGAAGGCAGAGGCAGGTGGATCTCTGTGAGTTCATGGCCAGCCTGGTCTACAGAGTGAGTTCCAGGCCAGCCAGGGCTGCAAACAAACAAACAAACCAACCAAGCCAACTCAGAAAAAAACAGAGAGAGGGGGGGAGTGAGGGAGGGGGGGAGGAAGGGAGGGAGGGACAAGCAGTACCAGTGCTGGCTAACTCAGTCCTTAGCTCATGTGACTCAGAGTCTGAAAGCAGTCTTGTCTGATTACTGGTTGCCTTTTACTCACCTGGATAACCAGGTCACTGGTGCTGGTCATATATCCTGAAGGTCCTTCAGGGGCCAACTTGTAACCGAACTTTTAAATTATTATTTAACACTTATTTATTTATTACTAAATTCACTTATAACAAACACCAACAATTTCTTAACTATTAATCCTATAAAATCCTACAACCCCTTTAACCTATCCACTAAACCTATTGATAATTATAACAACTACTTTCATAACCTTTTAGAATGATACAGTCTCTGGGGCAGGTCCTCAGTCGTCAGGAACACAGTCTTTGTTGTAGATTCTTTAACACACTTAGCAGTCCTTTTTCTGGATCTCTCAGATGCAGGTTCGTCAGGGTAAGTTGGTTATTACAGTCTCACCTTAAATAAGGCTTCATGCTTTCTTCTCTGTGGGAGACCCCAGCCGTCTGCAGGCCAACTTACTTCTTTTGAATCAGGAACTCAGCTGCTCTGCCTCAGTCCTTAAAGCCAGGCACAA
Organism: Lophiomys imhausi; assembly: GCA_907164525.1. Lineage (NCBI taxonomy): Eukaryota > Metazoa > Chordata > Mammalia > Rodentia > Muridae > Lophiomys > Lophiomys imhausi. The sequence continues at coordinate 7,032 of CAJQZJ010000535.1, read as the reverse complement.
TTTCCTTTAGGCCACTGTTCGGACAGATCAAACCCCTCTAGGCAAAAGCTGAGCCACAGGGTCCAGTCCTTGGCCTTTTGGTGTCTTGCTCAGGCTTTCTTTGCTCACCGGCTTCTTTCTGCTTCAGGGAGAGAGCTGGCCATCAATGGCCAGCCCTTTTTTCAGCAGGACTCTTGGAGCTCTCTAGCATCAGGGGCCTCTTCTCTCCTGGGCTCCACGCACTGACCTCAAATAGGAGGAACTCTGTTTCAGCTTAATTTGGGCTCCGCCCACTTAGCAGCTGAAAACAATGTCAGGCCAGATACTTTGTTTCAAGTCTATTGAGTCTTTCCTGTTTTTCCTGACTTCAACCTTGTTTTTCAGTCTATTAAGTCTTTCCTGTTTTTGCTGACTTCATGCTGATAATGCTCTTCAGGCCCCGAATTAAGAGACAGTATCAGAAACTCCTATATATTTTCTAAATCTAATTTATCTAACCCCTACACCAACTTGTAATGCTGTCCTTACCCCTGGGCAGTCTGCTAGGAGGTCAGGCCATATGTTCTCGTCCCATCTTCACAGATGGGCCTCTAGGCCTTGGCACCCCTTGGAACCTATGTCTCTGTTTCCCAGCAGACTCTGGATCTGACCAGTATTCTACCCCACTGAATACTGTACTTTTCTTATTAAATATTTTTGAAGTCTCATAATATAGTATAATAATATAATACTTACATAATTTTCTCCTTTCTTTTCCTCTCTCCAAACCTTCCCATGTACCTGCCCCTGATTGGTTTTATTCAAATTCATGGCCTCTTTTTCTTTAACTGTGTGTGTGTGTGTGTGTGTGTGTGTGTATTTTCAGGGATGACTATTTGATTTTGGATAATCATTTGGTGTGCTCTTCCCTGGTGAAGACAACCTCTGCTTTCAGCCTTGTTGCTTGTAGTTCTATGTCTAGTGTCAGAACACAGTCTAAGAATGGAGTTGTGTGAGAGGAATTCTGAGCGCTTGTGAGAAAACTCCAAGAAAACAAGACAGGAGTCTTGTGACCTCAGTTTCTTCAAAAAACACACAATTGTTCTTGGAATATGTCTTTGTGCTCCTCCCAAGTGTAGTAGATAGGAGTGAGATTACCTCAGATTATTCATTACAGCTGGCTATTATTTGTTTATATGCTGTAACAGTAAATTTTTATTTATCAAGCATATATTTACTAATACTTAACAATTACCTAACAATTGACTATAAAGTTCCTAAATCCTAAAACCCAAATCCTAACTCTAGAACCTAGCACCTAAAACTTTTTTTTTTTTTATTTTTTTTTTTTCGAGACAGGGTTTCTCTGTTTAACATCCCTGGCTGTCCTGGACTCGCTTTGTAGACCAGGCTGGCCTCGAACTCGCAAAGATCTGCCTGCCTCTGCCTCCCAAGTGCTGGGATTAAAGGCGTGTGCCACCACCGCCCGGCTAAAACTTCTTAATACCTACAAAACAACCATTTAACATTAACCTAAAGTTTCTTAAAAGGAAATTTTCCTCTGGGCATGAATCCTTATGGATGGCTGGTCTTTATCTAATCTTTCAGTCTTAAAGTCTCTGAATTTCATTCATCAGATCCTAAGACAGTTTATCAAGCAGAAATTTCCTTTGCAGTCTTAGAGAACAATTATTTATCAGATGAAAAGTCTCCAGGCTCAGCATTCAGATGCCTCAGGCCCACAAGGGTCCTGCTTTAGCGTTCTGTCCGATCTGAAACCCCTGGGCTCTGAGGGGAAACAACTCCCCGCCAAGATGCTCCAGAACACCAGGGAGAATCCATCCCCAGACCTGCAAAGGGTCAATACAAGAGGGTGAAGCCTCCTGGTGAGATGCAAGTTTCTCTGCCAGAGGAGGAGGAGATGAAACAGGAGGAGGAAAGAGAAGGAGCGTCTGTCCACATGAATCTTGACTTAAATATCTCCATCTGTCATAATGAATTGGCAACATGATTTTCGGCAGAAGCTTTTGTGCACTTCCAAGTCATGCCCCTGGGCAATGCCTCTCCATTGCTTTTCTTGCAGAGGGCTGAGGAGAAGCAGGTGGTCCAGAGATTGTGTAATCTGTTGTCATGGATACTGGCGGGTGCCTCAGGGCATGCTCCACACTGTCATCTGTCCTTGGCGAGTTCCCAAGTACATGCCACATGGGACATAAATCTTTTACCTAAAAGTTCAGGCTTTTGCTATTCCAATATCCCTATGCTATTAAATGCTATCACTAACCCCATCGCAATATGCCTCTATGGAAAAACATGTTTATGCCACATGTGGCTTGTCCTTGTGATTGTGCACTTTACTCATGTGAATCTTCTTCAGCAAATCCTACCGGCGTGCGCCACCAGAACCGGCATGTGAATCTTCTTAACTCTTAGAGTATAAATTGTCTGATGCTCTGAATAAAGTTGGCTATTGCATGAGACTTTAGTTTGCCTAATTTTTAGGTTCCATTTTCCCAGGTGCTACTGCCTTTAGAGTGTTAAATAGTCTAGGGTTGAGGCTTTGTGAGCTTTCCCTTGTTCACAATAGCTTGTCTATTGGTGCCATCCTTGTTCAGATTATATATACATAGGTATGTTGATAAGTCTTCATGGGTGTTGCTTCCCTGACATTCCCAGGAGACTCAGAGCAAACCCAGCAAGCTCCCTGTTCTTCTGGCTCCCTCACTCTTTCTGCTCCCTCTTTGACAAGGAGCTGTGTTGTAGATATATCCATTGGAACTGGGGTCCACAACTCTGCATCTTGATCAGTTGTGGAAGTTTAGTTCTCATCCTCGTCAAGGGAACTTCTTTTTGCCATAGATGGAGATCATCACAGGAAACCACAACCTATCAAAATACTGTGTAGTTTTGATTCAGATTCCTTCCTTGTAGTTCATAGGTACTCTGCAGGCTAAATTTCAGTATAGAGTACCATGACAAATGGTCTGAGTTTTCAGAGAGTTAGAGCTGTTCACAGAGGGTCTGGGGTTGTCAAGCCATCTATTAAGCAGGGGCCTTTTAAAAATGGTGTCCTGCTGTTGTGCCAAGGAAAGATTTTTTTCAGCTTTTTCTTCTCATCTGCTGCCTCTGCATCTCTGCATGCAACTTTCTCTGCACCCCCCATAATTCTCTTCCCTTCTTTGAAATGTGTCTACCTGATAGTATAATGTCAATTTTCTAAGACTCTTTCTTTTTTAAACTTATTCATGTTTTTGTATCTTTTTTTAAAAAAAGATTTATTTATTTATTATGTATACAATGTTCTATCTGCAGGTATGATTGCAGGCCAGAGAAGGGCACCAGATTTCATTATTGATGGCTGGGGAGCCACCATGTGGTTGCTGGGAATTGAACTCAGGAGCTCTGGAAGAGCAGTCAGTGCTCTTAACCGCTGAGCATCTCTCCAGCCCCTAAGATTCTTTCTTTTCTTTTTTTTTAACTTTATTTTTTATTTCTTCAAGTTACATCTCAATCGCAATCCCCTCCCTACTCCATCCATCCAGTCCTACCCTCCCACCCTCAACCCCCCATCCTCTTGCCTTTTTTTTTATTAAATATTTTATTTTTTTTTCTTCAAGTTACATCTCAGTAACAAACCCCTCCCTATTCCCCCTTCCTAACCCACCCTTCCACCCTCTTCCCCCCAGAAGTTTCCCCTTTCAGTCCAACAGATGGTTCCTTCTCTTATATAACAGTAAGTATTATACAAAACAATAGATATAAATATGCCACATTTATGAGAGTAAATTGGCCCAGTATACCTTCCCAATGTCCAGTTTATACATATTTGGCCTCTGACTTTAACGTTCTACTATCTAACCATCTCCATGAGTTTAAAGGTCTATATCTGACTCAACATTCATACTAACTTGCAACACACTTTTAAGAGTATCTTCTTAGATCTATAACACCCTCTTGATTCCTAAACAGTTCAAAATTTAACTATGAGACTCTAGCTGTCTATGCTTCAACCACCTCAGAGACCTGAGAGGGATAAATATATTTGCTTATATAGGAAGTGCAGGGCCTGCAGCTTCCAAAACTAAGAAAGAACATACCAATGACTGCCTGGACAGTTCCCATTTTCTCTCCATACATTCCAGCATCAATCTTCAGCCTTTGGGTCCTGTTTCTCTGACAGACATTTGTTGTAGAGCAGGGATTATGAAGGATTTACCTACCCTGTCTTGGCAGAGTTAGGCTGTCGACTTCCCTGCTACCAAGTTTTGTCCTTTTTGGACAGCAGTCTGTCTGCAGTTGGTGCAAGGGGTTTTTTCATGCCAAGAGAAAGGCTTGCCACTAATTCAACCATCTTACAGTGGAGGTTCTTCAATGCTTATCTTCTACTTGGAGTAGAATAGGGGGTGCTGTCAGGTGCTGATATGTCTCGATATCAAAAAAAAATCTTGATTTAAGATAACATCTTTGAATGCCATATTCTGCAGATCTCTAGGGGTTTTTGAAGATGCCCTATCCATCTCTTGTATTTAGATAAGCAAATGTTGCTTGTCTCTTAGCAACTTGATTACTGGGTAGTTTAGAGAATATCTGTGGTAGACTGTCATAGTAGCTAACAAAGTGACATGTTTGCATGACTAGGAGTTTGTTTTAAATATCCTAGACCATTTTAGACGGTTGGTATCAAGAGGTCAGAGCTTCACATTTTATTTTTAAGTATCTCTAGGTATGATACCATTAGGAAGCGTTAACTTTAAATTTGTATCAATATACAAAGATCTATTCAATTGTGGTTAAATATACTCTTAATTATGTATCAATATACCAAGATCAATGCCTATGTAGCCCAATATAATCTTAATATTACGTCCATATGCAAGGGTCAATACCATTGTGGCCAACTATAATCTTAATTGTGTATCAATATACAAGGATCAATACCGATGTAATACAATACAATCTTATTTTTGCACAATAAACAATGGTCAATACCACTTTAGCCAAATAAACTACTAATTTTGTATCAATATACAAAGGTATAAGGGCATATTCAATAATCTGTCCCTTCTTCTTGGACCTTCCTGTGCTATGTCTATATCTCATTTTTCTCAAGCCCATGCACTCCTACATAGGAGAGGAAGAAGGATACAGAAAAGGAAGAGTAGGAATTCCCTGGGGCTAACCTCCAAAACCCATTAAGACAGGACCATTTATCAGCTTGTAGTCTCTTCCCCTACATATCGGAGTTTTCAGTTATCCTTCAAATAACCAAAAAGAAGGGTGGAGAAACACCCTCCCCACCCTCTGGGCATGGGACGTCGCTCTCTTAAAGTGACTTCCTGCTGATTTGGGTCGTAGTAGACCTGTTTGGGGCCCGAACCCAAATGGGAAAAATGATTAAAAATGTTAGTACACTCCTTTTATGTTCAGTCCTTCTGTTCTCAGCTGTTTAGATGACCTAAGGGGTTTGTAGGCAGAAGCTGATCTTGCAGGTTTCACTGAGGTTCCTGCAGGGGCATTGTGTAGAGCTGAGCGGTCCCAGTGACATTGGATTGCTGTGGTGGTTGCAGGCCCCCGATGGAGACAGCTATTGAGGAAGTCTGCCAGGCAGAATCAACTGGGTCACTCGTCCTCCTTGGTGCCTGATACTGCTCTCTGCTGAGGATTCCGCTGTCCAGCCGTCCCCGGGCTCCCCTAATGGTCGCTTCGATTCTCCTGGAACGATAAGAACAGAGCCCTGCCCCAATCCCAACCCTAGGACAATTGCCCTCTTTTTTTTGGGGGGGGGTGGGAGGGCTAGGTAGTACTTCTCCTGAAGCAAATTTGTCCTTCTGACAACATACAAAGCGTTATCTTTCAATCCGGGTTAAAGAAGAAATCATTCTGTCACCTTGGAGCTAAACCAGCTCTAGTGTATATATTTTGAGATCCCAAAGGACAATCTGCCTGCATCGAGAAGGCCTTTTGTAAGTAGCCTCCAAACCTAGGTCCCTCCAAAACCCATGTGTGTGTCTCTGAGCTCTAATTATTGGTATCAGAGACCTGTGTTTCCCATCTGAAGGAATCAAAGATGTGTTCCACCACTCCTGGATCGAAGTCTTTCTCTATTTAGAGTTTGCCCTGCATCAGGCTGACCCTGAGCTCCGGGATCTGCCCGTTTCTGCCTCCAGTGTGCTGGGAGCTGGGACCAAGGGTGTACTCTTCTTGAATGGTGGGACCAAGAGTATGCACCCTCACCACCCCGCTCCGTATGACTCCAGAATACATAAGACCACCAACTCTACGGTGCCCCCCCCCCCCCCCTGTCTCCGCTGAAGTCAAAGGCATGGGCTAATACCACAGTTCTCTTGTATTTTACCTTAGCTCCACGTCTTCTCTACACCTGGAGGTCTGCAAAACCAGGCCGAATGGCGGTATCCTCTCTTCCATTCACAGTGTTTCAGCCCTGCCCCCTGCCTTTTTTTTTTCTTAGTTAATAAATTTATTTGTTTGTTGCTTCAGGTTACATCCTTATCATATTGTCCTCTTTTCCTGCTTCCCAGCCCCACCCTCCCATGCTCTACCCCCTGTCCCTTCCGTCTTGTTCCTCTGGGGTAGAGTGTCCCTGCCTAACATTCTCTCACCACAGATCAGGAGTCATATGAGGGCCAAGAGCCTCTTCATTCACCGGGGGCCTACGAGGCAGTACTGCCAGTGAATGGTGTCTCATTGCTACTGGGGGAATACTAAAAAAAAGACCAACAAACACACAAACCCACAAAAACAAAGAATATCAACAAAAAAAAGAGAGGAAAAAGAGAAGGGAAAAGGAAAAAGAAAAAAGAAAAAAGAAGGAAAAAGAAAAAGATAAAAAAAAATTATGTCCTTGTTCCTTTTGATGTGTTGGTTGTCGTACAGATATCCTGTACGATATAGTTAAAATCCTACTATAAGTGAATAGATGCCATGTGCATCCTTCTGAGACTGGGTTAGCTCACTCAGGATGAGCTCCTCTAGATCCATCCATTTGGTTGCAAATTGCATGATTTCATTGTTTCTGATAGCTGAGTAATATTCCATTGTATAGATGTACCACAA
>CAJQZJ010000534.1:106233-136924 GCA_907164525.1 Lophiomys imhausi | reverse complement strand
TTCGCTGTCAAGCACTCTCTGTGGTCAATACTAATTCAGCCTCTTGACCAACGATCCCCAGCTACATCCGGACTGTTCCAGTCATCAGAGCTGGACTGGTTGGCAGACAAGTATCAGGTCGTATAGCTCCCAAGCATGAAGACTGCCGTTACTGTAATGCAGACTGCTCACCAAATGTTACTCAGATACTTGCTAAAGCTAGGACAGCCGTATCCCTATACACTGAAACTTAGGACTTAGATGGAATATTATTTACTAATAGTTCCTATAGTGTTAGCCTTTAGTATACTCTATTGTGTGTTCTGATGAATATAACCAACAACCTTTGGAGTGTCGAAGCTAGAGGGACTCCCCCTTGACCTTCTATGTGTGACTAGCATAATAAAATTGTGTTTGACACAATCCACTTGCCTCTTGTCTAGTAATTAAGGGACCCCATGGGCTGAGCCGTCCGCTGCCAGAATCAACTGGCACGCTGCCCGAGATAAGTGTTCGTGACAAGAGGTAGACCTCCTCTATCTGCATCACCACAGCAGCCTGCCTGGTCACACTGCTCCTGAAGCCTGGACCCATGATCTTGTACAGCTATCTATCTATTTATCTATCTATCTATCTATCTATCTATCTATCTATCTATCTATCTATCTAATATACCTATCTATTGTGCATATGTGTATGTAAGTGTACAAGTGAGTGTATGTGAGTATGTGCGGGTATATGTGAGTGTATGTGCATGTGAGTGTACATGTGAGCGTATGTGTATATGTGTGCAAGTATATGTGAGTGGGGACAATTACAGTATAATATCTTTGCAGGGGTCAGAGGACAACTTTCAGGTCTCAACTTCCTACCTTGTTAAGGCAGGGTCTCTTCAAGATGGGAGTGCTGGGATTACAGATATGGACCACTTCATCTGGCTTTTTGTATGTGCTCCTAGGTTGTCAGACTTGGGGGCAAATGCAACTCATGGACCATCTTTTCAGCCTCAGTGTTCCCTTTGTGAACACATGTGTCTCCCTGGGCTTTAAAAGCCACTATGGCAAAGATGAGATATTAGTCCCTGCTTTGCTACCCAGGATAAGGCCAGTTTATTAGATGGAACTGAACTGTTCATCCTCAGTCTGCAGCACCTTACTTTCTTATACTTTGTAATTCTTCAGGAGATTTTCCAGAGTCTCGGAAATTCCAAGCATTGAAAACATTTATTTTCTTTGTCCTTTAACAATCAATGGTGGATTTGGAGAGATGGCTCAGCAGTTAAGAGCACTGGCTGCTCTTCCAAAGGACCTGGGTTCAAATCCTGTCACCCACACAGCAGTTCACAGCTGTCTGTAGTTGTTGGGTGTGGTGGCACACTCCTTTAAGCCCAGCACTCAAGAGGCAGAGGCAGGCGAATCTCTGTGAGTTTGAGGCTAGCCTGGTCTACAAAGTGAGTCCAGGACAGCCAGAGATACACAGAGAAACCCTTTCTTGAAAAAAACCTAAAAAAAAAAAAAATCAATGGTGTTTGTTAAAAAAAGTTTTGCTTTTCAAGCTAAAACCTAGCCAGCGAAATAACTCATAGTAGCTTTAAGTTGCTTTCAGCTTGCCATAACCTAGGGCACCACCACCCACCCAAGGCTCAACTTGCGAAAGCACACTTTGGGTGTGCTTGCCTGGTGCCTGGAGTGACTGACAGTGGGTGGTGGCAGCTGTGAACTGCCTCAGGTAACAAAATCAGTCCTGGTGACTAAGTTACAACTGTGGATCTCTCAGTCTTTGAGAGGCTCTTCTATTCTCACACCTCTCTCTCTCTTTCTCTCTCTCTCTCTCTCTCTCTCTCGCCTCCTTCCTTCCTTTTTTAGATAAAATAGGAACAAGCTCAGGCAGGGGTCTTAAAGAGAATGATTTTTTGTTAACTCACTAATTGCCAAACTCTCTTCTCATAGACACCAGGGATCCACAGTTCCCAAGAACACAAATAAACTGAAGACATAACTAGAAAACAAAACGGAGGTGATGGATTCAGTCAGTTACTAAGAGCACTAACAGAAACTGCAAAGCTAGTTCTTGAATTTTAAGGTGGATTTCACAGGGGGACACACACCGTCCTGTCCTTGAAAGTAAAATGACATTTGGGAACTCTGCTCAACCAAGAGGTTTGCCTTGCACTGGTGCATTAGTTACAAACTTCTAATGAAGCCTCCCTTTCTCATCTCTTAATAAAATACACTACAGGGTTGTTTATAAAGTTCAGTTGAACACATGTATCCTAACTACCTAGTCCACGGTGGGTAAAAGACAGACTCCATAGAGGCTCCCAGCTGGCCCCACTGCTGAGGCCAAGTCACAGCCAGGTCACCGTGAGACACAGCACATTATGTGTCTGTTTATTTATTTACTTAGGTGATCCTTATAGGCACTTCTCTGTCTCTAACTAACCCAACTCTACCATTTTATCACCAAGCAAACCAAGACAAATTTTACACTACTCACCACTGTCAAGGGCCACCAGCAAAATGGCAATTCTGGGGAAGCCAAGGCCATTTGATTGCTGTATTGGATGCCCTCTGGTACCCAGTGCAGACCAGAATTCTAGGCTAGATGGATGTTTTAATCACACTGTCAGTACACCATATACACACATGTACAGCCTGAGTTTATCTACTCTACAGACTAGGAAAGATGCTCTGGAATAAGGCTAACTCATTTGTTGCTAATTATCATAGAAGTTAAGATCATGGTGGTGCCTAGCAATAGGGGTAATTATCATTTATTAAGTATTTTCTGTGTGCCAAGCATCAGGCTGAGTATTAACAAACGTTCTTATTTCTTCCCTTACACAATCAGCTCAATGTCAGAACCCTCCCTAATACTTAATCCCTGTGACCTGCCAAAAGCTGGTACAAACAAAAGCTTCAATCTGTCTGTAGGCTCGATCTGTGTGCTCATCGACTGTGCCCAAATCAAATCCTTTCTGAATTCCTATTGTGGTGTGTTTAAGTGGGTAATTAAGAGAAAGGTATTTCCAGAAATAAAACATAAGAGGTGGTGGAGGAGGCTGAATTGTTGTTTCCCTGAATCTGGAGCCAGCCCATTTGATAGTGACTTATAATTACTATATTTCAAATTGCTCAATCATTGCCAGAAGATAGATTGCAGGGTGGAGTGGGAGAGGTGCCTTCCAGTTCTTTCCAGTGAAATGTTTCTGAGTTAGCACAAGACAAGAAGTCCTGTAAGGTGAGGGATTTAGATAGAAATGCCGGGCTTCCTGTGGCCCTGCTCCAGGTGGAGGAAATAAACAGATATGGTTCCCATTGGATACGGGTGCCCTAAGAGAAATGTTTCCTGTAATGCTGCCAAGACAGTGCCAGCTGCTCACAACACTGACTTGAGCACTGACTTGGGGGAAAGCGAAGAGGAAGGCAGAGTGGTGTTTGGGGAGTGGTGTGTGTGTGTGTGTGTGTGTGTGTGTGTGTGTGTGTGTGTGTGTGTATCTGCCTGTGGAAGCCAGAGGCCAATACTAGGCATCTTCTTTAATCACTCTCCACTTTATTATTATTATTATTATCAATTATTATTATTGACAAAGTCTTATTGTGTAGCCCTGGTTGGCCTGTGACTTGCTCTGTAGACTAGCCTGGCCTCACACTCAAAGGGATCTGCTTGTCTCTGCCTCCCAAGAGCAGGGATCTAAAAAGCTGACTCCAGCTTACTTTTTTTGAGTCAGGGCCTCTCACTGAAACTGGCACCCACTGATTTTTCTAGGCTGGTTGGCCAGTGAGCTCTAGAGATCTGTTCTTCAACAACTCCTCGGTGCTGAGATTTCCTATATTTTTGGTTGTGAGCCTAGCCTTTAACGGCTGAGCCATCTCTCCAGCCCAGTGCTGAGATTTCCATGCCTTTTATTTTATTTTTTATTATTTATTTATTTGGTTTTTTGAGACAGGGTTTCTCTGTGTAGCTCTGGCTGTCCTGGACTCACTTTGTAGACCAGGCTGGCCTCGAACTCACAGAGATCCACCTGCCTCTGCCTCCCAAGTGCTGGGATTAAAGGCGTGCGCCACCACGCCCGGCTGCCTTTTATTTTTTTAAGATTTATTTTATGTGTATGTTTTATCCAAATGTGTACATGTGCCGTGAACAGTTGGTGCTAACAGGGATCAGAAGAGGGTGTCGGACTTTTTTGGCACTGAAATTCCAGATGATTGTGAGTCATCATATGGGTGCTGGAGGAATAAAAAGTACTCTTAATTGTTGAGCCATTTCTCCAGTTACCCACAGCCAGCTTTCTGCATGTGTTCTGGGGGATCCAAACTCAGGTCCTCATGCTTGGGTAACAAACACTTTTGCTTCTGGGTCATATCCTTCTGATTCTTAGGTAAATTCAAGTTCGCCTAGCAATGCAATGAATGGACAACAGATGTTCCTCTTGGAAGTTTCCCAGGTAGGTGGGCGTTACAGAGCACCAGAGAAGACGGGTCCCTTGAAGCCTGTAGTCTGAACACCACAACGGGCACCTGGGGGGGGGTCTTCTTTGGGTTTCCTAGAATCAGCCAGAATGATGCTTTAATGTTTTTAACTAATTGCCAATGTTTTAAATTTTTGAAGACTTCCAAAATGCGTCTTATCTCTAGCATTGCTTTTATATGAGAAAACTGGCTATGTTTTCATTTATCTAGACCCAAACAGTCCCCAACATCGAGGTCAAGCATCAGCCAGTATGCACCCTAGCCATTCTGCCACCTAGAAGAGTCCTGCACCAACTTGAATGTGTGTGTCCCTGGACGGGATTATCCCATTATTTTATAGAAAAAGAAAGCAAGACAAACCCTCAGGACTCTGCCAGCTTGTAGGTAAGGTGCAAATGCAGGACAGGTAAGGCAGGTCCCACCTGATCTCTGACCAGTATGCCAAAGTAACCTGTGGCTCAGCCGCACTACCCTTATACCTGCTCAAGGCTCTGTCTGCTGTCTTTGCCCCAAATGTACTTCCCTGTTTTCAGACACTCACTTGTCTGTTCAGCTCTATATTGGCATTATCAAGTCCAGCCCTAACTTGTGCGCTGGCTTCTTCATCAGACCTGAGCATCCTCCAAGAGAAGTTCAGTGTTAAAGGTCCTGTGTTTTATGTCACTGGTCCCTGGTACTGTGCCAGGACGTTTCCAGAACTAAATAAGCCTAGCATTCAGGAAATAAAGAACCAGTCCTTTGATGTATAGGTATGCTTTTATACACAATACATGAGGGGGAGAAAACAGTTCAAAGTAAACTGGAGAATCATCAAATACTGAACTCGTTAATAAACACAGTTCATTCTGCAGGTAGGGAAGGCTTAATCAATGTGGTTTGCAGGGTGTCAAGCCTTAAATATTTTCCCCATTATCCTACCATGGTGCCTAAAAACTTCTGTAACTTACATCTACTTACTTTGTTAAAATAAAACACTTTTTTTAAAAAAAAATCATCCTCAAAACCAATAGAGATTAGTGGCTTATTAACTGATCAACTGTTCTTCTATGTGATTTTTCTTTCCTAGACTGTCTGGTTATGCAGTGGTAGAATTCCAGGAAAAGCTCCAGGGGGCAGCACTGAATGTCTGAGCTAAGGAACCAGGAGCAGGGCAATATATGCCTGTGGTTAAGGGCAAGACAGGTTTGAACCAAGATGCCCTGGTGCAAACCTAGTTCTGGGGCACGCTGAGTGGTCTGTGGCTAGTCACTGGGCTTCTGTTTCTTCATTTAGATACAGAACAATGCTAGCAAGACCATGTGCCCTAGTGACACAGCTATTCTTAGGAAGGGACATCTCTAGGTTTGCCCCGAAAGGGATTGTGGAGGTCTCTCTATCTCTCTGTCTCTGTGTCTCTCTGTCTCTCTTTCCCCTCCTTTGTTGAGGTGCATTGAATCAAGAAAAAAGGCAGTGGTCCACGACTTTAATCCCAACACTCAGGAGGCAGAGGCAAGTGGAATTCTGCGAGTTTGAGGCCAGCCTGGACTACAGCATGAGTTCCACGAAGGGCAGGGTTACACAGAAAAACTCTGTCTCAGGGGAGAGAGAGAGAGAGAGAGAGAGAGAGAGAGAGAGAGAGAGAGAGAGGAGAAAGATAAAAAAAGGAAAGGAAAGAAAAAGAAAAAAGGTGGAAGGTTGTGGAGGACTCAGAGACAAGAGTGAGCTCCAGCTGGTGTTTTTTGGAAGATAAAGGAGCCCAGGCCCATTCTAGGCTTCACCCCACCACCCTAGACAACCCCAGGCCTCTCCCCACTCCCTCCAGTTTGTTCCTGTCTCAGTAAAGGCCACCTTCCTACAGAGTCCCCAGCCCACCCTCACCCGGTTCCTGGGCGTACCCTCGAAGTCTGGCACAGAGCCCCCACTTGCTGCCCCGCAGGGAGTCAGCAGCGGGATGGGAGGGATAGTGACATAACCCTTGCAGCGCCCTGTGTCTCCCGCAGAGCAGGCCTGGATTCTGCTCCACGGCGCTGCGGCGGGGGATTGAGGCGCTGCTGACACCGGGCTAGGCCAGCCCTGGGGTCCTTTGCCGCAGGGGGACCCTGGCGTAGGCGACAGGGATGCACTTTTCAGGAACGCCGCGGCGGCAGCGCGGTCGCCGGGCACGCTCCCAGGACTGCCGCCCCCTCGGAGTCGTATGACGGAGTCTCAAAAGACTTTCACCAAATATGGGCCGAGGCTGGAAACGTCCTGTGCCGGAGTCGCCGGAAACCTCGAGTCGCGGCCACCGCGGGAGTGCGGCTTTTGGGCCAGAGGCCCGCAGGAGGCGGCGGCGGCAGATCCCATGCCGGTGGCCAAGGCCCGTTGCCCTCGTGCCCTCCCGACCCACATAATCTGTCACTCAGTTCCCGACACCGCCGCCACCATAATCCCAGCTGCCACCACCCCGCCCCGGATCATGCCAAATTGTGAGGGTGTGGGAATGAAGAGTGTTGCAAAAATGTGGGGGTGACGAGAGGGTGCCACCTTAAAGCTTCTTGCAGACACTGTAGATGTGGCCAGTAAAAGTGGAGTCGTGAGCAACCCCCTATCTGATTATGGACACACACGCGCGAGGGTGGGGAAACAGGAGAGAGGAAAAAGGTAATTAGGAGAAGGGGGGAGATCCAGACAGACAGAGAAAGGGAGGGAGGGGGCACTCCTGTGGTCTAGGGCAGTGGTGTGATTCTGGGACCAGCAGCATTGACTTCACCTAGAGACTTGTTAAAAGGCAACCAAGCAGAAACTGGAGTGGGGCCTAGCAACCAGACTTTTAACCAACCTTCCGGGTGATTCTGTTGTACGTCCTGGTCTAAGACCCACTAAACTAAGAGGCTGGGGTGGACAGGTTTGGGATTGTGATCTGCCACCGTTGCCGCCAGAAGGTGAAACCTTCTCGGGGTAATCTAAACTTCCCTGGCAGGTGCGAGTGAGCCTCTCCATCCCTCAGTCCAAGCCCGGAGCCGCAGAGGACAAGCAGTCCTTTCTCGGTGGCTTGCAGCTCAAAGAAACAAGTCGGCTGGTGGAGGGGCAGTGGGGGGAAGAGCCATGCAATGAGCACCCGAAACAACACTTACCCACACCATTTGCACATTTCCCTCCCCGTCTGTCAACGAAGGATCTGTAGCTCTCAGCGGAGGAGGTGAGAAGGCGACAGGACGTCTGGAGTTTCTGGACCATCCTAGGCAAGGACTTAAAGCAGCCGCTGTTCCTCCTGGTTACCAGCAGGCGAAGCAGGGTATGGACATAGGTCACACCAGCCTTTCCTTCTCTGGTACCTCCTGGTCTTGTGGACTCCAATTTCCCTCCCCTTCCCACCACGCACTCGCTGCTTTTAAATGGACAGCTGATGGTAATGTTCTCCCGGCCTCTCCTCTGGGACAATACCATTCTCCGAGATTGCCCAGTTGGAGTCCAGAAACAAAACACCACACATCCTCGGTTAGAAAACTTTAATCTGATTTTAAAAGGCATCTATGGAATGGCGTGTCTGTTTGAGCACTGTACAGTATACTGGACCTCTAGGCTGCTCCCCCCCCCTCCGCAAAGGAACACAGTATATTCAGGCCAGTTGGATCACCCACTGTAACTTTATTTTAAATCATGATAGACAGATTGCGTGAAAAACAAGGAATTCCGAAGAATTTCCTGCTCTGGGAACAGAAGTTGAGTCTATATTTAACAACATTTGAAGCTGTCAAGAATGCCTTGTGGTTGGATAACAGAGGCAGAAAAATGTTAAAAACGCAGGCTACTGCTATACCCAAATATGGAAATATTGTTACGTCTGGTGTCTGATTCACCATCTGGAAATACTTACAACCATGAAGTCAAATAGAAAAGACGCCACAACAGAAGCCAGGAACTCTCCTCTCCATCTCTTTCTCCATCACCTTCTTCCACCCTGTTCTGTGCCTTCTCCACCCTCACCCCCTACCCTCCCGCCACTTCCCTAAGACGGAAACAATGAACTATTAAGGCAAGAGAAACTGTTCTCTAACTAATAGACGAATTGGCTAGCCTAGGGAACAGGGCCTCGCTTTGCTTTCTTTATTTGCATAACACTTGACAAGCCATTGTCTTTAAAAGTCCCCACCCCCAGAAAGCCTTAGAGAACGTACTGCCTCTAGCAAATTCCTCTTGGACTTACGAAAGGGCACTTTTGAATGAATGAACTTAACTCTTTCCTGTAACAGCTGTCTTCATTGGACTGTGCGTTCACCCCAATAACTTCTCATTGTGCTCATCCATAGAAGCCAGCACAGAAGGTCTCCTAAGCAAGACTACTAAGCTTCAAGGCAGAGAGGCCCTAAATATTAAAAATGAAGAGAAGCCATCCCAATGCATTAAGAGAGTGGGGGAAATCTAGCACCAATTCTTATTAAAACTGCATAAGATAGATTCTGAAACTTCCAAAGTTTATGAATGGTACTAGTAATATTGGAGAGGGTCCTGTGAGAACTCTTCAGGTGTGTGCCTAATAAGATCTTAAAATTAACTTCCTTTATTACAGTGCTGCCTTCTAAATCCCCCATTTCTCTGAACTTGAAGAAACAGCTATTGCACTTCACTTGAAATAGAAATCTTCCAAGTGATCCAAAGCAAAGGAGTTACAAACACACACACACACACACACACACACACACACACACACACACACACATGGTGCCGATGGGACTGGCTGCAAACACACCAAAAAGTCTTTTTTCAGCTATCCAAAGGGCACAATGCTCCTGTTGGAATCTGTTTTGTCCTGGCAGCTTTTGCACCTGGTGATTTCGGGACAAATCACTCCAAGGTGGTCTCCTCCGCTTCTGGTTTGGCTGTTTAGTTTCCACCGCTGCCAGTCCGGGGAGAGAGGCCAGGAGGGCTTACCCGGCCTCTAGCATCCGTGAGGAAATGGAAGTCAGGCTCCGGGAGAACTCCCTGCATTTGTTTCCTCTTGGATTTCCAATGCAGGCAGTGGGCTGGAACTAAATATGGGAACCTCCAAAAACAAACAAATACAACATACCAAAAAAAAAAAAAAAAGAGGGGGAGGGATGAGGGAAGACCTCTGGCTGGAAATTTGCCAGGCGAAGAGGGAAGCTTCCTCCCGCCCCCCATTCATAAATGCTTCTCCGAGTATTAATTTGCAATCCACTTCTCCTGGCTAATAAACATCATGCCAAAGCGTTGGGACTTGATCCGAGCATGCCTCTTTGAAGTCCACAAATAGATTCCTGGCTCACAAACTAACTCCCCCTCCCCTTTGGACTCAGTAGATAACTTTACTCTCACCTTGGTTGTAAACAAGCAAACGGCCTGCTGCATTACCCGGGTGAGGGCTTCAGCAGATGCTGGGTCCACCAGGCATCATCAAACAAAACCACTTTTGTTCCTCCGTCTCGGGTCCTCCCGCCCTCCCATGTCTAGGCAAAGATCTGAGGTGCTCCCACCAACACATACACCACGCCTCACTCCCTGTGATATACTCTTCAATCAAAATCATCACCCTCGCGCCCCAAGCACTCTGCCCTTCCCAAAGGAAGTCGTTATTTAAAGTGGAAAAAACGAACCTTTTTTTTTTTTTTTTTTGGATGGATCTGAGAAGGGGAGGGGGAAGGTGCAATGGAGCCAGGGGAGGTGCTTGGCAGCAGCCCGCGCCAACCAACATTCCTGAGATGTTTGAGAATTCTGGAACGCGCAGACAGAGCCGACGTCACTGCAACACGCGGCGCCGCGGCAGGAATTTATAAGGGGCGGGCTCCCGGCGCCGGGGCAGACCGTGAGCGAGAGAGCCCCGAGAAACCGCTGCAGCCTCTGCGCCGCCTCTTCCTCCAGAACCCCGAGAGGAGGACGCCCGCCACCTCGGCTCCCGGAGCACCCGATCCCGCTTCTCACCGGATTGTTGGCTTCCGTGTCGCCTCACTTTCCCCAGCTCCATCTGCGCTCCACAATGAGCTCCAGCACCGCCAGGGCGCTAGCTGTCGCCGTCACCCTTCTCCACTTGACCAGTCTGGTGAGTTGGACTTCTTTTTTTCTTTTTAAAACCGCTGCTTCCCGGTCCGCCCTCTCCGATTCCTTTTCCATGGGCCTTGATTTTTTACGGCAGGGAAAGTTAGACTAAAAAGTTTGGAGGGAGCTGTCGCTTTAAGCCCCGAGGACGCATGGAGGGGGGGGGGCTCTTCCTGGGGAGCAGCCGCCCGGGTGGCCGGGCAGGCGGGACGCGATCAAGACACTCCCGGTGGATGGAGCCCTAGAGCCGGACCTATGCCCAGGGTAGTTTTAGGCACCTCCCCGCAGCAGTGCAAAGCCACCTTACGCGTTTCTTCTCCCCCTTCCAGGCACTGTCCACCTGCCCCGCCGCCTGCCACTGCCCTCTGGAGGCGCCGAGGTGCGCCCCGGGTGTCGGGTTGGTCCGGGACGGCTGCGGCTGCTGTAAGGTCTGCGCCAAGCAACTCAACGAGGACTGCAGCAAAACGCAGCCCTGCGACCACACCAAGGGGCTGGAATGCAATTTCGGCGCCAGCTCCACCGCTCTGAAAGGGATCTGCAGAGGTAAGAGGCTTGTGGTTTGGCCCCTTAAAAAAAAAATAACAGTCCCAATAGTCCAGAAGTTTAGTAATTTTGAGACCATGTATGGTGACGCTTTGTTGATGGTAGCTTGGCAGAAAGGCGCGTGATTTCAGCAGTCTGGAATGCAATTCAGTGTGTCTGGGCCCAACGAAAAGCGCATACGGAAAAGTGATTCCTGACTAACTTATTGTTCAGCCCTGCAGTCTCCGGGGAATTGTAGGGAACTTTACCGTACATTGAATTGAAGAGCGGAAAATATGTATGAGTTTCAGCCTGTGGCAGCGAATCTTTACCTTCTCCTCTCTCTTTTGGTCGTCTTAACAGCTCAGTCAGAAGGCAGACCCTGTGAATATAACTCCAGAATCTATCAGAACGGCGAGAGCTTCCAGCCCAACTGTAAACATCAGTGCACATGTATTGATGGCGCCGTGGGTTGCATTCCTCTGTGTCCCCAAGAACTGTCTCTCCCCAATCTGGGATGTCCCAACCCCCGGCTGGTAAAAGTCGGTGGGCAGTGTTGTGAGGAGTGGGTCTGTGACGAGGACAACATTAAGGACTCCGTGGACGACCAAGATGACCTACTTGGATTCGATGCCTCGGAGGTGGAGTTAACGAGAAACAACGAGTTAATCGCAGTTGGCAAAGGCAGCTCACTGAAAAGGCTTCCTGGTAAGTGGAAACTGAGCCCTTAAGACATTGTACTGATATGCATTCTTGGTCTGCAACTTTGTAGAAACCAGTGTGCATCTGCATGCTTCTAAGTCTTCCATTTCGTTTATCTTTCTAGTCTTTGGCACGGAACCGCGAGTCCTTTACAACCCTCTGCACGGCCAGAAATGCATTGTTCAGACCACGCCATGGTCCCAGTGCTCCAAGACCTGCGGAACAGGCATCTCCACAAGAGTTACCAATGATAACCCAGAGTGCCGCCTGGTGAAAGAGACCCGGATCTGTGAAGTGCGTCCTTGTGGACAACCAGTGTACAGCAGCCTGAAAGTAAGTTCCTTTAGAGATTGGATCATGACCCCACAGGTGGGTGCGGTATGAGCTTCTGTTCTGGAAGGGGGAAAGTCCATGACACAGTTGAAAAAAAAAATGTCTTTATGAAGCCAAACGCCACGTACAGTGGTTAAGTGCACCTGTCCCAAAATCAAAACAACAATCTCATTCCTTTCTTTTGTTCTTACAGAAGGGCAAGAAATGCAGCAAGACCAAGAAATCCCCAGAACCGGTTAGGTTTACTTATGCGGGGTGCTCCAGCATGAAGAAATACCGGCCCAAATACTGCGGCTCCTGCGTGGACGGCCGGTGCTGCACACCTCTGCAAACCAGGACTGTGAAGATGTGGTTCCGGTGCGAAGATGGCGAGATGTTTTCCAAGAATGTCATGATGATTCAGTCCTGCAGATGTAACTACAACTGCCCGCACCCTAACGAGGCATCTTTCCGCCTCTACAGTCTGTTCAATGACATCCACAAGTTCAGGGACTAAAAGGCATCCTGGGTTCCTAGTGTGGGATGGACAGAGAAGAGTGAGCTTCATGGAGACATGGGTGGGGCGGTGGGGAGAAGGGGCTCATTGTCGAAGGGATGCCTTGCTCATTATTGAGTAGCGTTAAGGTATTCCCAAACTGCCGAGGGGGCTGGTGTGGATGGACAACGACGCAGCCGCAGTTGGAGGATACTTCGCTTCATAGTACTGGAGCACACAAATTATGCTTCGTTTTGGAGCGTGCCATGTGGATGACGTTCTGTTTTCTGTTTGTAAATTATTTGCTAAGCGTATTTTTGCTCTAGATCTCCCCCCCCCCTTGGTTCTACAACTGTACTAGAGATAATAAGATCAGTTGGGCCCTGTGAAAGCCCTGTTTGTCCTTTGACAGAAGTAAATGAGAGGGCCTCCCATTCCTTCCTGAGGGGGGTTGACACTCTGTGAGTGCCTGAGAGGCAGCTACCTGCACTCTAAAACGCAAACAGAAACCAGGTGTTTTAAGACTGAATGTTTTTATTTATCAAGATGTAGCTTTTGGGGAGGGAGGGGAAATGTAATACTGGAATAATTTGTAAATGATTTTAATTTTATATCAGTGAAGAGAATTTATTTATGAAATTAATCATTTAATAAAGAAATATTTACCTAATATCTGAGTGTATGCTCTTCAGGACTTTTAGAAACCAACCAAGTTATCAGGAACAATTGTTCCTGTCAATCATTCTAACAGGACTTTTTGGGGGGGACCTACTATGTGTCAAGACCTGCTCTAGGTGCCCTACTCGGGTAATAGTGAATTAACCCAGGAGAGAAAACAGGACAGTGGTTGTTGTTGCAAATCTTAAGAATGATGGCATATAAGTCATCAGTTTGGAGATCAAAGTACTGAACATAGGCATTGTAGGAAGCATAAAAAGGAAGTTGAAATCTAATTTATTAATCTAAAACAATGATTTATTTTCATAAGAATTGAAAGCCTACCAGTGCCCATTCTTTGGACAAGTGTCGTTTCTTATTTTAGCTTCAGGGTGATTCTGTGTATCACATAAGTAGAAATGGGGGAATCTTTTAACAACCTTTGGCCACAACTGCATGGCTGCAGTGTATCTAAAAATTAGGGAAGCTGCTTTAACATCTTACCCTTCCTTGGCTAGTATCAGGAGAGAAAATTCTTGGGATCTACAGGGTCTCAGTTTGTTAATAGATGAGCTTGAAGCAAAGACGTGTGTTAATCCTAATAAGCCAGTGATTAGGTGAACACGCTGCAAAAGAATGTGAGGAATTTCAAGTGCTTTCCCATCACTAAAGGACCAGGGCAGCCCGCCCCTTCCTTTTACTAGTGTACATTATATTGATGGCAGAGGGAGCATTCAGATAGAGTGGGCTATCCAGAGGTCAAAGGCTAGACACTGAGCATTCCTAAGAGAAAGGGCCGCACTGTGGTCTAGGAGAGGTAGAGACAGCTGCATTAACATTTGTGAAAACAAGCCAGTAGCCTGTGTTAGAAAAATCTACATCTTTAGAAATCACTGACAATAAACCTTTTATACAGAGAAATTTTCCTTTCACCGTCAGTTCTGGCTCCCATTCAAATCCATAGTGAGATATTTTAGTCTGCACTTGAAGAGAGTACTTGAATCTTTAGACATAAGAGAAAGTGCTTTGAGAAGTGGGGGAGGGAGACGACTCTTGGGATTCTAGAACGCAGTATTCTAAATAGGTGAATTAATATTGAGGACTTAAAAAAATACCAAAAAACAACTTTCCTCATTACCTGTCTTAGACCCTATGAGATGAATGCTAGGAAAATCTACAGTCACAAGTCTTCCCTCTAATTTTGACAGAATCTTGCCTAAAATCCTGCAAATGGTACCTTCAATTTTTCTCACCTGAGGCACTGGAGTTTTAAGGTGTTATGGATTTAAAAACCATCTGGCCTAGTTGTGGGTGCAGATAAGCTTGTGTGATATTAACATTTGGAAGACTAGGAAGGCGGGAGGGTTTGGTGGGGCAGTCCTGTTGGACAGATATCGGAATCCATGGGCAAGGTTTACTGGTTCCTGAGCATGGATCCTGAGATGTTTGCCTTGCATCCAGAGAGCCCACAAACTCCTCCATCATGCAGAGACCATAGAGTTACCACTCTGTGGATCCATCACATGTGCAGAGAGACAGTGTGCAAAGTATCTCATGAGAACCAATGCAGCAAGAGTGCTCAGTCAGTTCAATGATGAGTAAAAGCAAATAATGCCCATTTATTTGGACAGAAAAGTACCACAGAAATATAAATACACTAATACAGAAAGTACAGAAGAACCTAAAAATAGTAGAGAATGAAATTACAATATTCAGACCACACAACAGCAACTGTGCCTGGAGTGGAACACAAGATCAATTATACCTGGAATGGATTTTGTTTAGTGCCACTATTGTGAAAGCAAAAGTCACTATCTTTACATATATGACATGGAAGATGAATATATATTATATATATTGTATATTTATCACCATGTGCTGTGATATATGTAACAAGTATACCACCAACCACAATAAAGACATCTCATGGTTCTCTTTCCATCCGAGCACCGTGATTCTGGGATGGTTTCTGGTAGATTTAAGACCAAGAGTGTTATAGAATGACCTCAGAATCTTAGGCATTCTATGAATTTTAAGAAATACTCTGAGACACTCAGCAGCCCAGTCAATGGTCTTGCTGGGATGCTGTTTCATATGAATGCTATGTACAGGCCATTCCACAAAGAGATGCAATTGAGTCAAAATTAAAAAAATATATTTTAGGGTTATTTTTTCAGTAGTGGGAACATATTTGATCTGCTCACAATGTCTTCTCCTGGACTTTTGGCACCATTGCTAAGTCTGCTGAGTAATGAACAGCGTAGGTTGGACACAACCACAGAAGAGAGCAGAGCTGCGTTCTGGGCAGAATGACAAGTGACTCGGCAGAAAGAATCCCACACTAGATTCAGAGTCCTGTTTTCATGGTGCCAGCTCTGTCATTAGCTTCCTGGGTAATTCTCGGAAAGTTTCTAGATCACCCTCTCAGGTGCGAAAATGAGAAAATGGCTTTCAGAATTTTTTTAAGGTTTATTTTTGTTTTATGTGTTTGTGTGTCTTTCATGCACACATGCATGTATGTGCACCATGTGCATGCATGCATGTATGTGCACCATGTGCATGCAGTGTCTGTGGAGACCGAAGAGCATGTTGAATCCCCTGGAACTGGAGGGTCAGACAGTTGTGAGCAATCATGAGGGTACTAAGGATGAAACCCTGGTCCTATGCAGGAGCAGTAAGTGCTTTTAAACCCTGGGCCATCTCCCCAGCCCATGTTTTAAGCATTTTTGTTGGAAAAAAAAAAAGCCCTAGACTATTATCATATACTCTCTTTGGTGCATTCCTCTTATGCCTCCTAGGCTGTTGCCTTAAAGTACATGGATCTGTAAAGTCAAAACTGTCCAGATTTTTCTATGGCTAAATGCACTCACTTCCACAAAGCCTTTAGAAATACATTGCCAGAAGCTTCTTTACCACTCCATGTCCTGAGTTCATGCAGGTCATTGTGGTCCCTGGGCCTCACAGCCTCAGGTCTATACATTCACCTTGCAGAATTTGTCTGGAACCTGTGCCTTATTAATTTCATTGTCCTAAGAATGGATGCTTTAAATCAAAGCACATGTTTTAAGCATGGTTATGTATGTGTTCTGTGAATAAGATCAGACATTGTGACAGTTTCACTGGTGATGATTAATGCTCCTCTATGGAATCTTACAAAATATAGTTCCATTAACAAATCCTCAAATGTGTGGGGTTTTTTGTTTTGTTTTGTTTTAGTGTTATGGTTCCCGCATAATCTGCCCATACACTCTTCTGTGCAAATGTACACACCTAAGACACTGCTGTCTCTTGTCTGAATTATTGAATGGCCTCCTCCCTTGTGACATGTTTTCCAAAGGTGGCTGCAGCAACATTTCCTACTCTACCTGCACTTCTGTCACGTAGCCCGCTTCTTCCATATCAGTACATGGAGTATATGTCTCCCATTCTCTTGCATCTGAGTTTTCCAGTGTCAGCTCAGAGTGGATCTCTGGAGTGATCCCTTCTTCTTTTACAGATGAGCTTCCATGGACAGGGGTACCACTCTTCTCAGCTCAGTGGACTATGAGACTAGAGAATGAGTCTAGGACTATGGCCCTAGAGAATGAGTCTAGGACTATGGTCCTAGAGGATGAGTTGGTATGAGAAGAAGAAAGGTCATGGAGCATGTGGGCAACATGCCTGTGTATGAATAAACTATCTAGAAAGTGAACCCTCCTCCCTCAGTTATGTCAACCAATAGTTTGTGAGTCAGACATAAACGGATTCAGTCCTTCCCCTTTTCACGTATTCCTGACCCATAGGTAGTGAGCAAACTAGGGTGGCAATTTTAACATAGGGGATTCTGGGTATGGTTAACAACAGATAACCAGAGCATACATTCTTGTTCCCCAGTGATCCGCAAAAGAGCCCTGGTGATTCTGAAACATAACATCAGAGCATGTCAACTCTGGCTTTAAGAATCCAGTGGTGTCCCATTGCTCTTGGAATAAGGCTCTGCTTCTCGCTTGTCACATGGGTCTAGATGTGGTTATTTGTCACCAGCCACCCTTGTTACTGACCTTTGTCTTCTCTGCAAAAAGTCATGCCAGCTTGCTGAAAGTATGCACTTGTCTTGCTGAAGACTAGAGTCCAGTTCCCAGCTCACAACTACCTGTTACTCTAGTTCCCGGAGAGTCAAAGTCAAGGAGAGCTACTAGAAATTCAAGTTCATTCTTAGCAAAGCCCAATCTAGAACATCCCTTTCTCAAAGTAAGTGCTTAGAAAAACAATTTTTCCACTGTGGTAAGACATTAAACTGGAAAAAGAGTAGAGATTGCTTTGAATCCCTGCACCTCCTCATGCTCCACCCCCTGCTTCCTTCTGCAGTTCCAGTCTGTGTATTTTTGTAGAGAAGTGGCTACTCCATTTATAAAACCATATCCCATGTTCCAACTGACACCAGATACATTAGTCAAGGATATACAATGCATCCTGAACACAAGCTGAAATTAACCACCGATTTTTATAGCAACCAAAGAGGCTATTAGGTATGAGGGGAGACCTATTGCAGATAACCTGAGGGGCGTGTTTTAGGATTTTTAAAGAAATAGCTCCAGGTTCTACTTTCAAATGAATACTTATTTTTTCACGTGTTCGAGAAACTCCCAATCGATGGAGGACTGGCCTGTGTAACTACATTAGTTATGGCTAGTCGGGCAGTGGCAGAGAAGAAACAGGATCTCAGAGGGTTTATTGTCCGATCTTGCCCCAGACAGAGGCAATTGAGACCTAGGAAAGAACTTGAGTTACACAGGGGTCTGGCCATGATACAGGTCCTTGGTATTATGTGGCTGCTTCAATAGAAGACTGCTATCAATTGGCTTCCCAAAGTGTAGTCAGCTTTCTTGGAGGCTCACTCTAAGCATGTCACCTTTCTCCAGCAAATGGAGAACAACTGTATATTCAGAAGATTTGTTAATTAAAGTAAATGTATTTACCCATAATAGAAATTTAAATTTCAGGCTCCTGGGAAAGACTTTCTGAAAGGTCCCTCCTATATTCCAAATTTAGTTTGTTCTTGGAAAGGAGCCCATGTCTTTATTTGACCTCTTGCATTTAAGACGATACTTGGCCATTTAAAATGTTTTGCAATGTTTGGGGTTTCTTGTTGCTATTTTGCCTTTATAAAAGCAAGGCGTACAGAGACAAATTCTCTATGATAAGAAAGACAGAATGTCAGAAAATCCCAGTACACTCTGTCTCTGTCTTTTTCTCTCTGTTTCTTTCTCTCATTCTCACACACACATATACATGCACTCACAGAAAAGCACAGCCAGCAAGTATTAGGTAGGTAATGAATATTCTGGAGATTGGCATCCATTGGTAAATAGTAAATCATTAATTCAAAAGAATAGATGGTAGTTACATTTACTGTGTCTCCCAAATAACTTAGTATTTGTAATAGTTTCACAGGCCTTCATGCTGCCAATGATGTGACAAGATTATATTTAAATACTGGCATGGTGGGCACTATTAGATGCCCACCAAATGTGCGCCCTGTCCTTGAGTCCCTGCTGCACCAGCAGAGCCTTGATTTTGATTGAGTTTTCTGCCTTCCACATGTTCTGGGGAGGAAATCCCCTTTCTCCACCCTCACCCTTAAGAATTGCATCAGAACTGCCTTAGATCACCATGACTTAATCTCATCAAGGATACTGAAGGCAAATCTTCGAAGGGAGGGAACGCTCCAGAGGATATCCTTGATAATAAAAAACTGAGGAGAGGAAATGCCTTTCTTCTCTGCTGGAAACTACCCCTCCTTGAGGACCAGGAGAATGATGGACAGTAATGAGGAACCTCTGGGCACTTGAAAGGACTTGAGCTGCAGAGTCACCCAGTTCTAGTTCCAGTGACCCTCTTGCTGAGTGTGATAATAAACCCTTATTATTTAAGCTATTTTGGGGAGGCACCTACTCCTTGCAGGTAAAGCTATCCTAACTGTACACTTGGCTTTTCTTTTCCTCTCTCTCTCTCTCTCTCTCTCTCTCTCTCTCTCTCTCTCTCTCTAAATGCTTATAGAGAGCCATCCTCAAAAGGAAAGGAAGTATTTTTAGATGTGAATGAATGCACCAAAACAAAACAAAAAACAAACAAAAAACAAAACAAAACAAAAACAAACAAAAAACCTCTCTCCCAAATATCTAGTGGAAACTTGATTCTTTCATTCATTTCCTGAATATAAACCACATGACAGGCTATGGGCCAACTAGACATGGTTGGCAAGCAAGGAAATACATGTTCACACATGGCAAAGATTGTCATGAATATAAATAATTCTAGTACATGATAACAGTATCAGAGCACCTGCATAGAAGCAGAGAGGACTAAGTGTTGAAGGATAAACAGGTATCTTTGTTTCGCAGGGGGGTGGGGTGGGGTGGGGTGGGGTGGGGTGGGGTGGGGTGTTACTCCCTCAATCAGAAAATGTCACAGTATTTAAAGCCCAGGGACATTCTCAGAGTCTATAATATAGTCTTAGACAAGTGTTGAGTAGAAATAGCCATCTTGTATTTTGCTTTTATGAACAACAAGAGGGAAAGCAGCTCTCAGCAAGGCTGGGGACACAGGAGAGGCATACCTGGGTAATGGGGCTAACCCTGTGTTGTCCATGGGAGCTGCCTTCAACCTCCCCATCACCTCAGGAATGAGAACTATGGAGGATGGTTAGCATTGACGTCACAAGCTGGAACCAGTAGTCTGTCACACACACCTGCAGGGACAGAGCAGTCAGCTGCCTCCACGCCCACAGCAGCCTCAGAATGGCAGGCAGACTGGCCTCACACTGACAGGAACTGACCTTCTGGTGGTCACTTGAGGCACACCCAGTGACTACATGGACCCAGCAGCAAAAGCTGAGGGGAGGCCTAGATGAGTACTACAGATCTGGTGGTCTTGAGTTTGGATCACAAGTCAGACAGAGTCTATCCGGAAGCTGTCTCTTAATGGCTTCCGGTTTTTCTAGGAGTAACATGTATGTGCGCCTTTCATGTTCATAGCTCCAAAGTCTGAAGTAATATGGCATGCCAATGAAGGAGCTCCAATAGCTCTTTAAACTTCACTTATCCCTCCAGATGAAAAAGAACTATTACAGCCCCTTCCTGATCCCACTGGATGTTGGAGAGGGCACAGTGACACAATGACTACCTTTATGTATCAGTCGAGAACTGCAAAGAGGCAGGAGACTCACCACAAGTTTGAGGGCAGCCTGATCTACATAATGAATTTCAAGCCAGCTTATGCTTTAGGCCAAGGCCCTGTTTTGAAACACCATAGTAGTAGTAGTAATGACAATAATAATAATAAGATGAAAATAATAATAAATAAATGACAGAATTGAACACATTTGTTCCAAACCTCTACTTCTGCTGGCTATGAGCAAGCACTCCTAGAATGTTTTTCACCCCCCTGATAGTCAACCTGGGCTTGGCCCTGAAGCTGTATATTCTCTTTTTTTTTTTTTGGTTTTTCGAGACAAGGTTTCTCTGTGTAGCCCTGGCTGTCCTGGACTCACTTTGTAGACCAAGCTGACCTCGAACTCACAAAGATCCACCTGCCTCTGCCTCCCAAGTGCTGGGATTAAAGGCGTGCGCCACCACCGCCCGGCTCTGTATATTCTCTTTATACTTCCATAAATCAAAAGCCAGGTCCCCTGGCATGCATTTCAATAAATAGGACATGGCAGCGGTTCAGCTCCAGCAACTGGAGCCTCTGATGTTTGGGGTGAGGAATAATTTATCCAAAAAAAGAAGGAGAAGAAATCCCCCGTAACATTAGTAGATTGTAAGACTTTTTTTCCCCCTCCTGAATTTTGGCCAAGAAGCCAAGATTAGCAGTCACACTACACTCTTCATGTAATCAACTCCTGGTCTCAACCACAGGAATGCTTTCATTTATGTATATCTACATACCTGTGTCTATCCTATCCCTCTGTATGTGTTCACACATATATATGGATAGAGATGATGAGAGACAGAGAGCAAGAGAGTAAGGACTCTTTCATCTGGGAGTCAGAGAGTCAACATCAATGGCATCATGTCCTGACCTTGAAGGACTGCTTCCTAGACCAGTTCCTGCTTCTTGTTTTGAAGCTTGATTACACATTGTTTCTCACTCTGGAAACAGAGAGGGTGAAGCAAGTCCATCACAGCTCCCTAGATAAAGAGAAGGGGCCTTAGCCGGGCGGTGGTGGCGCACGCCTTTAATCCCAGCACTTGGGAGGCAGAGGCAGGCGGATCTTTGCGAGTTCGAGGCCAGCCTGGTCTACAAAGCGAGTCCAGGACAGCCAGAGATATTCAGAGAAACCCTGTCTCAAAAAACCAAAAAAAAAAAAATAAAAAAAAAATAAAAAAAAAAGAGAAGGGGCCTTATTTTAAGTTTAGAACATACATCCTTTGCAAAGTGCACCCCGTACGGCACATTTACATGGGATAGATTGCATTTCTCAGCATCTACTCCTACTTGGAATCCTGTATCGTTAAGCTACTGTTTTGGACTTTTCTGTGCCCTACTCATCCAGGTGATGCCTTGACTACTGCCATCTATGCCATGGACCACCAAGAAAAGCCTAGCCAATTAAACTATGAGGTGCTTGGGCTTGGAGAGAGCTCTGTTGGTAGAGTGCTTGCCTAGCACGCATGAAGTCCTAGGTTCAAGTTTCATGGGATGAGGTGTGGTGGTGCATCGCTGTAATCCCACCACTTGAGAGGTAAAGGCTGGAGAAGCAGGAGTTCAGAGTTATTCTCAATTATAGTTCAAGGACAACTGGGATATATGAGACCCTATCTCAAAAAAAAATCACA
Organism: Lophiomys imhausi; assembly: GCA_907164525.1. Taxonomy (NCBI): domain Eukaryota; kingdom Metazoa; phylum Chordata; class Mammalia; order Rodentia; family Muridae; genus Lophiomys; species Lophiomys imhausi. The sequence goes on along the minus strand of CAJQZJ010000534.1, from coordinate 114,953 downwards.
AACCATGACATACTACCTACAAAAAGATATGATCCATTTTCAAAGAAGTATAAAGGCTTGACTCTCCCTGATTACGAGTTCCCAGCAGGCCCAGAACAGACTTTGCTGTCTTCTGTACTTTGGTGTGCCAAGCACAGCATCATGTGACACCTAGACAGTAGCTTGTGTGTGGGTGAGTGAGCAAGTGACGAGTCTGTGTAATTCCTGTCTTCTCCCCATAGAAACATGAACCAAGCTGCTCACGCCGAGGCAGGAAGAGCTGGAGGGGACCCTGGCCTTGTGTGGCACTGAGTATAACATGAGATACCTCCAGGCTCCTGGTGTCTAGACTGGACAGAAACATTGGTGTGTGTGTGGGGGGGTGGTGGAAGGGCTTCACAACCACAGCCCTAACGTACTGCAGAACAGCTCTAAGCCTGCTTACTTTAAGGCCTGGGCAACTGTAGCTAGACCAGTGCCCAAGCTAGGCTCCCTGGGGCCCTATTTATGTTTCTCCTGAAAACTGGTGTGCAATATCAAACTCCTGAAAATAAAACCACAGTTTCAGTGGATTGTGGGAGCTAGCTATTTGTAGGACATTGCTGACCAGTTCGTCTGTCCAGTCAATAACCATTACGAGGTCTATCTTGCGCATAACTTTGGAGCTGTGTGTATCTTGTTCCCATAGCACAAGGCACACCCTGATATTGAGTTTCCCCACAGTAGAGCTTTGTGCTAGGTCAGTGGCTTGAAAAGCTTTGGTCATGATCAGCCTACGTCCCTTGAGAGTCCTGGTTTGCTCCAGCCCCAGTTAACAAAACTCCTTTACCCAGGTGATCTGGCGTCTGCACTGTGAAAAGGGGGCAAAGGAAAACCACGTTTTGTTTTGTTTTGTTTCCCCTCCTTTAGAAGGAAGTTTTATTTCTGACCAGAATTTCACTCCAGCTTTCAGGAGATGGACCACAGTGATAGAGTGGTCACAGTTAGGAGTGTGAGCATGTTACAGTGACAGAGGGAGAGGTCTCCATAGTAGACCATGTGGCTTGAGCATGGAGATACTTTGGGTTCAGAACCATCTCTTTAAGGTTTGAAGAGATGAACAAGACTCAGCTTCTGGCTTTGAGGCACTTATCACCCAGTTACACATTCCTTGTGCTATAGGGTTTGATGGCTCCAGGAGGCTTTCTGGTCCAGGGAACTGGGAGAGTTTCTATTTGGGAGTAGGATGTAAGAACTGAGTCTTGGAAGAAAAAGAAAGGGGGAAAAGGTCATTGAGACAGCGGAACTGTGTGTGAGAAGGCATCAACGTGAAAAATACAGGGCACCTAGGGAATAAGGAACTGCCAATATCTCAGAGCTACAGTGGCCCTTAGCTTTCTCTCTGAGCCAGTGCCAGACAGGTGAAATGCTTCCCTCTTCTGAGCCATCCTGGGAAATCCTCATCTTGACCTCTGGGGTCTGTTCCCCACAGATTCGTGAGCTCGCATGTTAGTCTCTGGCCCCAGGCTGTTGGTGATGTTGTACCATCTCCCTGGAAGGAAATAAGGCCAAAGCTCTGAAAGAAGAGACCCTCCCTGTTGTTTTGTGGTCAGGAGGGTGAGAGGCTGAGAAGAAAGTCAATCAGCAGCTTAGGTTCCTGGGCAGGGTTGCAACGTTCAATAGAAACACCTGGTGACTTCCTTGTACTTGCTCAGTCTTCTTAGTTCCTCCCAAATGTCCTGCTGGCGAAGTCCACATGATCACATTGACCAGGGCTGAGCCTCTGTGTTGGTCTCAAGTGCATAGTAAAGCTCAAGTTATCACAGACTCCCTCAAAGTGGTGAGAGATATTAGATATTAGACAGGAGCATGTGCAGTCCTCACATCCCTGGTCTCCCAGCTCGGTCTCTTGGGTTAAGTTCTGAGGATTAGAGCTGAGTACTGTCTTCAGTTCTGGAGAATTCTCCAAGTCCCTGTGAGGGGTGTCTCATCTGTCATACGACTAAGACTAGTCTTGACAAAACTCAGCAGGTAGGTGGTACAGAGATGGCGTTTGCTGTGCAAATATGGGGATGGGAGTTTGATGTCTAGCAATGACATAAAAACCCAGGCGTGGCGGCTCATATTTGTAATCTCAGTGCTGGGGAAAAAGACACAGTCAAATCCTTGGGACTTGGTGTCCAGCCTAGCCTACTTGGTGAATTCCAGGCCAGTTATAGATCATGTCTTGAAAAGAAAGTGGTCGGTGTTTGATGAAGGACACTTAAGGTTGTCCTCTGGCACACACACACGCACACAGTTGCGCACACGAGAACTCTGGATGAATCATGTGACCCTGTGCTTGGGAATGACAGTAATCCTTGGCTCTGTTAGTGGCAGGATCCCTTTCCCACCTCCTCAGCAGAAGGGTGCCCAGGTCCTTGGGTTTGGTAGAGTCAGCGCCACCCTTCCTGCTGGGGCTGACTCGAAAGTGTTTGGAATCCTTCTGATTAAATGGAGACCTGTCTTCCCTGACTTCTGGGCAGCGGCTGGTCTCAGTTCTCCTCCTGATGGTCCACGGGAGGAATCCACTCTCTCAGCTGACATCTTGAAGGCTTGCAAGCAATGCGATCCATTCCCACCAGGACTGTCACTGCTCTCTCCTCTTTTGTTTGCCCTCCTGGAATAGACACATGTCTACAGTCACCCCTCCCACCATCTGCTGCTCTTCAGGTCTCAGTTCTCAGCCTGCTTGCTTTCTCCATTGATCGGAGTTACTCTGCAAGCTGGAGAGCTAGGTGGGTCCTCCCAATTTTCTCTGCCGAGCTGCTCAAGGCCCTTGAAGTCATCATTTTGAGCATTTCACTTCGGGCACACACCCTTCCTCCCAACTGAAGCACAAGCACACACTCTGGTCTCCCACTTGCCCGAGTGTAAAAGTGCGGGCCTCCTTCCTGGAACCCGAGATATGCATGAACAGGAGAATATAGCCTTCGCTGGGTATCTCCGCCGCTAGCCCCAAACCTGGTAACCAGCAATTACTGCACTGTCAATCAACGAGTATATTTGTTTAAAGAAAGCAAACTGGGCTTGACTTCAATTTCTCAGCAGAGTGCCAGGCCAATGGCTAACTGCTCCATGGTTTCTATCATGGCCTGTTATAAGGAGACTGTTGCTTCTAGAAGCACTGTTGACTTTTCAATGTAAAACATAGGACCTCGAGCTTTCTTAGCAAACCCTTCCACAGTTTTGTGCCTTCGAATGACTGATTCGCCTTTTGTGGCAACTGCCTTGACTGATGAGGTTCAGCTCTGGCCTGGCTGAGGCGAGAACATCTCCAGTGCTCTGTCATCTATTCCGTGGTCTTTGTTCTCAGTATGTAGCCCTGGCTGACCTGGAACTTGCTATATATACCAGGCTGGCCTAGGACTCACAGAGATCTGCCTGCCCCTGCCCCCGCCTCCTACAGACATGCTGGAATTAAAAAGGCGAGCATCACCATGCCTGACCTAGCCTAAGTTTCTTTACAGGAGAGAACTGGCTTGTAAGAGCTCAAACAGGATAAGGTCCAGTGCAGCAGGAGCCCTTCTAAGCACCGGCTGCCTCACACTTACCAGGGTCTCAAGAAGCAAAACAGGTCAGGGTCAAAATGAGATGCAGGAGGGAACTTCACAAGATCACTGGGTGAGGAGGTTCATTGGGGCCAAGAAGGTTCTCATCTTCCTCTATTTATTTGCTTATTGATTGGTTAATTGATTGTCCCTGGAGATTAAACCTAGGGCCTCCTGTATGCTAGAAAAGAGCTCTAACATTGAGCCGTATCCTTAATCCTAAACCTTCCCCCCCTCATTTTTTAACCTTAAGGATTTATTTATTTTTGTTTTTAACAATGTGTGTGTAGCAGGGAGGGGTCTGTGATGTGAGTACAGGTACCTACAGAGGCCAGAGGAGCCAGATCCCTCCAGAACTGGAGTCACACACAGTGGTAAGCTGTCTAGTGTTGGTGCTAAGAAGTCCTCTGGAAGAGCAGAATGAGCTCCTAAACACTGAATTATCTCCCCAGCTCCTAGTTTTCATTTTTAGACTGAGCTTCGGTAAGGTGTCCAGGCTGGCTTAGAATTTGCTCTAGCCCAGGCAGGCCAAGAATTGGTAATCTTTCTGACTCGGCCTCTGCAGTAGCTGAGGTAACAGGCCTGGACTCCTGGTTGATTCTTTTTTTTTTTTTTTTTTAAAGATTTATTTATTATGTATACAGTGTTCTGTCTGCAGGTATATCTGCAGGCCAGAAGAGGGCACCAGATTTCATTATGGATGGTTGTGAGCCACCATGTGGTTGCTGGGAATTGAACTCATGACCTCTGGAAGAGCAGCCAGTGCTCTTAACCGCTGAGCCATCTCTCCAGCCCTCCTGGTTGATTCTTATTACATCTTACTGTTACATTTTCCAGAGGGGGAAAATTATGTCTTTATAAAATTCAAAGTTTTCTGGAGATGGGCAATCCCAGTGATGATGATGGTAGTGGAAATGGTGATGGTGGAGTGGTAATGATTTTTTTATTATTACTGCTCTATTATCTCCTTGTTCCAGGTTGTCCTCTACAGGTTTGTGGTTCATATACAACTCACACAGACATATTACTTCCAGATTACACAGAGGGAAAGTGAGGTTCTTAGAACCTCTACATTTCTCAGAGCCTCACGGTTAGTTAAAAGCAAAGCTTCAACCTTAGGATCTACCTCCTAAACATTTCCAATCGTCTTCAGGATATGGACTTTTATTTCAAACATGTAATAACCCTGTTTGGAAAAGCATTGAAAGAATTCTAATAGAGGAGCCAGAAAATAACTTTTTATTCTCTGGAATTCTTCAAGTGTTTAAATCTCATTTTGTCCTCGGGCATTTGGTTTCTTCTACTTTATGTAGCTGGTTCCCCTGGGTAAGGAAGGCGCTCTAAACTGTTGATCGTACCATAGGGTCAGGATGTTCAGCTATTGCAAAGAAAGTTCCAGTAATACTTTATGCACACAGCTAAGGGCAGGCTTCCCATCTAAAAAGGGAGTTTGAACTTGAAGCCAGTCTTAGCTCCATCCACAGTGTCTGGGTCACCAGCGTAATTGGACTCCAAGTGGAGAGCTATGCTTTCTTCTTTATCTACCCTGGTAAATTATTAAAGGACTCTTCTGCCCAGGGGAGATCATTAACTACTGGGAGAGCGTCCTGCAGAGGCAACACGGGGACCCAGAGCAGCTCTGGTTCAGTAGCAGGACTGTGCTTCCTTGGGCAGCTTCTACCTGTTAGGCAGAGTGAGGAAAAGGCCATCACCAAGCATGAAAAGGGTGGGGCTCGGGGTTGTGAGCAAGAAGAGGGCCAACAGATCTCAGATCCAGTAGGCAATACCAATCCAACTTCCTCAGTGGATTGTTTGGTGTGTGCACCTGCACCAACCCATTCTCTTTCTTTCTCCCTGGAGAGCAAAACTCCTGGGTGGCAACTGTTTCTGGGGGAAACAGACACTGGGGCAAATTCCATTGCTCCTGGGGCAGTGTTTGCGCAAATGACACAGTACAGTAGAACTAAGCAGGCGTTATAGAGCCAGAGCTCAATCTTGTCTCCAGCCCAGCCTCCTCATGACCTACTAAGGTGGCATAGAAAGTGGAGTGGCATGGCCAGGGTGCCCTAGATAAGGTGCCATTCACATCTTCTTCCTCCAGGGCTTTCTTTTCAGAGCAGGTGCCATGTTGGGCAGACCACTGTAAGCACTTCCACAGCGTCAGGAGACTGGATGGCCAATAATCCACAGAGTACTTAGTTTCACATTTTCTGCCCGTCATATCACTGTTCTTTTTAGAAAGTCTGTTGAAGTTTTCTCAAGCTCAAAGATATGCTTCCTTACTTTTTCCATCTATAAGACAGGCCCGAGTACAATCTCTCACTTTTTCCTTGCTAACAGAGCTGAGTGGAACTTCTGAGATATTGTGTAGTTTATCTTTGGAGAGAATTTGTCTGCAGAGAACACAGCCTGGCCTGATAGCCTCTCATTTATTCTGTCCCTAGAACACACACACACACACTCTCTCTATCTCCCCCCCTCTCTCCTCTTTCTCCCTCTCCCTCTCTTTCCTCTCTCTGTCTTGACTGTTGTTGACTAAAAAAATGGCATTTTTCCTCTGAGGCTCATTGTAACTCCTGTCAACCACAGGGTGAAAGTTGGTGATTGAAAGAATAATGAGATACACAAGCTGTGGAGAGAGCTTTGTCTATGGTATTTAAATCCACTAATAGATGTGAACCTACATCTCTGAGAATAGCATGTTGGGTTAATGGTTCTTGTACTTCAGGGGACATGACACACATTCTAACTCAAGAGGAGTGGGAGGTGTGGGGGGCCTTATGGCAGGGCAGGGGCCAGAGATGGGAACAGAACCTCCATCTCTTGCACTAGGCTGCTCCTCCATGCTGGAGCTGTTGCCAGTTTCAAAGAGTTAAAGAGTGTGTAGGCCAGGTTTACTGAATTCCAATGTTTTCCAGGGCTCAAGCATTTGGCACTGTCAGAACCCCATGGAACCTAGAGTTCAGGGACCCTGCTTCCTTGTGGATCAGCTAGAGGAGGCTACATATCCCCAGAGCCTGAAACCCAGGGAAAGGAATTTCGATAGGTGGCAAGAGGGTGGAGGGTAGCTTAACAGAAACAAGGAGGGGTTTTGTCCAGGTGCAATCCTGAGGTGTACAGAATCCAGGAATCAGGATCAGGAAGAAGTACCAGAGGCAGATCCTCCAGGTCAGTCTTCCTCGTGGGAGGCCTCCCAAGGACATTCTACCTCAGGTTCTTCTTGTCTGAGGTCATGGAACCTCCTCAAAGCATGCCAGGAATGTGAATGCCTGACTCACTCTTCCTTGAGAGTCCACAGTCTGAAGTTCATAAAACCCAGCTTTTCCCTTTAGTCATTCTTCAAACATAAGCCCACATGCTTCCCAGCTGGGGCCTGCAGGAAGACTATGGGGACGGAAAGCAGATGAGGAAGTGATCAAGGAGCCATATTCAGGTGCCAGCCCCTCCACAGGAATTGGCAATGGCAGCCTCACTCAGCGCTTCCTCCTACATAGAGCAGGGCCTCAGAAGCCCGGTGCACTCTGCCTCAGTTTCCTCATCCGTACACTAGGACGACAGCATCTATTTCAGATACTTGTGAGGAGGACTCAATGAGAAAGTCTGCAGAAAGTAGTGAGGGTGTCATCTGCACCTGACTGATGCTCAGTAAACGCTTGCTCATGAACATGCCACTCACTGTTGACAGAGAACGAGTAATCTAAACACAAGACAGGAGAGAGGAAATCTTCCTGAAGGGGGATTCTGTCAGGGAAATGGGTTAGAAGCCGTCTCCTGCCTGGTGCACAGCTGTCTGGGTGAGGAGGATTCAGGCCACACCACTCTTAGGAGGAGGGCAGCGCCAAGGCTGGGAAGAGGACGAGTGTGAGGACCACATGTGGCCTGAACAAAAACAGTTTTCACTGATCACGTATTTCTTCACGTCATCATAATGCCCGAAATGCAGGGTGTACAGGAGAGATGTAGCATGTGGGTGGGACACACAAGTAACTGGGGACTGTGCGGACCCCTGATTTGTCCTGCTGAGGAGTAGTAGGTCAAGAACAGATGAGACACTGTTTTTCTCCATTCTGACCCCAACACCTAGACCACTGGGTGTGCTGATCTCCAGACTTTCTCCCTACAAGGTGTGCATAAAACCTTCCTCAGAGCTAGCTTTGAGATCTGTCCATCATCAGGGGTGTAGACATAGCTCAGTGGGCAGAGTGCTTGGCCTGAATGCATGGAACCCTGGCTGGTTCAACCCCAGCACCATGTAAACTAGTTGTGGTTGCATATGCCTATGATCTTAACACTCAGGTGGTAGAAACAGATGATCGAATGTTCGAGGTCGTCCTCAGCTACACAGTGTTTTGGAGGCCACCCAGGGCTACCTACATGACACCCTCTGTAAAAAAGAAAGAGGAAAAAAAGAAAAAGAAAATATCAGTTGTCTTGACTCCTGAGTCCAAGCAGACTCTACTAAGGGGTGTAAAGCAGAGATGCCCCCAAACCCCAGGGTGTGTCTCATGGGTACCATGCTTTGTCTCTTGCTCTGATGTCACAAGTCCATAGCCCCATCCTCCCTCAAGGAGATGGTCAATACCTGCCTCTGGCCGTGTCTGTCACATGTGACCAAAAAGTAGGAATCTCACATGAACTCGAACAGTCTTTTAAACTGAAAATACTTCTATTAAAAGAGAGAGGTCAGGGGCTTCACTGAAGAGAACCAGAAAAAACTGGTTTAGAGGAATCTATGGCTGAACAGACAGAAGAAAGAGACCGCCCTGCCTTCAGACCAATCAATGGGCTCATGTCCTTAACTCCTCAGTCTCACCTTGTGAAAGTACCAGAGAGGTGAGACCCGGTGATTCTTGAAATGGGACATTATTAGATTCTTTACTATTAATCATTAAAATCCTTCCTTTTTTAAAATTAACTAGCTTTTTCCCCCTAACAATAAATAAATACAGACTTATGGTAAATAAATCAAACAGGAAAGAAGGAAATGGGATGAAAAGAAAAATTCCTGGACAAGCTAGCTGGCATAGAGACTAAAGATGCTTGCCACCAAGACTGTCTACCTGAGTTTGACCCCTGGAAAGAGAGAATTGACTCTTGCAAGTTGTGCTGTAGCATGCATGAGCCTACACACACACACACACACACACACACACACACACACACACACACACA
>CAJQZJ010000534.1:88041-106223 GCA_907164525.1 Lophiomys imhausi | reverse complement strand
CACACACACACACACACACACACACACACACACACACACACACACACTACATACATAAATAACATGTAATAAAAGTTCAAAAAAGAATACATTTTTCTCCATTCTATACCCATAGCCCCTTCTCTGGGCACGATTACCAATGAAACCTCTACCAAGGCAGTTTCTTTCCCATTTTTCTAGAATTGTCTATATGTACTCCATTCTTCTCTCACTACTTTTCTGAGCCCCAGGGACCTTCCTTGTTGCTTCCGCTGACTGGGAATTCTTGTGGCTTTGCATGGCAGGCTCTTTCTGTGTTCTGTTACATCCTACTCAGAATTAGCGCCTACACACAGAGGCTTTCTATGACCTCTCTACTTGAACATCCCATCAGGAACATTGTTTGTCCTAAGCTCCAGGCTGCTGGCTGCCCAGTCCTTGGCACAATGTCTGGAACACAGAAGCCATCTGCTACATGCATGATGGATGTCTGAGTGAGCATATTTGGGGCATGTACACATGTACAGATAGAGTGTATTTCCACAAAATATAAGTGGGATGGTATTATACACAGAATTCAGCCACTTGCTTTTGTACTTCCTAAAAAGTGATGATAATTAATATTCCTTAAGGACTTAGTGTCCCAAGGACTATTCTAAGCATAGTACATTTATACTTTCATTTAGTTTTTTTTTTTTTGTTTTTTTTTGTTTTTCAAGACAGGGTTTCTCTGTGTAGCCCTGGCTGTCCTGGACTCAATTTGTAGACCAGGCTGGCCTCGAACTCGCAAAGATCTGCCTGCCTCTGCCTCCCAAGTGCTGGGATTAAAGGTGTGCGCCACCACTGCCCAGCTTCATTTAGTTTTAAAACAACTCTACAATACTAGCAGATATCCAATATAAAAAACCAGAAAGTGGAGGTATAAGACACTATACCTGTACACTATATAGGTAAAAGACCCTAAAACACTTTCTTAAGTCATCCCATTTGCAAATGGAAGAGCATACATACATGCATGTGTGCATATATATTTGTAGATTTGTATTAATCATTGTGATGGTTTAAATAAGAATGGCCCTCATAGCCTCATATATTTGAATGGTCATTGGGGAGTATTGGAGTTGGTCTGGAAATAGTATGTTTTCAAATGTTTCTTGCTCCCAAGATCTTGTGAACAGATTCACATGTATCCAAGATTATCAGGTATTCTGGCTGGGAAGAAGAGAGGTAGGTGGAACTAAGGCTCCCGGGTTTTGGAACAGAGAAGGAACATGGGGAGGGAGAGAGAGGATGGAAAAGGAGAAGAGACAGGAGAGCAGGAGGTCGCCACGGGGTAGAATGGACTAGAAGCACATGACCGAGAACAGCTTGCTCTGAGGACTGGCCTGATGGAGCAGAAACAGCCCCAATGGAACATACGTAAGTATTATGGGGATTTTGGCAGGGAAGCAGACAAAATAGCTTAGAGCATTGATATCTGCCCAGCTGCAGTGCTATATGGCTTGTTATACATCTAAAAGGTCTCTGTGTGGTAATTTGGGGGAAGTAGCTGGTTAAGGAATAACTGCTACTGTATTAATTTCCAGCATTAATCAACATATACAGAATATTAAAATTCATTTTACAAGAGAGTGGCCCTAGTTAGGAAGGCTTGGGAGGTGTGACCTTGCTAGAGTAGGTGAGGTCTTGTTGGAGGAGTGTCACTGAGGGTGGGCTTTGGGGTTTCAAAAAGCCCATTCCAAGCCCAGACTCTCCTCCTGCTGCCTGCAGATTCAGATGTAGAACTCTCAGCTTCTTCTTCAGCACCATGTCTACCTGCATGCCACCATTCTCCCCACCATGACTAACGATAATGGACTACACCTCTGGAGCTGTAAGCCACCCCTAATTAAATGGTTTCTTTTATAAGAGCTGCTGTGGTCACGGTGTCTCTTCACAGCAATAGAACACTGACTTAGACAATCAAAAAGTATCTGTTCAGCTTTAACATGTGCAGTTTTAAAAATTACATGGAAATACATCAGACAAAATTGGTCACTTCTGCCACTTTTTGTCACACAGCCTGGCGGCATCTCACACACGTGTGTTGTTTTGGTGCCTCACTGGTGTCCTCTTCAGACTTCTTCACTGTCTCAGATTTAACACCAACCCACTAAACAGCCACACACTAGTTTCCACCACCCAGCCTCCCCCTCCCCCAAACTTCATTCTACTCTCCAGTTCTAGAAGTTTCCTCTGTCTACGCCTTTCAGCATCTATCCTTTCGTGACTAGTTTATTGCACTTAATCTATTAATTTTTTAAAAGAAATGATCATTTTTATTTTTATATTTTGTGTCTCAGTGTTTTGCATGTATATATATATATATATATATATATATATATATATATATGTATGTATGTACATCCCTGGTGTTTGCAGAGGCCAGGAGAGGGCGCTGGATTCTCTGGAGTTAGGGTTACAGGGCAGGTATGAGCATCCTGATGTGGGTGCTGGGAACTGAACCCTGGTCCTTTTTGAGAACAAGTGCTCTTAGCTCCTGAGTCATCTCTTCAGGCCTTTAATATATTCTTAGTTTATTAATTTTTTTGTTTGTTTTTTTCAAGACAGGATTTCTCTGTGTATCCTTGACTGCCCTGAACTCACTTTGTAGACCAGGCTGGCCTTGAATTTACAGAGATCCACCTGCCTCTGCCTTCCTAGTGCTGGGATTAGAGGCATGTGCCGCCACACCCAGCAGTTCATTAACTTTGAGGAAAGGATATTAGATAGGGTATCACTATGCAGTACACTCCAGCCTCAAACTCTTGGTTCACCTGTGTGTTTGTGTGTGTGTGTGTGTGTGTGTGTGTGTATACACACAAGCACATGGATGTGCATGTGTTTACATGCTTATGCATGTGTGTCAGAGGTCTACCTTCATTGTCATTCCTCAGGGATCACCCACCATTTATTTATTTACTTGTTTGTTTATTTATTTATATTTTTCCATAGAGTTTCTCTTCCCTAGCTTTTAACTCACTGTTTCATCTGGGCTGGCTGCTATTGAGACCCAGGTCCAGTCCATGTTGTGAATACCTTGTTGGACTAGCAAAGGCTCTGCTGGTAGGAATGGCTCCCTCCCTTTAGACTTGAGGTTTAAAATGTCCTACACAACTCTCTCAGTCTCACACTCTTAACCCTTGAGTTTCTTTAAATGACTTTGTCAATGTCTTAAAAAGTGTAAATGTAGCCAAATCGCACCTCCAGATGTCTCTGATGATGAAAACCAGGAGCCCTAGATTGAGATTTGTGCAGAAAGTTATATCACAGTGAGGAGGGGCAGAATGCTAGTCTTTCTTTCTAACCAGCCTCTTTGCATTCATGGCTCAATAAGGCAAACTCTTTAAGATCTCATCCAATCAGCCTAGAGTTTGAGTCTCAAATTCCCCACACATGAGAAGAAACATGACAAAGCGTTCCCTGTCCTTACAAATGCCACTTTTTAAAACAGTGTCAACATGACTTCTGAGTGAAAGAGCAAAGCAGCATTTACTAGTGTCAGCAAAGGGCTTGAGACTAATACATTCCATGTGCTTGTTCCATGACTTCCAGTGCAGGGAAAATAGCAGTTTGGGAAAGGATCTGAAACTTACGGGGAGGGAACAGCTACCCATGGAGACAAGCTGGATATAGTGTCCATTTTGAGTTTGCCTTTTTATGAATTTGAAATCCCAGACTTTCAAATTGTTTCTCAGCCTCACTCCCACCCCACCTGGCACAGAAAGAGCATCTCTTTCCATCAGGAGCCTCCTTGCAGAAGGAGGCTCACATGGTGGTGATCTTCCAGGCTGTGATGGCTCATCAGGATTGCATTCTTGTGTTTCTTCCTTCCAGAAAGCCATGTTCCAAGGACTATTGCCTGTCCTGGATCCAGCAGAAGAGGAGGAGGCAGAGGATGTACCCATGTTGCCACAAACTCTGTTTTGATAGAATAATACTGTTCAAGCTTTGGTGCTTACATTTGAATTCTATACATGGGCATCAACAGATGTCTCCTAGGGCTGGAGAGATGGTAGGGTGGTAAGAGCACTTGCTGCTTTTGCAGAGGACCTGGGTACAGCTTCCATTGCCAAGAAGACAGCTCACATGGGTCTGTAACTCCAGTTCCAGGGGATCCAATGTTGTCTCTGCTCTCTGAAGGCACTACAGGCAAGTGGTGCACACACATATGTACTCAGGTAGAGCACCCATATAGGTAAAATTTTTAAAACAATAAATTTTTAAACACTTTACCCCCCCCCCCCAACTTGTAACAAATCATCGTAGAGGCTGGCAGACATGCCTCCAAATCCTTCGCACAATGTTTAGCTATTCTAGCTGTAAAGCTGAGACAATCGAGAAACCATCCTCTGGCTTTTGTGTAAGATACAGGAGGAGTGAAAATGAGGAAAGAATACAGGCAGGAAAAGAATAGTGACCCTATTGGACAAGCTGGGCATAATAGCACTTGATGGCTCATCTTTTCTTACAAAAAAAATTCCCAAGAATTCCAAACATCACACAATTGCAGAAACGATCTGCAGCTGGCAAAATCACGCCTCTGCTAGAGCACAAGGCAAATCACAGTCAGCTGCTGTGAAGCAGCCTCATATCCCCATGCCTGGGATTAAAATGAAAACATATTTTTATAATATTTCTGTGTAAAGAAACCAAAATTCTAAATTATCACTACAAATGACTTCTTGCTTTTGTTCAAGATTGATTAGTGAATGCCATACTGTCATTGACATTTAGGTCTAGAACAACCTCAGAAGATCTGGTCCAGATCAGAAGAATATAGTCCTAGATAGAGCCCTCACTCAATTAACACAAACTCCTGAAGGTTTTGATAATCTCTAGTATATGCATGGTGGGTGGGCAGACAGCATCCCAGCAGGTCTTCAAATCCTTCAAACAATGCAAACTACTCAGAATATATGCAGAATACCTCCCTGACAGACTTTAGTTCAGGTGAATGAACTAGAAAATGCAGATTTAACTGTGCAAGATGATCAATACACATAATCCCAGCACTTGGGAGATGGAGCTTGAAGGATCAGAGTTCAGCACTAACACATAGGGCTACACAGTGAGTTTTCGGACAGCTGGAGTTATGTGAAGCCTTGAAAGGAAAGAAAGGGAAAGGAAGGGAAGGGAAGAACAGAGGGAGGGAGATCAAGATTTAACAGTACTGTAATTATACTAATTATGTAGTTGCCCAAAAGTGCTCCTTTAGGGTGGGTGACAGGCAAGAGCGCTCTGTCCTCTTCATGTGTTGAGCCTGGGAGGGGACACTGCTCCTGGCAATGTGGTAGGTTGGGAGGATCACAGAGCCACATATGGAAAGCCACAGTACATCAATTTGCCACACAGCCTCATCTTGGTGACTCAATACCCACTGTTCCCTTGGTGGTCAGTAGTCTGGCTCTTTGGCAGCTATCTGGTCTAATCACTGCAGTCCACAGGATGGCCCTTGGCTTTCCCCAGAATGCTCCAGGTAGAGTCTGGTCAAGGGCAGGGCACATTTCTGAACAAAGCCACCCTAACTAATCCTTGCAGAAGAACATCAGACACTAACCACCACTGGAGAATGATGTCTACTGCTGACTGAATACTTAACTGTCATCTTCCATTCCAATAGCAGGGACACACAGAAAAGGTCCCTGTTTTCTGCTTCAGAGAAGAGGAAAGCAGAGGCCACCCATGGCCAAGCTACTTGCCAGAGGTCACACAGCAAGTCAGTGACAGAACTGGGCTGAACCCTCTTCTAGTCAACTCCTCTGCCTCCTCAGGGGCCCTCGCCGAGTGGCATCTTTGCACCACGTTCTCCATTTAAGTTATTATCAAGAGATCCAAGTGACCGTTATTGAGAAGCCTGGTTTTTGAAAGGTTGCAGCATTTGTTTTGTAATGCATACATAGGACTTCCTGTCCTTTCTATGCATATTTCCTTCAAATAAAATCATATGAATTGCCATAGCAACACTGCAACATACACGGTGCAATCTTTGCAGTAGAGAATTGCAAAGATCTATGGGAATTTTCATCGTGCTGTTGTTTGCTTTAAATTAAAAGAAACTCCATCTGTGTACATCAGAATTCCATGGCAACGGTGCAGGCAGACATATACTTGGATAACCCTCACACACCCTGAGTTTTTCCTTTTTTGTAAATCAATAGTTTTAGATCATCAGAAATTTGGCTGTAACACTTGTCATTTAGCAGGGAGCCCAGTGAGCCACCAGACTGGCCTAGACTTCCAATGAGACAATGACCACTGCCCAGAATGCCAGCACTGGTTCTGACTGCCAGCTCTCATCCATTGGTGTTTGCAGCATGCAGACATTCTGGGGCCATGTCCTTGACCTTGTGGAACCTTAGAAGTTGGTCAGGTCCCAGGCACTCCTGCCAGGCGCCACAAGTCCTCCTGTGTGTGTGTGTGTGTGTGTGTGTGTGTGTGTGTGTGTGAGAGAGAGAGAGAGAGAGAGAGAGAGAGAGAGAGAGAGAGAGAGAGAGAGGTGGCCAAGGCCTTCAGAGACGTCTCATCTCAGCCATGAGTACAGCATCCTCTACAACATATTTCATCCCATGTTGTCTCGTCAAAGTGATAGCCCTATCAGCAACATTTCAGAAATGAAAACCTCCAGCCTCAGAAAGTTTAGCAACTTGCCCAAACCAACAAATTAGAAAAGGCAAGAGGAGATATTTGAGTCTAGGACTATTCCTGAATTTGCTTTATTCTGTTCAGCATGGCTCCTCTTTCCCAGGATGCTCTGGAACTCATCTGCTTGTAGGCTCACTAACTTGAACCTGTATTATAATTCCTTCTTGACCAGTTCCTGGGTGTAGCTGCAAGAGATAGGCCAACTTGGAGGCATCCTCTGTCTCTGGTTCTCCATCAGGTTCCCCCTGTTCTCCCTCAAGCCCCTGGTTTTATATTATCATTGTTACTTCTGCTACTGTGATTTTTAGAGATTGATTTATTTTAAATTTATGTGTATGGGTATTTTGCCTGTATGTGTACCTGGCACCCTTAGAAGTGAGAAGAAGGGATCAGACCGTCTGGAACTGGAGTTACAGATAGTTGTGAGCTTCCATGTGAGTGTTGGGAATCAAACCCAGGTCCTCTAGAAGAACAGCCACTGCTCTTAATTTTGAGCCACCTCCCAGGCCCATTATTATTTTCTCTATTACTATTACTAATTTATGGTTTCACATATTCTAACAAATGAAAACACACTGAAATGAAGAGATTCTCCAGCCACTAGGGACTGCATAGTGGTTTTCAGAAAGGAGTGCTCCCTAGCTGAAGGGGAAGAGTTTTTCCATTTTGCACATCTTGGTCACTCACCATGATCACCTATGCAGTCCCTGGCCGATAATTCACTGAACTTGGGCTGGATTATCCCATGGCCTCAGAAGTGCGGAAGGAATGCTCAAGAACTGTCAGTTGATAGCAAGAAAACGTACCCTTTCTGGAGTGCTTGGTCCAGTGTTGGGTGTGAAAGAAATGCTTTATAACACAGCCTGCTCATATACCCAGGAGACAGCCAGTGTTAGTATTATTGCCTAACACACCCAGGTTCCAATGTCGTATGCTTTAACTGGGCACCTATCCTGTCTGAGGGTCAGCAGCGGCAGGACTGACATTCCACTCAGGGCCTAAGCAAGAATGACTTCCCATAGGCTGGGCTTGGGGTTGCCCAATGGGGGAAACACTGCTAAGAATGAGCCAGGAGGGATTCTGCAGACTCAGGCAGACTTTAACCAACCATGGGACACAGAGTGGGAGGAATGGAAACACTTCCCACTTCCTTGTTCAAACCCAAAGAGGGATCCAAGGTTCAGTCAGGAAGGCTCTTTGTTTAATCAATTGTTCTTGTTTTCAGAGCTAAAGTGGAAATGACCCAGTGAGGAAGGAACATGAGCACAGCTTGCCCTGGTCACACGATGAAAATACATACACTGGCCAAAGGTACACCACTCCGCCACCCATCCCTTCAGAGGGAGAACAACCCCCTTTTGACCTGGAAGTCTATTAAAGCATTCCTAGCAGGGAGTCCCTGCTCCTTCTCAAGGGCTGTTGTGAGAGACCTTGATCCTCAAAGCACAGCCACACAAAGGGTTTTGTGTAGATATGAGCTATTATTCCAGACACGCAATCAGGCACGAGGGATGGTGGGTGAACAAAGGCTGGACAGAGGATGCACGCCCAGATACTGTCTTGGCCAGGTTGCAGTGGCAATGATCTAATGTCTTCTGGCTCCTTCTTTCTTTGCTTTTCCAATTTGGTTTGGATATTTGTATTACTGTATTATTTTCCCTGTACAAGTGCTGTTGCTGTACACGATTAGGTCATTTTCATAGTTGGGTGAGGAGACATTTCAGAAGTGAGATGAGCTACAGCTACCAGCTGCCCCCGCCATGTGCATTCAGCACTTCTTGTTTGTTTTGAAGCTACTACCTGTTCCAAGAATCTAAGTTTTTACTTTTGAAATTTATTTTGCAGTAGTAGGGAATAAGTTCAGTACCTTGTGATTCCAGGCCAAGTACTCTACCACTGAACTACATTCTCAGCCTAGGATCCAAGTTTTTTTTTTTAATATATTTTTAGATTTATTTATTATGTATACAGTGTTCTGTCTACAGGTATGCCTGCAGGCTAGAGGAGGGCACCAGATTTCATTATGGATGGTTGGGAGTCACCATGTGGGTTGCTAGGAATTGAACTCAGAACCTTTGGAAGAGCAGTCAGTGCTCTTAACCATTGAGTCATCTCTCCAGCCCCGGGATCCAAGTTTTAATTTAAGATCTACAATATCTCTTTAAAGATAGCGAAGGCACATCTTGTTTTTGTATGCCTTGGGTTGCCCATCTAGTCACATGGTTCTTAGGATCAAATCTAACCCCATATTATCAGGCTCCTACCAAAAGAGAGGACTGCATTTCATGAGCCTGGAGGTTTGTGGTCCATGGTAGAAGTGCTGGAGCCAACCCTGGGCAAGATAAAAAGGGAAACGAAGCTGTAGAGAAGGGGAAAGGCAAACTTGTCCCAGGGGCAAGTCCAGAAATGTATGTGGCTGCTCAGAGCCACCCTCAGGAAGGCCCAGCCAACTTCACTGGTGTAAAACCTTACTAATAAATCCTTCTGCTGAGTAGCTGTCTCAGCTCTCTGGGGTTTGTGGGATTTTGGTAAAACCAAGGCTGAAGCTCACTTGGTGCTCTCTTTGAAAACAAAATTGTGCTAAATAAATGGAAAGCCATAGCGATTAAAACCACCGAGGAAGCTTTCTAATTCTTTTAAAAATTTTAATACACTCTTATTTATTGATGGGGTTGGCAACTTGTGGGGGTCAGTTCTCTCTTCTAGAGATCAAACCCAGTTCATCAGTTGACACCAGTTTACCAGCTTGTTGACAAGGACCTTTACCCACTGAGCCATCTTGCTGGGCCCTTCTTTGATTCTTAAAATCCCTCATGATCAGACACGTGTGCTACCATGGTCAATGAATTCCCCTGTGCAGGCAGAACCATCTCTCTGGCTCACTGTTCCTTCTTCCTCCTGCTTCCTCTCTTGGGCTTTGAGCTAAATCTCTAACACTGACCTTGCTTCTCCTGTCTTCTTTCTTTTTTTTAACCCAAGTCACTCACTTACCATTTATTAAGTAATGTTGAGCACTTCCGATGTGTGGAGCCTATGTAGTATATACTGGGGTAACTCAGCAAGTGAAAAGGGAGCTCTGGGGGAGCGCAATGAAGAAGGCTGACAAGTGTGCTGGGCACAACAGGAGGGGGACCCAGGTGTGAGTGCTGCGTGAGGCTGACTGTGAGACGATGAGCACCCAGAGATGGACAACTCACTTAGATTCTCAGATGCCTTATGACATAATGACGTGGCTGGAAAGTCAGGAACAAATGCCTGGACCCTTGCCACATGGCTTTCTTTCCACAGATTTCTGGAGGCCCACCGATGGCTGCTTTTCTCATTCTTCCTTGTCCGTTTGTACACAGTTCATACTCAGGCTTTCCCAGATCTGATCTGCTCTTACCACAGTAAGGTCCCCATCTATCAGCAAGGTCAGACACCTGCCCTGTCTCCTCCTGGAGGCAGATGAGCCAATAAACCGAATCAATAGAGGTAAAAATGATTTGAGAGCTATACAGAAATACAAACTTAAGTGCCAAAGCCATGATGTCAATAACACTGCTTCAATTGATGAATCACCAAAGAGATTGATCACTAATTAATAGTAAAATTTAACAATTCATCTTCAAATGCACTGTCAAACTCTTACAGAGAAGTGTGGATGAATACACACACACACACACACACACACACACACACGAGTCTGAAAACCTGAGTGGGAAAATGTCAATGAAGCTCTTGTTGCTTAAGAAAGTCAGTCTAAATTTAACTATGAGACTCTAGCTATCTATTCTTCAACCACCTCAGAGACCTGAGAGGGATAAATATATCTGATTATATAGGAAGTGCAGGGCCTGCAGCTTCCAAAACTAAGAAATGACATACCAGTGGCTGCCTGGACAGTTCCCATTTTCTCTCCATACACTACAGCATCAATCTTCAGCCGTTTGGCCCGTTTCTCTGACAGACATTGATTGTAGAGCAGGAATTATGAAGGACTTACCTACCCTGTCTTGGCAGAGCTAGACTGTCAACTTATCTGCTTCCAAGTTTTGTCCTTTTTGGACAGCAGTCTGTCTACAGTTGAAGCAAGGGGTTTTTCTTGCCAAGAGATAGGCTTGCCACGAATTCAACCATCTCACACTGGAGATTCTTCGATGCTTTTCTTCTACTTGGAGTAGAATAGGGGGTGCTGTCAGGAGCTGACATGTCTCGATATCAAAAAATCTTAAGTGAAGAAAACATCTTTGAATGCCATATTCTGCAGATCTCTTGAGGTTTTTGAAGACGCCCTATCTATCTCCTATATTTAGATAAGCAAATGTTGCTTGTCTCTTAGCAACTTGATTTCTGAGTAGCTTAGAAAATAACTGTGATAGACTGTCATAGTAACTAACAAAATGACACGCTTGCATGACTATTAGTTTGCATTTCTTAATTATCCTAAACAGTTTATGACGGTTGGTAGCAAAAGGCCAAAACTTTATATTTCTTTTTTAAGCATTACTAGGTACAATACCTTTAAGAAGCGTTACCCTTAATTTTGTATCAATATACAGAGATCAATACCAATGTGGCCAAATATAATCTTAATTTTGAGTTGTTTAGGAATCAAGAGGGTGTTCTGGATCTAAGAAGATGTTTTTAAAATTGTGAGGCAAGTTAGTATGAAAGCTGAGTTAGATATAGAACTTTAAACTCATGGAGATGGTTAGATAAGTAGAATGTTAAAGTCAGGTGCCAAATACATATGGACTGGACACTGGGAATGTATGCTAAGCCATATAACTCTCATAATTGTGGCCTATTTATTTCTGTTGTTTTGCATTGTATTTATTGTTATAAGAGAAAGAACCATTTGTTGGAGTGAAAGAGGGAGCTGTTGGGTGGAAAAAGATATACCTTAAACTAAAAAAAAAAAAAAAAGTAGAGGATGGGGGGGGGGTTAAAGGGGAAGAGGGTGGAAGGGTGGGACAGGAGGTGGGAGTAGGGAGGGGATTGTGATTGAGATGTAACTTGAAGAAATAGAAAATAAATTATAAAAAAAATTGAAAAAAAAAAGTCGGTCTACCATTTTTATACTGAAGCATGGTTTTAAAGACCTTGTAGAAGAGGGAGACAAGAGTTAGTACCTTCGAAGATGGAGAGTTAGAAGTGAGGCTTCTGCATAAAACTGAGACAACAAAGGAATGTACACGCAGGGAAAGGAGGGACTACAGCAAAACCAAGATGAATACAAACCAAAACCTGTCTGCTTGTCTTTGAAGGCAAATGAACTTGTGTGTCTCAGCATGAACTGAAGGTGTTATAATCACAGACCTCCCTTCACATAGGTTTAGAGTTTGAAATTATACTCCCTATATGAGCTGAGAAATGTTAAATAAAAAAAAAAACTTAACTAGTCCCAGGTTGGTAGCATCCCAGGATATGGGCAAAAGCAGATCTTTCCTAAAGGGATAGACACAAGGCTTCACAGAAATACAAGTAGAGTGTTACTGAGCATAAGGAAATGAGATACCACTAGTGAAAGTGAACAGGAACTACAGCAAATGAAACTTGGTCTTCAACAATAACAAAGTGCTTAATGAAATACAACAATTAAAGAACTTAAAAAGCAATGAAAAGACCAGAAAGATTGGAGAAAAATAAAACAGTAATTATATTAGGGCATGAAAAATAACATAACTATTAAAATTAAAAGCAATGGCTGAGTAGAAGTAGACTGGATACAGTGAAGGGAACATTAGGGAATCATAAGATTAATCTGAAGAAATTGCTCAGGTTATAAACAAAAGTGGGAGAAAGGATCCAAGAAATGAGGAATTTGATGACACAAGGGTCAGGAAGCAAATGACATAGAACGTGAGGAAGGCAGTTATTTATAGAATGGTTGAGAGAAAGGGCAGAATGAAGGGCTTGTGTAACATTTGAACAGTGCACCTGTGAGCACCTTGTGCCTACGAGAGGGCTGATGAGGAATTTACTGCATGGGGTTGACCCACGTGCTCCAGCACCGGGACATTATTTACTTCATGTGGTATTCACCCGAGATCCAGTAACAAACAACACATGTGCTCTAGATGAAGATGACATGTGTGTGTGTGTGTGTGTGTGTGAGAGATAGAGAGGGGGGGGGGGGGGGGGGGGGGGGGGGGGGGAGGGGCGGGGGGGGGGGGGGGGGGGAGGGAGAGAGAGAATGGGCTGGAGTGATGATGACTTTGCATTCAAGAGCCCTTGCTGCTCTTCCAGAGAAACCTGGTTTAGTTCCCAGAACCCACATGGTGGATCACAACTGCCTGTAACTCCAGGTTACGAGGATCTAGCATCATCTTATGGCCTCTGCAGGCACTGCACACATGTGGTGCACATTTGCACATACAGACAACACACTCATACACATAAAAAATGAATCTTTTAAAAAGTGAACATAATAATGGTGGAGAAACTTTTATGTGATATGAAGTGCTGTGAAGGAAAGAAAAGGGGCTGTTGAGACACTGACAACAGGATTTCACCAAGAACTGGGGCTTCAATGGTGAGAACTCAAGGGCAGGCTTCCCAAGGAAAGACAACCAAGTATATGGACTTGACTGGCCCATACTCATGGGGAGCTTGTGAGGAAGAGAAAAGAGGCCAGAGATTCTGCAACTCAGGGAGCTTGACAAGGGAATTGTGGGCAGGTGGGCAGGGGAACCAACCTTTTATTCTCTTCTGAGAGCTGAAGTTTTTGTGGAGTTGTAGACTTAGGAGGGAGGGATGTGACTGGCCACCTTGGCTACTTGTTGGTGATGGGCCGTAGTGGGACATGAACAGAAGTAGGGAGGGTGATTGGTGACATCAGCTGTGAAGATCTAGCGGCAGCTTTGACTTACATGATGAAAGCTAGGTGTATGGAAGCAACTGGATGCCTTTAGTGCATCCTGGGAGAAAGAACATATCTGAAGTAGATGTGAAAGGTGAAACAAAGGCAAGAGCAACCAAGGAACCACCTTCTTCCTCCTCCTTGTTTGAGCAAAGGGGTAAAGATCAGCCATTTTTCCAACATGGAACTCTGAGAGAGTCACACGTGCTGAGGGAGCACAAAGCAAGTGTTCTGCTTCATTCAAGCCTTGGAGGCCTTCCGATTTTAAAGTAGACGGCTACACAGGAGAATGGATGATCCCAGGCAGAAGATCTTCAAGCCAAAGACTGCTCACATCTTGAGGCTCATATTTCCTTTAAGAAAAGATGTGGTCAGGTGTTCAACAACCAGAGGACTGTAGCTATCTACAGCTAGAGACTCTGTGGGAAGGCGTAAGTTTAGTTTTGAGTTCAGAAGACTGCCTGACTCCCTGCCTAGCCCAGACGTGCAGCCTGGTTTCCTCTAGGCCTATTTAATGGATACCTTTGGTTGCTGGTATACTTGTTAGCATTGTGTTTTCTAAGGGATGTCAAGAGATTGCACTGTAACAAACCCAGGCTCTTGTGTAGGGAAGGGTGGAGAAGGGCTCACACAATCTGACTCCCACCCACTGTCGCCTACCAGCTGAGAACACTGCAGCCAAGAGGTCCAAGGGAGTAGAGGCTAGAACATGACACATCGGGAGAGACAAAGGAAAAGGAGGTCCCAGCATGAGGTAATGACTGAAAAATGTCATAGCCCATTACATAAGCGAAAGTGAAACCTGAGGAGCAAGTAAACCCAGGGTATCAGATTGACATGAGCTCACAAGATGCTTACTTTGTGGTTGCTGACATACATCACTGTGGAAATACAATCATGTCCAAAATGACCACAGTTGGACCTGGAACCACATGACAGTGGCTCTAGGACTTCTCAAGAGAATCAAGAACAACTTGACTAGGCTAGGGTACAGCTCAGGGGTACAGCACTTGCCTAGCTTGCGCAAGGCCCTGGATTCCGTTCTTGGTGCCACAAACAGACAAAACAGCGAAAAGAATGACTTGGCAAAGTAGCTGTCTGTTTCCCCCAGGCTTCCCCTTTCGTAATGAAGAGGAACATTCTTCAAGAGGGAGAAAGGGCCAAGATTCACAGAGGACTGAAGACTTGGTGTAGTCCGTAAGAAAGAATAGGGAAACTAGTGCCTTTAGAGCAAACCCAAGTTTGTTACACTATATGGTACAATAGTTTTCTCTCAGTTGAATGTAGTATATTACATATCGTATTCACTGTGAAACCATTCCTTTCATTGCTAGAAAAAAAAATCAAGGCTAAGCTAGGTAGGGAGATAGATGCCTGTAATCTCAGTTCTTAAGAGGTGGAGGCAGAAGGGCCAAGAGTTCAATGTTATCCTTGGCTATTAAGAATTTGAAGCCAATCTGGGTATATGAGATTCTGTCTCAAAAAACCAAACTGAGCTGGGTGGCAGTGGTGGATGCCTTTGATCCTCAGTACTCAGGAGGAAGGGGCAGGTTGATCTCTGTGAGTTTGAGGCTAGCCTAGTCTACACAGTGAGTTCCAGGACAGCCAAAGTTACACAGAGAGATGTTGTCTCAAAAAAAAAAAAAAAAAAAAAAAAAGAAAGAAAGAAAAAGAAACAACACTATCTGTCTGTCAAGTTTGTCCCTGGTCATGTCTACTTTGTACTGGCTTCAAGGAAACTCCAGAGGCAAATTTGTGGCTATTCTAAATTTATTAAATATATAAAACTTTAGATACTGTGTGGACATATGTTAATTTCATTGTAAATTTAATAATAATTTTTTAAAATTTCTGATGTTTTTGGAACAAGGTATAACTCAATAGCCCAGGCTGACCTGCAATGTACTATGTAGCCTAGGCTGGTCTTGAACTCATAGCAATCCTCCTTCCTTAGCCTCTTTTTAAAAAAAAAAATTATTTTATTTTATGCATATGAGTGCTCTATCTGCATGTACACCTACAGCCGGAAGAGGGCATGAGATCACATTGTGGATGGTTGTGAGTCACCATGTGGTTCCTGGGAATTGAACTCAGTACCTTTGGAAGAGCCACTAGCCAGTGCTCTTAACCGCTGAGCCATCTCTCCAGCCTTCCTTAGCCTCTTGAGTATCAGGACTACAGTTGTAAGCCACTATACTCAGTATTATTTTTATTTTTTTATGCTCTTATTTTTCTTTTATCTCCATTTTCTCATTTTAAAAAGCGTATCTGATGTACTATGTTTTGGAATGAAATTAAATACAAATACAAATTCTGCCCAAACAAGGCATCATGAAAAGTAGGCACCTGATGGGCGTTGTGACATTTCAATGAACTGAAGAGGTTCTAATTACTGTCTGTAGACACCCACAGCGGAGTCATTACGCTCATCAGACACAGTGGAATCTGGCTTCAGCCTCTATAGGAGAGCAAATTAAGTGTTCACAGACTAAAGGAGGCAGAGCCCAGGAAAGTGATCAGAAACGTAATTACCACCATAGCAAGAGGCTTGATGCCCACAGTAGCCAGGTAAGGGTTCAGGCCAGCTCCTTTGGCTTGCTTGGGTGGGTACATCCTGGGCATGGCTGATCTTCCTGGGTGGGTGGGTCAGAACCGATCTCTGCTTTCTGGAAGGATCAGTCATTGTGAGCTGGGTGTGGTGGCTGGCACACGTCTGTTATCTCAGGTAGGCTAAGGCAGGAGGACCATACGTTTGAAACACATTTGGGCTACATGGTGAGACTGCCTTAAAGGAAAAAAATCAGCAGTTTTTATTACTTTTATAATTTCAAAAATGTAAGCTACAAAAGCAATACAAAGGCACTAACAATTTAAAGAGCACCGAAGAACACAGAACAGAAGGAAACACCCCTCCCTTCCTCTCCTCTACTCCGTTCCTCAAGGCAACTACTGATAACTGTGTAGGGCAAACCCTCCCAAATCTTTCTATGAATGTGTGGACATATTTGCATATTACACGTATATGTTTGTGAGTAGATTTGTTTTTATAAAAAAAGACCTTTCCTGTGTAACTTGCGTCTTGAAACTAATGTAATCAATATGCCATGGATTCAACTCCTATTCTAGCTACCACATACTAATCACATACAGTCATGGCTACTGAGCACATCATAAAATTATAGTGAAGATATACTTGATATACTAAGTCTACCCAGGATCATTATCTTACATTGTTTCTAGTATTTTGATCATATCTGTTAGGACTGCACTGGACGTTCTAATACTTTGTACTCCATTGTCCCTTTTTCTCTTATTTACTTGCAAAAACACAACTGCTATGCTGGCTTGGGGATGTAGTAGTTGGTAGAGTTCTTGTCTGTCATGAAACAAGCCGTGGGTTCACTCCTCAGGTCTGAAAAAAAAAAAAAAAAAAACAAGACAAATCTCCCTTCAAAATTTCAGGGTCAAAGGGAATACCTATGTTGAAATTTGACAAGTTGTGGTGGTTTGAATAAAAATGGCCTCCAGAGGTTGATAGGGAGTGCCACTATTAGGAGGAGGTGTGGCCTTATCAGAGTAGGTGTGGCTTTGTTAGAAGAAGTACATGGCAAAAGGGTGGGCTGTGAGGTCTCAGAAACTCAAGGTAGGTCTCGAGGCTCAGTTCTTTTCCTGTTGCCTGAGGATTCAGATGTAGAACTCTCAGCTGCCTCTCCATCATTATGTCTGCCTACATGCCACCATGATTCCCACCATGATGATAACTGACTAAACCATCCTCCAACTAAACACTTTCCTTTATAATAGTTACAAAGGTCATGGTGTCTCTTCACAGAGTAAATCCTAAAACACAAGCCTTCCATATTGATCGAGTACTGCTGTACCTTCTATAAAAGAGGTCATGGTGAATTGTGAATGTTTTTCTTTAGATTTTATTCATTTATTATGTATACAGTGTTCTGTCTGCATGCACACCTGCAGTCCAGAAGAGGGCACCAGATCCCATTATAGATGGTTGTGAGCCATCATGTGGTTGCTGGGAATTGAACTCAGGACCTCTAGGAGAGCAGCCAGTGCTCTTAACCTCTTAAGCCATCTCTCCAGCCTGACTTTTTTTTTTTTTTTAACTTTAGCAGAACTGATTGACAAACATGTAGGTTCAGGAATCTTCATGGTTGATAGTGAGGCTGATTCTTGTTTTCAGTTTCTTTGTACCATGGCTACAGTGAATTCAGAGTCAAAAAATGTAGTTTTGGTTTATTCTGCATATAGTCTGAAAACCAAGTCACACAATAATATTTTGAGTACTGATTCCTAAGAAGATCCAGTTTGAATGGTATACATTTCCTTGTTAGACTCTCAAAGTCATGCTGTGACTGACATTTATTCTGAGGTTGATATCATAGATTTGACCCAAATCTCTGAAATATATTAGAACTATATTCAGATGTTCCTCATACCAACTTTATCATGCTAAAAATTACAAAGTAGTGGGAGGAAGTTTGACCCAATTATGGAAAAAGGAAGTTAGAAAAGTACTGGGGGCTCACTCTTAGTTACTGGATGTCGGGCACCAGGGAAGGCATGGTATGACTTAGTGGGCTCACAGAAGGCCTGGAATGATTTAGTGGGCTCACAGAAGACCTGGTATGACTTAGTGGGCTCACAGAAGACCTGG
>CAJQZJ010000534.1:62603-88031 GCA_907164525.1 Lophiomys imhausi | reverse complement strand
GCTCACAGAAGACCTGGTATGACTTAGTGGGCTCACAGAAGACCTGGCATGACTTAGTGAGCTCACAGAAGTTCTTGTATGACTCAGTGGGCTCACAGAAGACCTGGCATGACTTAGTGGGCTCACAGAAGGTCTTGTATGACTTAGTGGGCTCACAGAAGGTCTTGTATGACTTAGTGGGCTCACAGAAGACTTGGCATGACTTAGTGGGCTCACAGAAGGTCTTGTATGACTTAGTAGGCTCACAGAAGGTCTTGTATGACTTAGTGGGCTCACAGAAGGCCTGGAATGACTGAGAGGTCATCTCTACACAGCATGCTTTTATGTTTTTTGGTACTTGTGCTCAAAGGTCTAGTCTGGGGAAGAAATCATCTCATTGGTTTAAAATGAGCCTCCACGAACTGAATCCAAGAGGAAGGACTGTCTTCTTCAAATAGAAAGCCGAGAGCTGTTAGGAAGTGGAATGACTTGTTGGTCAGTCAAACATCAAATTAAGATAGAGTGGAACAAAAAGCAAAGTTATCTTTGACATTAGACTTGTCAGGTTCTGCCAGCTTCCAGCCACGGCAGACCACTACAGGCTTTGTGCTCTTCATACAAGAATGAGAGCCAGTGAGGCAGGGCATACAGACCATCTCATTCCATATATTTTGTGCAGTGTTTTCTACTTTTTATCTATTTTATAGCCATCCTGAGATGGAAATATTTGAATATTTCCATAGAATAAGACAAATACCCTCAGAAGTTGCACCCATTCACCATTCTCCAACTCCCAAATTCATAGAATTTCTATTAACACACCCATCCATCTACCCACCCACCCACCCAACCATCCAACCATCCATCCATCTATCCACCCACCCATCCACCCATCCATCCATCCATCCATCCATCCATCCATCCATCCATCCATCCATCTATCCATGCAACCACTATAGAAAAACCCTGTTCTTGATATTGTTCTAGGAGCAGAGTGGGCAGCAGTGAAGTAGAAAGACAATGTGTCCACTTGGTAACAGACAGGTTGGAAAGAGTAAGCAGGGACTAGCTTGGATTTTATATATTATCCAAAAAGCAACAGAAAGCTACTCAAAGGCTTTGGGCAGACAAGAAGCATCATCAGATTATACTGTATACTCTTTACTCAAATGGAGAATGGACTTCAAGAGGGTAAGAAAAGTGGGGAAAGATTGGTCAGAGGACCAGTGTAGCAGCTGGTATCAGGATGAAGGGAAAGCTCCCCCTGCAGTGAACATCTAGATAATAAACATTAAGCAGAACAGGCAGACACATTGTAGGAATGTGATTAACCAGTCAGCCACCATTATCCAGAAGGTAGCATGACCCTAGATTGTTGAGGGAAAGTCTAATAACATTGTTTCTGATAGGCTGATTTCATTGCTGAGATCTGGTTACCGCCCCTTCTGAGGCATTCTCTTGATTGGTTAATAAAAGTTGCTGATGGCCAATTAGCTGGGCAGAAAGACTATAGGAAGGCGGGACTTCCTGAGATTAGAACAGGAACCCTGTGCTTTACACAGAAGATTAGTTCATTCCAGACAGGAGCAGGAAGAAGGAGGACACACACCATGGGTTAGAAAAAAGAACCTCACTCCACATGGCCAGGAACATCAGCATAGCATGGAGAATAGCAGTCCAAGGGGACGTATGTATATATGGGGTCATATTTGGGTAATAAAATTAAGAGCTAGTTTAGGTAGGCCAAGATTGCTCAATTCAGGCCAAGACTTGTTAAAATCCACATGGTGTCTGTGTGTACTCATTTATAATGGCTGGTTAAGGATTAACGGCTGCCAGCCAATTAAACGATAATCTAAATACTGGTAAATAATTTAATTAGCCATTTTTTTTACACTGGATCTACCAGGAGTGTTATCTCTGTTATAATTCTGCAGTGGTCAAATCAGTTGTTGAGAGGAAAAATGGAGTGAAGAGCTAACTTAGGGGAATACTAAATGACCTTTAGGGGACTCAATGAGCTTGGAGAACAGATAGTCTTGAACAAAGTCCCTTAGGAATGCAGGACAGAAAATAGTTTATAAACAGTTCTCTCTGGAATATTCAATAAGACCAAAATAGAAAGAACAGAAAGATGTGAAGGAAAAGTATATGAAGGGGAAAAATGAACAAAATGTATTATATGAAAAATTACTTAAATTGTAAAAAAACATAGTATAGTGAATGTAATAACATAATCAAGTAAACTTTTTCTTTTCCAAGACAGGGTTTCTCTGTGTATAGTTTTGGCTGTCCTGGAACTCACTCTGGCTGGCCTTGAACTCACAGAGATCCCCTTGCCTCTACCTCCCGAATGGTGGGATTAAACACATGTACCATCACTGCCTGGCTGAAAACTACGTTTTTAAAGAAAAAAATAGCCCATGTAGGTATTAGCAGACTTCAGTCTTTCTCCCCATGTATGAGCTTAGCTTTCTTTGGTTAATGAAATTTTATTGAAAAGACAGAGGTGATCTTATTTCTACCTTGGCAGAGCTGGTTGAGAAAGGAACTTCTCAGAAGTGTTCCCTGGTGCTGGGAGGGGGAAGACAAAGTTAAGGATGAGTCCATGTCACTTTGACAGCATGTGTGGTTCTAGGCTGAGTATGTTGAAAGAAGTCAGACACTCTGAAGCCGATGAGAGATGCCATGAATGTGAAGCTACAGTTGTCTCAGGGTCAGGGGCGGACAGACCCCGCCCTATGAAAGAGTAGAGACTGCACATAGTCATTATCATTAAACTCATCGTTCACAGGAAGGGCCGTGGAATAGATTTCCCTCAAGTGTAACTTTTGGGCTGGGGCCATAGCTCTCACTAGACCCCAAATTTGACCAACACCCAAAACCCAAAATCAAAACTCCTGTAGTTTTTTCTATGCCTGGAGTCCTACGCCAACTCTTCTTACAGATACTCCCTACAGTCTTTAACAACTGTTTTGTCCATTTAAGGTTAATAGCAAGGGCCACATCCTTGCTAGGCCCATCATCTGGCCTAGCAACTCACAGAGACTCCCAACTAGTGAGCCCTGATTAGCCTCAGCTCTGTAGGGAGACATGTGTCTAGCATGCTCACAGCTCAAGTTGTCCAGGTCAGTCTGTGCCATTGGCTCAAAGGGATACAGGTTTCCAGGGCTGTTGGACCCAGGGCTACACAGGGGAGAGGATGATAAGGATGGGATAGCACCCACTCTTAAAATCTGCCAAGCTCAGTGTCCCTCAACTCTGTCCTGGACCCCAATGACATACTTGAGGACCCCACTTCCATTACACAGTTCTGTCTGGTTCCCCTTCACTGTCTGAGGCTTAATGTTTCCCTGTACTGAGAATTGAACCCAGGGCCTTGCTTATGCTAAGCAAGCATTCTACCATGAATTACAGTGCTTTGCCTAAAACTGATTTTTAAGGGTTTGTTTCTATTTTCATTCCTTGGGTACTAGGGAGAGAGAATACCAGAGAGAAAACAGACAAATGACTTAGGGATTGACTGAATTCGAGAGGAGTTAATACTTCCAGGAGTGCTTTAGAAGGCTGGGATAGGAAAAGACCAGACACCACAGCTGTTAAAAACCACACAGTTTTAGTAAATATGTGTACAATTTAAAAAGCATATTTGCAAAAATCTAGGTGTCTCCGGTCCAGCCCTTCCTATTAATCAAAGGAGTTGCTGAGGTTCGCGGCTCAGTCTATGATCCTAGCTCTGCCAATGGAGCCTCAATGAATCCTTCTCTGAGCCTCCAGACTTCCTCACTGGTGACTTGTTCCTCCTGGGACAGCTTTTGCCAGAGCTGAGCAGCCTGGCCCCCAGCTGTGCAGGCTTCTCTCCGGTAAGAGGAAATACTTTCAGCTTAGTCCATTAACACAAACATTCAAAAGCAAACAATCTAAAAGCCACAGGTCGTGTTCACATAAATAAAATGTGATGGAGAAAAGCTTCAAGAAAATTTTGCCTCAAGAAACCAAAGGGGTGTTTAAAAAACTGCCCTTGCTTTCCAAGGAGGCAGGGAGCAAAGCCAGGGCAATTCCACTGGTTTGTGTGCTCAGTGGAGCTGGGTGGCTGAGGCCACAGGCCTTTGAAGAGGAAATGCCATCCACAGTACAGGCAGCCAGCCAGTCCCTGAGTCCTGAAGGTAACACAACAGTGAAGGGGAAGGGGAGTCTTGTTAGGAAGTGAAATGTACATGGGACGAGGCTGATGAGACTCTTCACATCTGGGGACCCCACCCCGTGACCAAAGAACCACTGGACAGAGCACTTCACTGTGCCCCTGAGACAGAGCTGGGGCCTGGCAAATCCTAGGTGGCGGGCACAGCCCAGTGACTAAGGCTGCAAGCAGGGGTGTGCGACTTTGCTGAGGGGTGGTGGTGTCTGGCCTGAGCAATGCCTTTGCTTTGAAAGCTTCGGAGGAAATTAACTTTACAAGGTGCCTCCCTGTCTCCTGGAGTTATTAAAAGGAAGGAGGGAGGAGAGGAGAAATGGAAAACTGGTAATACTTCAGAAAGGGTTCTGTGATCTGACCGAGGAAGTGGGAGGCAGATGGAATGACGAATGGGACAGACATACAGTCCTTTGAATAGTTATCGATGAAATGACAAATTAGTCAAAAATCTCCCAAGTCAATAAACTGTCAGGGCTCCTTTCTCAGTATGGCAGTACCACTGGTAAAAGAATGAGTGCAAGAGTCGTGCCAACCACGGGGTCAGCAGAAGTATTAACCCAGGAGCTTCTGGTAGTCATCTCTGTGGTTTGGACCATGGGTAAATATCTAGGTACTGACTGTTCTTCCACTGATGGAAAAAAAAAAAAGTGCTACACCTCAAAATTCTTAAGAATAAAGCGAATATGGGGATATTAATGGAAGCAATTTCACGCGGTAGGAAGCCTGATATTTTCCTGCCTTTAATTGGATTTAATTTTTTTTCTTTTTTTTCCTTTATTTTTTATTTCTTCAAGTTACATCTCAATCGCAGTCCCCCTCCCTATTCCCCCTCCAGTCCCACCCTCCCACCCTCAACCCCCCATCCTCTTCCCTTTTGTTTTTCTTTTAAGTTTAAGGTATATCTTATTTCCCCCTACAATTTCCCCTTTCAGTCCAACAAATGGCTCTTTCTCTTATAATAATAAATACAATACAGTACAACAGAGGTAATTAGGCCACAGTTATGAGGGTTATATGGCTTAACGTACATTCTCAATGACCAGTCCATATGTATTTTGTACCTGACTTTAACATTCTACTATCTAACCATCTCCATGAGTTTAAAGTTCTATATCTGACTCAACATTCATACTAATTGCAACACAATTTTAAAAGTATCTTCTTAGATGTATAACACTCTCTTGACTCCTAAACAACTCAAAATTTAATTACGAGACTCTATCTGTTCTTCAGTCACTTCAGAGACCTGAGAGGGATAAATATATGAATGAAGAGGCTCTTGGCCCTCATACGACCTCTCAACTGAGATGAGGGACTGTTACATAAGGACACCCCATCCCAGAGAAATGGGATGGAAGGGTTAGGAGGTAAAGAAAAAAAATGAAATGTGATGTTTCGGCCTTTTACTACTAACTGTCATAAACTGTTTAGGATAATTAAGAAATGCAAACTAATGGTTATGCAAGCCGGTCATTCTGTTAGGTACTATGACAGCCTATTATAGTTACTTGCTAAGCTAATCAGAAATAAACCTGCTAAGAGACAAGCAACATCTGCTTACCCTAATATAAGAGATAGATAGGGCCTCTTCAAAAACCTCAAGAGATCTGCAGAATATGGCATTCAAAGATGTTTTCGTAACTTTAGATTTTTTTTATATCAAGACATATCAACTCCTGACAGCACCCCTTATTCTCCTCCAAGTAGAAGATGAGCATCGAAGAATCTCCAGTGGGAGATGATTGAATTAGTCGCAAGCCTATCTCTTGGTAGGAAAAGCCCCTTGCTCCAACTGTAGACAGAATGCTGTCCAAAAAGGACAAAACCTGGAAGCAGGTAAGTCGACAGCCTAGCTCTGCCAAGACAGGGTAGGTAAGTCCTTCATAACCCCTGCTCTACAATCAATGTCTGTCAGAGAAGCGGGGCCAAACGACTGAAGAGCGATGCTGTAATGTATGGAGAGAAAATGGGAACTGTCCAGGTAGCCACTGGTATGTCATTTCTTAGTTTGGGAAGCTGCAGACCCTGTACTTCCTATAAAATCAGATATATTTATGGATTTAATTTTTAAAGCCCTCTTTCCTAACAATAATCCTCGGATGAGGCCAGGCCTTATCCAAAACTGGCGGCCCTGTCTGTTTGGAAGCACCGTGTGGAGACTTGCGTCTGCACTGTTGTGTGGCTTTCCAATGGAAGAGGCATCTGTGTGCTCTCCAGATTGCTGTTTAGTTATAGAGGTGGAGATATTTGCAGCTGGTTTCAACACTTTCCTTCATTACCACTATTCTGGGACCATCAGAGAGCCCTGCTCCCTTTAACCTGGAAGCCCTAGGATTCATCAATTAGAGCATCCTCACTCAAGGGCTTCAGGGTAGAAACTGTCCAAACCCAAATACACAAAGCCTCAATGGACAGATCTACTCTGTGTGAGCTCACTTCATTTGCCATAATTACTTTATGTATCAATGGACTGGGGACCACATTTCCATCCATTGTATATTGAGTGTTGATGTGCTGAAATCTTTACTATATGTGGAACTCATGAAAGATATTAGAATTGTATCATTCCATTGCTTTGTGGAAGCTTTTGAGAGAATATCAACTAGTAATTATAATGCTAAAGATTGAATTCAGTCCTATTTAACTTCCAAATCAATTCCTTTAACCTGTACAGAGCCAAAGACAGTTGGTTTTTGCGACAGGGGAAGGCTGGTAAAAATTTCACGTATTAGACTTTCAGCACGCACTCTGTGCACTTATCACCAGGGGTATTGGCTGGGCAAGATTAAGTGAATGTATTCTCAATGCTGAATAATCTCCTAACTCTTAACCAATCATTGACCTATGTTAAATTCTTTACACTTTCACTCATTACATTTGACTATGTCTTATTTTTATTAAGTTTCTTTTATTAAGTCTCAAGGTCTATCACTACAGGTTTACTGAGCTGGCTGATAGAATCAAGATGGATAAATTAGAAATTAAAAACTTAAAGTTCAATCACTTAGTCACTTGACTACTACATAAATGGTACAGGAAAAACACAAAAACAGGAGGGCGAAGGGGTGTGACTCAGTGCCAGGGAGGAGTCCTAGCACACGAGAGACACAGGATGATCCCCAGCCCTGGCACAGGGAAAAGCGGGAGGGAGGGTTGAAAAGTAAAGTAAAATGATTGATGATGTCATTCTGTGTTCAACCTTGAGGTATAGTGAATTGAGGCTGCCTTAACAAAAACCTAAGGTCCAGGACAAAGGCTGGATTAGCTCTGGTTTATTCTATATCGCAAGTATATTAAGTGTTGTTCTAAACACAAAGCAAATGTACAGTATTGTTTATTGAATCAAATGAGAAAATGGTGATCAAAAACCATCAAATATAATGAAAATAGGAGTGTATTAGGGGTGCAGCCATTGCCTTGAAACTCTGAAGGTGGCTTGATCCTGTCTCAGCAAGGGAGGCTTTTCTATTAGAATTGCCAAATAGAATATGTGCCTCAGGTGATGGTGAGTGCAGCGTTCTTGGACAGTCAGACAGAAGCTTAGATGGCCACCTATAAGGCATGCAATGGGAAGAATTCTGATGTTGAAGATGGACAAGTGCAGGATCTCCAGGGTCACTTCCAGTTTTAGGATTTCATGTTTAGTACCTCTCACCTTCATTTGCCAAATGGGCAATCCCTTAAAAAAACAAAACATGTTTTTCTAACTTTTAATTTGTCCTTTAATAAAAGCAGTATAACAAAATCCATAAAATTATGAGTTTGATATAAAAAGTCCTTTTTGGGTATCATTATGATTATATTTATTAAAATAAAAAATATCCATGGAGTACCTAAAAATCACCTTACTCCCCCTGTGGCACACAGGAGGGGATTGGACTAGCTGATCTCTACAATCTTTTCTAAGATCCGGTCATTTGCAGTTTAAATCTTGTATCTTGGGGAATACTTTGGAAAAGATGACAAGCCCCTTATAAGGAATTGCTTGTTTGATTCTCCTCACACCTTCTGACTCAGAGAACTTCACTGCTGTTGCTGGAAATGAACGACACACATCCTGGAGTGGCAAGACTGAAAGCAAAACGCCACTGGATTAACCGATGAGTTCTTTGTGCTACCACAAGTGGTTATAAAGGCTCTAAAGCGCACATCTTCACAAAAGTACGCCCAATTGGAAAGGGGTAGTTAAACTGTAACAGTCCATCTTACTTTGGTATGGATTAAAGGCCCATTCTTAAGCTAGTTACTGCTACCGAGAAAGCAGTTTGGATGGGGATTTCAATCTCAACCAAATGCTGAGACTAAAAGGAAGCAACTCTCAAATCGAAGTAGAAAGTATATATAAACTTAAGCATAGTAAGTATTGTTGTATGCATCAACTCATTGGCTGTCTAATATGAACCTACAACTTCTGTAATATAATAGTCACAATCTCTCGAAAGGGTGGTCACAGCATTGTGCTACCAGAGCAAGATTTAACAGCAATCTTCCATGTCAACGGGATCTCATATCAAGTGACTTTTGGTTCAGTGATTTGTGGGTAACCAAACGTAGTTTACATATTACAAAGAAGAAAAACAGAACAATAATAAAAATTTTTTTTTCTTTTTTTTTTTGGTTTTTCGAGACAGGGTTTCTCTGTGTATCTCTGGCTGTCCTGGACTCGCTTTGTAGACCAGGCTGGCCTCGAACTCACAGAGATCCGCCTGCCTCTGCCTCCCAAGTGCTGGGATTAAAGGCATGCACCACCACGCCCGGCTAATAAAAAATTTTAATAACAAAGAGACTATGAGACAATTCATGGCCATTGATCCTTTGTAAACATTACAATCTTTAAAAACATAAAAAAGCGGGCTGGAAAGATGGGTCAGTGGTTAAGAGCACTGGCTGCTCTTCCAGAGGACCTGAGTTCAATTCCCAGCAAATACATGGCAGCTCACAACTGTAACTCAAGGTCCAATGGATCCGACTCCCTCTCATACACATACATGTACGCCAAACACCAAATGTACGTAAGAATAAATAAATAAATTTAAAAAAAAATATAAAAAAGCAGAGAGCTGCTACTATGGAGTGAAGTCTGGGGTTATTCTGACTTCAATTTCCAAAAGCATTGTCCTTGACAATTTCTGTGACATCTCTTGGAGGACTATACAGCATTAGCAGCCCATTTGCTTGTTGATGTCAATGGGGCAACGGATGTTGGGTGAGTAAGAGAGATTGTTTCCTAAGGCCACTAAATGAGACACCGGTTATCATGGGTGTCTCTAGCTTGACAAGCCTGTAAGTCTTGAACTTTTTACATTCCACTTCCACACATAAACCTCTTCTTTTCCATTCATATACACTTACTGGCTGTTTTCCTGAAGATCTCTAATAGGCCAGTTTTATGGGTTCATAGTAGAAGAGATTAGTTGACTCTTGGTTTTGTATTTAGGATCCATGTTTATGTGGCTGTAGATTACCAGCTTCTACTTCTATGCTGTTTTAGAAAAAAGTGATCTGTTTGGGAAAGGAAGGGCATGTCCATTTGAGGGACAGCTACACACCAGCTACATGTACCAAGGGGCACGGGTGGCCCTTCCACAGACTAGGAAGTGGAAGACTGTTGAAGAGGTGCAGGAATTACACCTGTCCTAGGGCTCCACCAGACTTCACTGAGCTTCCCTTTCTCTTCTTTCAAACTGACTCAGCCTCACCGGGGAATCTGCCTTTATAGGGATGCAGTTGGCTGGGACTGGAGTCACAGGCAGTGTTCTCGTATCAGTTATTTCCTTCCACTCTTCCCCTGAGAAAGGCATTAGTTTCAAAGTAAATTGGTCTCTTATAAGATTTACAATCACCTTCAACTTGTCAGCACTATCATTCATATACAACCTGAACTTTTTAAAAATTTATTTTTGAGAACTTCATATACCCATACAATGAAATATAATCACATACACTGCTGTTTCGTCTTCCAACTCTCTCCATGTTTTCTCATCATGCCCTTCTTCCACTTTCATCTTTTCTTTGATAACCCACTAAGTCCAGTTAGTGCTGTCTGTAAACAGTGATTCTCCCGTTGCTATCGTCTATGCCCTCCCAGGAGCTCCTCAGTATGAGGCCTAAAGATCATCTGTGTCTTTATGCAGGAATTTGGCTCAATGTGAAATTATTTTTCTTCAAGTCTTTTAACTCCTTCTAATAGATTTGCTAATATGTATGAGTGTTTTGCCTGCATTTATGTATGTGTACCACACATGTGCCTGGTGTCCACAGAGCTCAGAAGACAGCACTGGACATCCAGGAACTGGAGATATAGATGATTGTGAACCAACATGTGGGTGCTGAGAACAGAGCTTGGGTCTTCTGCAAGAGCAAAAAGTACTATTAACCACTGAGCCATCAGTCTCCTGACCAAATCTCTCTCTTTTTTTTTTTTGGTTTTTCGAGACAGGGTTTCTCTGAATATCTCTGGCTGTCCTGGACTCACTTTGTAGACCAGGCTGGCCTCGAACTCACAAAGATCCGCCTGCCTCTGCCTCCCAAGTGCTGGGATTAAAGGCGTGCGCCACCACCGCCCGGCCTGACCAAATCTCTTAATGCTGCAGCCTAGCAGGCATATGGATTGAGGGTCTCAATATATAGTAGGCAAAAGAATGAATTGTTTCACTATATTACAAAGTAGAGTTGCCAAAGAGCAAATGTGGTAAAGACTAATACTTATGTCTCAATACCTTATCGAACCCTCTGAGTAAGAATATTCCTCATTTCCAGTAAAAACCAACAAAACCAGCTGGGTGGTAGTGGGGTATACCTTTAATCCCAGCATCCAGGAGGCAGAGGCAGGCTGATCTCTATGTTCGAGGTCAGCCTTGTCTACAGAATGAGTTCCACAACAGGCAGAGCTACACAGAGAAACTGTCTCCTTCCAGACCCCCACCCTCAACAAAAAAAAAAAAATCAATCCCAAACCAATCTTCTTTCCACTTCTGTCTAGCAAAGACCTACAGGTGAGACATACATAGGCAAAAATGTTGTGAACAATATCCAAAAACTGTTTTTAAAGTGATAGTTATGATCATGTTTCTTTTGCAGGCCAATTTAATCGTTACTTATATAGTCTAGAATATTGAGGTTCTTCTGTTTTATTCAGCAAATCCTATAATCCAGTGGTTCTTGTTTACTACATTTCATTTCCTGGTTATTAAATTCTGACAGACTTACATGGAGGGGCAGGAGGAGGAAGCAATATTTTGACTGTTACTGAACACCTCAAGGGATGGATGGCCTGGGTCAATATAGACACAACTTGCTTCTCCCCAGTCAACAGACTAGCTCTCCTCACAACAGTAAAACAGGGTAATCTACCTTCAGCCTTCTGTGCCTGGCCATGCTCACCACCTTTTTGCAATTTCTTACATTGCACATGCTCAGGCCACTTGCACAGTTTTGACTTAAACAGAGGAATGGGAGAGTGAGCAGTTTAGACCAATGAGTCCCATCAGCAGGAGATGGGTTAAGCCCATTTAAACTCGGTGGCTAGGAGCAGAGAATCCAGTCATTCCCACAGAGTTGTTGGCAGTAGGAGTGGGGAGTATGCTGAGCAGCAAACTGCAGACCTTACCATGCGCTTTAGTGTAATCTACAATTCTAAGCTTCACAGACTCACCACTTCTCTTTAAGGAAGTGTTGAAGAGCAATGCAGGAGATTATAGAATGCTATCAAGTAGTTCTGGTCTAAGCTACTGAATTCAAGTAAAGCACTTTTGGATAGGCAAAAAGACCTGGTAATTAACTTGTTTCCCTTCTCATTGCTGGGGACATACAAGCTGGTCAGGGGAAAGAACTGCTTTTAGAAGAATCAACTCAGACCTCACAAGTACCCTCCTTGCCACTGTGGAAAGCAAGAAAGGTACACCTGGGTTGTTCTTTCCCTTTCACTGTCCACACACAGGCCAAGCCACACAGTAGCTTCCTTATAGAGTCTATTACCTGGAAAACTGGATACCCACACTCTTGGCTTTCTTCACCAGCTCTAGTTTTCCACTGCCAGTGCTTAGAAGTTTTGTTTGTCAGGGTCCAAAATGTGGTATAACTATTACAGGCTTTTAAGTTGCATCTGCTGCTGAGGCCAAGGATGTGGCTGAACTGATCAACCTTTCCAGAGAGAGATCAGAAGCAGAGAATTTGAAAAACACCTTCCAATCTGTCAGGAACATGGAAGGGACTGCTGTCTCTCTTACAGTGGTGAAGGATCTAAAAGCACAGAAACCCAGCACTGGTTAGTCAGGCTCTGTATTTCAAAACAGAGACCTAATTCTCCTATTTTTGTTTAGGAACACAGAGCACCAGTCAACAGAAGGACCACAGGGCTCTAGGAAAATAAAATATTACTGGGCTTTAGGGACTGTCTTTGCACCACAGATCTATACCATATGGACTTAAACCAGAACCAATGCTCGAGGTTGGTTCTGGTTTAAGTCCATATGGTATAAAGAAATCAAGATACCAAGAGGTAGATTATGACAATTTCCTCTAACAGCAAAAATAACTGGAGTGCTAAACAGAAACCCAAGAGAAACTTGAGTTTTCTGAAATACAAATGTGAAACCGCTGTGTAATAGTTTCTGTATCTCCTCAGGGAGATAGGAAGCTTGCTTTTAAAAATAAAAACCACATGGGTTGGTTTTTTTCTTGGGTGTATGGCAGAGCATGTACATTTGTCTCTAGTCTATGAAAGGAACACTCTCACATTATGGAAGACCTTTTCTTTTTTTCTGCCCTGTTGTCTTTATGGATTTCCTTTAACCATTCAATTTTTACTTCTGAAGCCTTTCCCAAGAATTCCAGGTTATGAAATTACACCATTTCTCAGGTAACTGCAACAGCTCCCAAGAAACTCTATCCCTCAAGCCTGTCCTGTCTAAAAGGCATGGACCAACAGCTATAGTTGGATTCACTAGCAGAATGAGCACATGATTCTTCTGATGTTCAGTATGTCGACACAACAGTCAATGACATTTTTTCATGCGTGTGTCCTTTCCACGTGGGCACACTGAGCAGGCAGTCTTGGAGAGCCATGGTACTTGAGGTCTGTTGCTCTGAGCAGTACTCAGGTAGGCTGTGAACAATTCACAGGAGGCAATGAAAAAGACCAGATGCCAATGCTCTGGAGGCCATCAAAGAAACTGGTAATAACATAAGCAGCTAACTGAAGTCACTGAAGTTTTTATGTCCAAATCAGAAAAGACTTGGAGTAGCAAGAATAAAAGGCCAAAATACTGCTTAGTATAATGGAAGAAATGGAGAAAAGTGGTTTAACAAATTATGAACAATCTTCTTAAAAAATCATGTAGTTAGTTGGGTGTGGTAACATGTAACAGCCATCCTAGAACTTGTGAGGTGGAAGAAGGATCAGGTAGGTAGTCAAGGTCATTTCTGGCTACATGTGAATTTGAAGCTAGCCCAGAATACAGGAGATCCTGTCTTTAAAAAGAAAAACAAAACCAAAAACCAACAAAACAAAACAATCAAGTTCATGGATTGGAGTAGTTTTCAGACCTCATCAGAGAAGTTTCTTTGTGCAGAGGAAGGTGGTAAACACAGAAACTCCTAAATGGCTAAGTATGGAGAACACATTCTGGGATGTTCAGCCACCAATGAGCCACAGTAACTTGAAAGGGGAATTCCAGATAGCCTTTGACTGAGACAGAGCCTATTAGAGACTGCAGCCTAACAGCTGAGGATGTGATCTAAGAAGCCCAACCTGTCTTGGTTGAATGCAGGCTCACTTACTCTAAGTGGTCCTGAGTACAGTCCCTAACCAGCTGACCTGCACTTCCTTCCTCCATTCGAGGGTGGTATATTTAAGTGACTCTAGAGATCGCAAGTGAAACATCACAGCAAAGACGAAAAGAAAGGGGCTCTGGGCCTTTGTTTATTCACCAAGAATATGAAACAGGAAAGAGTCGGCGCATATAGCTTGTTTGTCAAAGCTGAAGGATGCAGTGTGCATGAAGGCCAGAGTATAACTTTGGGTGTTAACCTTTGGTGCTGTCCACCTTGATTTCCAGACAGTGCTTCTCACTGACCTTGATCTCACAGAGTAAGCCAGGCCAGGCTGGCTGTCCAGCAAGCCCCAAGAGTCTGCCTGTCTGTACCTCTCTAACATTGGAATTTCATGCCTGGCAGATGCTGCTTCTTTTTCTCCCCCTCCACCCCCCAATTTGTAAAGGGTTCAAATTTAGGTGCTTGCAAATCTTATATATTGTAAATTATGTTACTAATCCTATATGTCATAATTAGTAATTAAGAAAAGTCATATCTTGTCTTTAACATCATTGTTTAAAAAGTAAGAAGCCAGGTGGAGCTTCTCGCCTCTTAAAAGTAATCCCTGGACAAACTGCAGAAGACAGACTTGCCATTGGCCTTAATCTGTTTACTCCACATTTGTCAGTATCTAGGAGAAAGGGCAAATGAAGACAGCATGAGCTTTAATACTTTAATACAGTGAGCCATCCCACCTTCACCTCCCTTAAGTCTAACATGACTATTCATTATGACACGTGTTTACTATGAATTGCTTGGGAATAAATATGCATATCAGTCAAGTGAGCTGACAGTTATATTTAGGTGAACTCTGCCCCTCTTCCCTCCTGGGAAGCAGAGGAAAGCACAGAATAAATACTTTCCTTGTTGTTCAGTTTTATGGAACTCAACATTTTTCTTAGAATTAAAAAGAAAACACAAGATTTCACTGTTAAATTCCTCTCCACCCCACTCTAAGATCACATGTTCTGTGTACTTTATATCCTGCTTCCCCAACAATTAGATTCAATTCCTCCTCCCATCCTTCCTGTTTTAGAGATAGGGATTTCTCTTTTGGATCAATCTGAATCCCGTGAAATCAAACTTGGCTGTGTTTCTAGCAGTACTGGGAATTCTTAGAGGGTGCTCAGGATGTGAGCACATTCTCAATAGCTTTATTATCTATGAACAGCACTCCAGTGGCACTTTGACACCAAAGGTCTCTGGGCAGTACAGCCTTTTGGTTTTCTACTGTGATTTCTATCTCAAGTTACATATACATTTGTATTCAAGTTTTTCTGCGCTCCTTTTATTATATTTTCATATTTCTAATTCCTCAATTTCTTCAAAGTCTCTGGTTTCATTTTGATCTGAATCTTATTCTACCTATAAGATAAATGATCTTTATTAATGTTCAATTTTATCACTTTAAAATATTATTTTGAGATTATATTACATTGCATTATAATTACATTACTTCTCCCTTCCTTCCCTTTAAACCTTCCTATATACCCCCCTTGCTCTTTTTCAAATTCATGGTCCCCCTTTTCATTAATTTTTAAAAAACATTTAGTACACAGATGCAATGCAGATGTAATCTACTGGTCTACCCTACCCCTTCTCAGGGAGAGGAGAGGAGGGGGGGGGCTCCCCATACAAACCGTGGAGTGGGCGGAGAAGGTTGGCAGAGAGAGAGCACACTGAAGTCTGCCACATGGGTCTCTCCCAGACAGCCACCAAGCCCAAGCAGCAAGAGCACCAACCCCATCCACCTCCATTCCCCCGGGAGGAGAAGGAGGGGTTCGGGGGCTCTTCTGAAGTTTCAGAGATGCATAAATACCCACGAAATTATCAAAGTTTAGTTTCAGTATGTGAACTGCTTATATAGAAATCTAGCCCTATAATATGATTACACTCCACACATTTCATCAATAACCCGAAGAGTTCCATGTGGGTGTTTCCTTTAGATGCATAACACAGAGGTTGTTTTCACAGTATCGGTCAGTTGGGAATGGACGAGGCAAAACACTCAAGTGAAGATGTAGAGCCTCGCTGGTCACCAGTGATGGGGGGTGGGCTGCTGATCTTTTTAAATGATCATAATACACTGCGAGTGTCTCGAGTATAACAGCTGTCTGTATAGGGGTTACACATAAACCCCAACAGGAGGATGGACAACTCTTGAAGAGCTGCTTTCCCCTGGCTAGATGCTTTGCTGTGTGGCATTCTTTTCAGTGAGGTGTGACCAGAGAATGTCACCTTTGTTGAAATAGGTGATCCTTGGATTTGGTCTTGTGTCAACTTAACAAATAAAGAATACCCTGACAGCTTGTAGAAATAAGCACACTAGAAGTCTAGAAAGAAATACACTAATCAGGTGCATAAGGGGCCCATACTGTGAAAGAAGGTTTTGTAAGTCACTTAACTCAATAGGTGATAAAATACACTTTTCCCCCCAAAAGGAAGTTATAGTTTAATTACATTTTAGACAATTTTTCTACCCACCCACTGACAGTATCCCAGGCACCCAGCAGTCCAGCAACACACCATCTTCTCAACCATCTGGGAACTCTGACCTTCTTCCACCAGTGCTCAATTTCCATTGCCAAGCTTCTGGGGAGATTCACTCTTCACTGGAAAAAACCACGTAAACATACAGTCAAATGTTTACACTGGTCAGTCTGTTTTGTTTTCTCTTCCTCTCTCCTCCCTTCTGATGCATAGCAACAGCACTGCTGACAGGGACAAACCATGTCATGTCCCAGGCAGCCAGGATACACAATTCTGGACATAATAAATAGAGAAATGAAGTTTGAAAGAGGCAATTATATTTTGTGAGGTTACATCCTTCCTGACTGTGGGAGAAGTGGTTGCCAGCCTCACAGTTCAGCTATGATCCCTTATTCATGACACCAAATAGATCACCATTATCGCACAGCCTGCCCACATGTGGTTGGAAATATTTTTACATATGTGTGTTTTAAACTTAAATTAATGGTCAGTATGTGAGAATGAATGTGGGTTGACAGAAGACTGAGTTCAGATGGAGCAGCCCTGAAGCTCCTGTTCTGCCTAGGGTGAGCAACATCCAGCCGGAGTTGAAGCCAGTACTGCATGGAGCTAACCTCTCCTTCCTGGATCTGTCTCACAGTGTGCAGTATACTGAACCCTGTAACAATACTTTATATACTATGTATGAAAGAAAAAGGAAGTAACACATTTAAAACACTTTAAAAGTTATTAAGGTTAAAGTA
This sequence comes from Lophiomys imhausi, assembly GCA_907164525.1. Lineage (NCBI taxonomy): Eukaryota > Metazoa > Chordata > Mammalia > Rodentia > Muridae > Lophiomys > Lophiomys imhausi. The sequence continues at coordinate 70,811 of CAJQZJ010000534.1, read as the reverse complement.
TGATTAGGTCTGCAGAGACAGGTCAGGGTTAAGGATACTTGCTGCTCTTCCAGAGGACCAAAGCTTGGTTCCCAATGCCCAATACACCTGGGGCAGGTATTATGACAGAGAAGCTCACAACTGCCTGGAACTTCAGCCCTAGGGGATCCTCTTTTGGCCTTTGAGAGTACTGTATATAAGTATGAGTGTATGCACATGCACACATGTACAACACCTAAATAAAACTAAACCTTTAAGAAATAATAAATTATTTTGCCTAAACTTTTACTGCTTGTCCCCATGAGGTCCAGATGGAGAAGGAAGCTTAGAGGATGCACATGGGTGGAAAACAGAAGTTTGGATCTCTGTCAAACATTCCAACTGACCAGTTCCTTGGGGTTCATTTAGATTACAGTTGTATCGGCAACCAAATCAGCACTTGGTGAGTAAGGCACCAAATTGTTGCCACTTCAGGCAGTCTCTATTTTGGGAATTTTATAAACTCCAGGAGAACCTTTCAAGTTCCTCTGAGATCCTACAAGTTAATTATTTTGTCCCCTGGTTTCCTTGGAGGGGTCTGCCATGGCATCACACAGCTTAGTTGTGCTGAGCCCCACCATCACCTGTGCAGTAAACAGGAAAGACAGCAAAGAGGGCTGATGAAGGACTGGGGGGGGGGGGAGGTTATTTTCACACAAGACACTGACTCATGAAAGGTGCTGTCAGGTCATGTCACTGATTAATACTTGAAGCTCCACAGCAATGAAGCACATGCGCCCTTTTCTTTGCCCATAGCTGTCTTTTCACAAGGCTCTGTCCTTTTCCTTAGGACACAGCTCAGCCTGCCTTCTCAAGCTGATAGTCCCTTCTGCCACAGGAGTGCCAACAGAGGAGAGCCTGTGTGGGCTCTCAGTGCTCCCTCGCTCGCTCTCCACAGGATCCACACTTTCCGGATACCACTTGAGCTTTACAGTTAACTCTTTCCATTTCTTAAAAAAGAGAGGGAAGGATAAATAAACAAACAAGCACGTACCAACCCCTTGCCTATCAGTATAGGCAGACTTAATTATGGCAACCAAACAAACATCATCTGTAGACTCCATTTCCCAGAAACACATTTCCCCCCAAACAGAACTCTATTCTCAGGATAAAAATCCAACATTTTCCCCCACCTTTGGAGAAAGCAAAAGTTTTAATGCTTCTCCCCCCCAAAAAAGCTCTGTTCTGTTCTTATAGAACACACCTCATCACAGAACCACCTTGCAGAATATCAATGCTACAGGACTGCACAACGGACCAGGCACCTTGATGTGCTAAGCAAGATAAAGGCATGTCACAGACCTGCCCTGACTGTTAAGAAGAGTGCGACAGCAGGGCAGGGCAAGACCCTTTTCTGTCACCTTCTCTTTGAAGCTGCGGCCCTAGACAACCTTTTACATAGAAAGAAGAGTTTCTCGTGTGTGTGTGTGTGTGTGTGTGTGTGTGTGTGTGTGTGTGTGTGTGCGCGCGTGCACATGCGCACACACCTATAATAAGGTCAAAACAAAGGAACAAACTCTACTTGAGGTTCCAGTAGAGGCTGAATTACTGTTTCATCCCAGGAAGTATTGCTTGAATGTGTTGTTCCTACACAGGTGAAAGAGGAGCTGTGTGCTGTTTGCTTAAAGAGTCTATGTTTGCTCTGGCTAGTAACTCACCCAACAACTTTTCCTGAAACTAACATTTAGAAGACTTAACACTATGTTAATCATGCTGAAGAAAAATATTTTACAAAGCTTAAAAAAGTAAAAGTAATTACTTAAAACAAAAATTCCTATTTGAGAAAACTGGCTGTCTTCTAATTGTGAAAAACAAAGACAAAAATAAATACAAGGCTTACAGACTCATAACTTGCTACTGAAAAACCCCACAACTGCTAATCAGAATTTAGTTTCAAGATGTAACACTAAAAAAAAAAAAAAAAAAAAATTCGAAAAAAATTTTATTTTTATCCAAAAAAAAAAAAAAAGTATGACATATATACATGTGGAGAGAGCACCTTACAAGTAGGCCACTGCCCTGTAGGCAACAAAATGCAAACCAAACTTGTTGAATAAAACTATCCAAACATATGGATTTGCACAAGCATCTTTGGAGTCTGTTGCAATATAGCTCAGCTGCAATGCCACCTAACGGTTCTGAGTAATCCCCTTCTACAAGTGGTTACTGAGCTCTAATCAAGCCCTAGATTTTTGTATTATGCAACACAACTGGGTCAGTGTGATTGGCGGATGGACTGTAGGTCAGCCGATTTTCACACACCACCACTCTCATCACACCCCTTCCAGCTCCAGCACAGATCTAGTGTCCCCTCACATGGCCAAAGAAACAGAAGAGGCAAGAAAGAAAACCAGTGAGTTTAAAGAGATAAATAGAGCGTGGTCACAGCAGCTTAACTGTAGCCCAGATTTTAGTTACGACGAGCCCTACAGCAGAATCCTTTGCTAGGAGTATATGAGACAGTAATTTCTCATTTCATGAATCACTAGTTTTAAGTAGACAGTAAACTGTATCTAGATAATTCTAATAAAGTCAAAAATATCCTTTTCAGCAAACACTTTGATTCATCCATTCCCATCAGCATCATGAGTGTCACACTTTCTAGTGGGGTAGAAATGGCACCCGCTTACTTGGTTCTTTACAGTATCAGTTTCTGTACACAGTAAATTCTTTCACATCTATATATGCACTGGGGAAACACATATGAAATGTAGGAGCAGCCATGTAATTGCTTGTTCTTCTAAAAAGGGAAAAAATAAACTATGCTTACCTTGGTGAAGAAGCTGCATGTCATTACTAGATCCTCTCAACACCACATGCAAAGTTGGATATTCAATGATCACTTTGTTCCTCAGATTGTCTAAAAGACTTTTGTAAGGATCCAGTTCATAATATCTTAAGAAAAAAAAAAACTTAAAATTTAAATTAATCTTAAATAAATACAACAAAGACTCTCTTATAAACATTAACTCAGGAGTTAGCTCCGTAACATATAAATGTAATGCCTTCTAAGACACCAGGCAGAAAAGCTAATACTACAGAGGTTTAAAAATGAATCGACAAGTATACCAGGTGCCTATAAACCAACACATGAGAAGCTGCAGTATGACGTTGAGGCCACAAAGTGAGTTCCAGGCCAGTCTGGGTCACACCTCGAGACCCCGCCTCCAGTGATCAATGCAACAGCAAACAGTCAACATGGATGTCAAGCAGGTACCTGGAAGGCTAATGCAGGAGGACCTGAGTCTAGTCTAGTCTAGGCAATGACTGCAAGATACTACATTTAGAAAAGAAGTCTATCAGATATTGGCATTTGAAAAAAACCTAGACCACGTCCCTAGTTTCCAAAGAAATGAAGTTTTATGTGAAATCAATGTCCAATGCATGATGAACTTTTCTTTGAGAGGTGAAATTCAAATCCCAAATCTATTTACTTTGAACTTTAAAAGAATAACTGGCTACCAAATACTTTTGTAAAAAGACACTTCTACTTAGAACTGGTCCCCAGAAGCTTATGTTGCTGTGCAATTACATTTGGTTTGTCTTCATTTTGGTGCCTTAATGGTTTTGGCTTCTGAATGCAATAAAAGTGAAAACTCTAAAGAATTACAGTTCATTGGTCATGATATCATGACATAGCTGACATTATACAACAGATAATTAGCAACACACACTGAGAAGTAAGAGTGTCAAGCTCTTAAAAGGTGAAGTGGATTAAAGGTGCGTTCCCCTGAAGTCTCCTTTGCTTGCTTTCTGGGACAGTGTATCAGCCAGTGCACTAATGGTGGGTGCACGAAGGTCACTTCAGGTTAGGAACAAAATGCTGAGAAGAGGCTCACCAGCGCCATTCTTCTCTACCAATGGCGTACAACATGACACTCATAGGCAAACCCACATGCACAGGATAGACTGGCGACAGCAACTCCACTGTTCCCTTTGTCCACGAAAGCACACGGGTCGGGAGAGATGGCTTAGCACTTAAAAGTGTTTTGTGTCCTTGCAGAGGACCTGGGTTTGGTTCCTGGCACCCATGCTGTGTGGCTCACAACCACCTGTGACTCCTGCTCCAGTGGGTCCCACACCTATGGCCTCCACAGGCACCTACACTCACAGGCACATACCTAAACAAATACGAATAATTAAATTACACATTAAAATGCATAATTAAAATAACAAAAATAAACCTTAAAAAGAGAAAGCCCACTGGAGTGTGAAGGCTCAAGAGTAAGGTGTGACTGGATGCACCACACCCTGCTGGGATTCGGAGGGAATTGCTGGCAAGTTTTGGCCTCTTTTAATTAATATGAAGACATTTGCATATGGAGCTATGAACTCTGATAACAGCAGTTTCTCTGTTCCAAGACTGCCCTGCATAACAAAGGAAACAGAAGTGCTTTCACAATGCAAAGCCAGGCCTACAGTGACAACATGTCTTCCTTAGAGTGTAAAGGAAATGTGTGTGAGCTTCTGATCACTCTTTCTGAAATGGAGTGTTTGTTTTAGAATCACAAGGCATTAAAAACAAGCATGAAATGCAAAGTAACTGGGTCTTCTGAACCAGCATCTGCGTTCACCCACCATTCCTTCCCTGGGTAACAGAAGACAGATGTGCAGAAAATATTTTACAAGTGGGTCCAGGATTTAAGGATTAAATGCTTCACATCTTTCCAACATTATTTCCCTTAAAAATAAACAACATGAGGCTAGGGGATAGCTCAGCAGTTGTACTCATGGCACTTGCAGAAGACCTGGGTTCCATTCCCAGAATCCACTGGGCAGCTCACAACTGTTACTGCCCTTCCAGGAGACCCGACGCCCTCTTCTGACCTCTGCCAGGACTGCACACGAGCGGTGCACTACATGCATGCAGGCAAAACACTCATTCATATGATAGAATTAAAAATAAATTTAAAAAGCAATGATTAAAATAAACCCCTGGACTAATTACACAAAGAAAAACATGAAATTAGATAGCTGAACTTAAAATTAATGCATAGTATATAACAATGCAACTGAACTTTTCTTATGGAAAAACACAATCAGAGCTCTCAGTCAGGTAAGACCTTTTAGGGAGCATGGGGTACACACTTATCTTCAATGTGTCTAATTCTAACCACAAGGCTTCCTGTAAGGGACATCACAAATAAAGGGGTGTTTCTACCAATTTCAGGTTTTTTGGCAAATAATTTTTTGTGTATAGCCAATGCTTTTACCATTTTATCTCATTTTATAGCATTCAATCTGTACTTGGTTGCTCTAGAGTGCCAAAGGTCACACGAACCTGAATTGCTGAGAGAAAAAATAACATGCTCCCAGCAAAGGAATGCTCACAGATGCATAAAAATTACAAGCATGTAACAAATCAGATACCTGAAACTGCTAGGGTTATACGTGTTTACAACCCTATTTCACACGCCAAGCAGGTATTGTACAAGGCACCAGGACACAAAAAATTTTAGAGACTTGTCAATTAAAAAACTGTTTTTAAAATATTTTTTCAAATATTCAGAAAGTTGAGTTTGTTGAATGTTTTATATTTATGTATGTGTGCCTGTGTGTGTGAGTGCAAGTCCCATGTAGGAGGTGCCCTTGGAGGCCAGAGGTGGTGCACGGCCCTGGAGCTGGAGCTGTAGGTGGCTGTGAACCTCAGCATGGGTACTGAGAGCCAAAGTGTGGTCCTCTGCAGGAGCAGCAGCTCTCCTCTCTGCTGGGCCACCTCTCTAGCCCCTGTTCTGGGCTTTCAGTTAGTGTTTGCCCTGCAGTTACTAGCCTCTACCACAGGAACACTACTGTTAAGGACCAGTGAGCATCCAGGGCAAGCTTCCCAGCTAGTTGACTGTGAAGTTCATATTTCATTGTAGACTCTCTTAGCTCAAAGTCTGAATCCTTCAGATTTGAGGACATCAGTATGCACCAGCGACTAGAAGTGCACCGAGGAAGTTATTCATACAGAAAGCCTGTCAAATGCACACAGGTTAACTTTTTATGGACTGGGAATTTAGTTAAATGAAGCAGTAAGTCTAATAGGAGTTAGAGTCCTGCTCTGCCACTCACAGGCCTGATTTTGGATGAATTACTAATAATTTTACTTATATTAATTATTTGGTACTTGTATGTACAAGCCTTGGGGGGTCAGGCCTCACCTTCCACCCTGGGATAGATAGGCCCTCTGTAGTTTGCTGCTGCACACAACACACTAGCTGGCCCCAGGACATCTAGGGATCCTCCCTTCTCTGCTGTCCATATTACTAATGGGCACTGGGATCTCAGACATGGGCTCTTGTGCCCAGCTTTTCCAGGGTGCCAGGGATTCGAACTCAGATCTTCACACTTGTGTAGCAAGTGCTCTGACCACTGAACACCTCCCTAGCCCATTCACTCCTTTAATCCTTTTTCCTGCTTGAAAATGGGGGTGCTGGTGCTTCTTCAGAAAGTTATGAGTGCTCAGTGACTAAACAGTTTAGACAGTATTAGCTCACACACTCGAGTCTCAGACACAGCTTCTCATTTGATTACAATTGCAGGGCAAAAATCACTCATTTCCTTAGTAAAAAAGAACAGCACTCATGCAAGCACTTGGCACATTTTTTGTGTTCATGTGCATTTTGCCTAAATGTAAGAATATGACTTTTAGCACAACCCCAAACCTCTGTTGTATTGTTATGTTTATTTTTAAGGGTCTAAAGTACTTAAACTGCTTCTGTTTCCAACATCCCGAGGCAAGTTTTTAAAGTTCAGTTTTGTCTGTTTTAAAACATTCACACTCACCTCCTTTGTAAGCCATTAGGGTCACCAAATCTCAAAGGACAACTTTATCTTCTGAAATTTCTGCAACTCTGTAATTTCCATCAGCATGACTCAGCTGCCAGAGGATAAACTACGTAGGCTTGGAAGACTCACAATCTGACACCCTCTCACCCCCTGGGATGCTGCAGACATTTCTTCTTGTTTTATTCATGCCATGTCCCCTGGACCAGCTGCCCTGCTCTCTACAGCCACACAGGGGCATCAACAGGGCAGCAGGGGCTGCGTAGGCAGACTCAACAGGTGTCCTAGTGGCTGATCCTCAACCATAACCTTGGCTCTGTTCCCATCTTTCAAAGAAACTGGCCAACTCCTTCATCTTCTCTGTCTGTCTCAGCAAATTAGGGCGGCAGGCTTCTATTATTCACACCCCAGAAGAGATTTCAAAAGGACGACATAAACAATGGTATTCCCATCTAGGCTCTGACACTCTAGACCACCATCCTTCTACCACCTAAAACACACAACAGTCAGCTCACCTTTTCTCAGATGTATCAATTTAATAGTTGACTCAAGTCCACAGTAGTTTTCCACTACAAAATAAGGTCACTGAATGAGACAACCACAGCTGTAAAACTCTCAGTTTTGATACACGTCTGCCAAAGGTAGGGCATAACCTATGTTTTAGTAAAGTTGTATATATTTCTCAATCTAGGTTTCTGGGTTAAAAGTTCAACCAACTGATTCCAAAAGTACAAAACTGGACCTTTGACTTTTTGACAGAGGTTGGGGGGGGAGGGTAAGCCAAAGACTTAATACAGTATAAATCAGTTCATTGTTTTCTGGAGGCTAAATGTTTTTAAATTATGGCTATTTGTAGAATAATGGAATCCAGTAAGATACTGGAATAATTTTTAGTTTGCAAATTTTAAAATTTTGTTTTAAGGTTTATATTTATTTTTCTTTAGTTTCCCCCTTTTATTAGTTATTTAAGAATTTTGTACAATGTATTTTTTAATGTTTATTACTTCAAGTTACATCTCCATCACAGTCCCTTCTCTCCACCCCTCCCAGCTCCACCCTCCCATCCTCTCCCCCCTCTCCCACCTAACCTACTCCTCCAGTGTGGGGTGCCTCCACATATCAGCCCCCATCAGTTCATTGGACACATGAGGGCTAAGAGCTTCCTCATGCACTGGGGGCCTACATGGCAGCTCCACTAGAGGGAAGTGTCCCACTAACAGGTAGCAAAGATCATGTTTCTGTTCCTTTGGGTCTGCTGATTGTAGGATAGTTATCCTGTACTATATGACAGGATAGTTATAATCCAGTTATAAATGAATAGATGCTGTGTGTATCTTTTTTTTTTTTTTGGTTTTTCAAGACAGGGTTTCTCTGAATATCTCTGGCTGTCCTGGACTCGCTTTGTAGACCAGGCTGGCCTCG
>CAJQZJ010000534.1:26035-62593 GCA_907164525.1 Lophiomys imhausi | reverse complement strand
ATATCTCTGGCTGTCCTGGACTCGCTTTGTAGACCAGGCTGGCCTCGGACTCACAAAGATCCGCCTGCCTCTGCCTCCCAAGTGCTGGGATTAAAGGCGTGCGCCACCACCGCCCGGCAGCTTTGTGTATCTTTCTGGGTCTGAGTTAGCTCACTCAGGATGAGCTTTTCTAGTTCCATCCATTTGGTTGCAAATTGCATAATTTCCTTGATCCTGATAACTGAGTGGTATTCCATTATGTGAATGTACCACAGTTTTTTAAATCCATTCTTCGGTTAAGGGACATCTGGGTTGTTTCCAGTCTCCAGTTATTACAAATAAAGCTGCTATGAACATAGTTGAGATGTCCTTGTGGCTTGGTGAGGAATCATTTGGATATATGCCCAGGAGTAGTATGGCTGGGATTTGAGGTAGAGTTATTCCAAGTTTTCTAAGATATCGCCAGACTGATTTCCATAGTGGTTGTACAATGTATTTTGATCATACTCATTCCTCCCCACATCTCATCTCAGGTCACCCTCCTCTCTACTTATCCAACTTTATTCTTCTCCTCTTGTCTTTCTTCCTCCTCCTCTTTCTTCTTAAAAGACCATGAAGCCCCATTTGTGCTACCCATATAATCTTGGATGTGTGGCCACTATCTGGAGTGTGATCAACCTACTAGAGGTCATACCCTTACAGACTAATTCTCTCTAAGAAGTAATCATTTTCCAGCAGCTCCTCAGTTGGAGGTGGGACTTAGTGCTTGCTTCCCACTTCATGTGGGGATGCTGCATGGCTTGGGTTAGCACAGGTCTTGTGCATGTTGTTACAACTGCTGTGAGTTCACATGTGCAACTGAAAGAGTTCAAATGGGGCGACATCATAATGGGGATGGGAATGCCCCTACCACAGGGACAACAAATGAAAAGCCTAGTGCCAGACATGGGTTACCTCTTTTCGAGTTGTTGGCCAGTAAAGTCCTATACATCCCCAAACATTACAATTTACTGCCAGTGTTCTTGGTTATTCTTCAGAACTTGTTGGGAAGACTCTACTGCTGAGGACATAACATACTTAAGTCAAAGAACAAGGAGAAATCATGCTGGTATTGCCCTGGAAGCTTCATCCCTGCTGGCTGGCTTTCATAGTCTTGAATAGTGCTAAACATGGTACTGGAGAAGAAAAGTAACCACTAATCCTACTCAGTTGTGCACTTCTTGAAAGCTACAATAATAATGGGTCTGGCAAGATATGCTCTCTGGTGCAATAGTGGTAGAAATGGCATGGGAGTAACCATGATTGGATTTAAGACCTATTCCACAAGACAAAACTCTTATCTGGTACCATTACTAGGATCAAGAACCTATGGTTAGACAGGTCATCAGCCCTAAGGGAGAACCTACTACTATTATCCTGATAAAAGAGCACAGTATTAAACTGATTCTTAATGACTTATTGTTACACCCACAGATCAGTGCATCTCTCAACCCCATCAGAGAAGCTTGTTTTTGCGGTAGATGATGATTAACACAGAGCTCCACAAATGGTCAAGGTGTAGAGCATGAGAGACTTCAGAGTGCTCAGCCCTAATGGGACATCTGCATCACTTCTCTTTCTCCCAGGGCTCAGGGGTCATGAGGAAGAGGGGGAAGGAATGATTTAAGAACCAGAGATAGTGGATAACAAGAAGAACCATGCTCCCTATGCACAATAGGGCAGCTGGAATAATTTTTAGTGAATTGTTTTAGAACCACACTTAAACTCCTTGAAAATAATAAAAAAACTGATTCAGACCAGAAATCCCAGCTACTCAGATGGCTAAAGTAGGAGGAATATTAAGTGCAAAGCCAGCCTTGGTTTATAGAGTGAGCTCAAGGTCACTGTGAAAGTGTGAGATGGCTCAATGGTTAGAACACAGACTATGCAAGCATAAAGACTATAGTTTAGAGCCCTACGCTCCATGTAAATGCAGACAAGCATGGTGGTCACTAGCAATCCCAGCACTTGGGAGGCAGGACAGCCCAACGGGCTGAGACTAATTAAATTGCAGAGCTCCTGGTTTAGTGAGAGACCCTACCTTAATAAAAGTGGAGTGCAACTGAAGACAGTGCCAACTACCCAGAAACGTGTTTCAGTGTCTTCCACATGGAAACATGTGTACACAACATACACGTACATGTGTGATAGAAAAGGGAAGGAGGAAAAAGGAAAAGAAGGACTGGGAATACAGGTTAGTGATGGAGCGCTTGCTTAACATGCACGTGGCCTGTGTTTCTAAATAAGTGTTCTTAACTGCTGAGCCACCTCTCCAGCCCCTATTAACTTTCATTTTAAGATTTAATTGTTAAAATTTTTTCTGGACTAAAAAAAATGTTAACTATTATTATACTACCAACATTTAATTTTATTGGAAATGAATCTCAATACAATGTACAAACAGCTTTTACTAGTGCTAAAACTGCTTATTTTTGTTAGTGATTCTTAGGCTAAGTGATTTCTCTTCCAATTACTAACTAACTAGCAGAATCAAATAAAAACAAAAACCAAGAGACTAGTATCTTTAAGGATGTAAAAATGTGACTGAAAAGTTCATGCTAAGATCAGCTGACATTTTTTCACACTTCTTCAACCCAACTGAACAAACATCTACCAAATACTTAGACTACTGAAAGAAAAACTGTTAAGACACTACATGAGATTGAAAAATGTCCACAAGGAGCATACCTCCCGGCTAGTGTTTTTCAAAGGGCTGCTCCAGGAGTGACTGATCAGTGTCTGAGACACAAGTTTAAGGCTGTATGAAGCACACTAGACCAGGCCCCTATGGAAGAGCTAGAAGTCGATGTCCAAGAAGCATCCCGAGGAGTATGATGTGCAATGAAAGCTGAGGAGCACACTTCTCAGAGAACATGTGTTCAGCTGGGAGAGAGAAAACTCACCAGGAGGGGCATGAGTTGACAAAAACAAAAAGGTAGTAAGACTGTCTGATGAGGCAGGCACAGCTGAATCCAGGCATGACGTGATCAAGCAGCATAAGTTAGCTCTGCTCTCTGAAAGAAGATGGCTTTTAACTACCAAGAAGTGATGAAGTAAAAGTTCTCAATCCCCAAGCAAAACAAGAAAAACCTCAGGAGAACCTCGCTTGAGGCTTTCACATAGGAAAAGTCAATTTATCTAAAGGGAGTATCTTAGCTCTTAACCTAACTGAAATTGATTTTAAAACATTTCATAATAAATATCTAAAGATTTAAATTAAAAAAAAATCCTGTCAGCATGGGAATAAAAACACCCAAAATTAACAGCTCACACCTTTTTTTCCTGGTTGCAAACCCAAGTCTTCCAAACTAAAGCCAGCGTAGTAGGAAATGACTAATAGTAAGTATGAGAGCATGTGGGTTCGACATGGTAGGTAGCCTTTGCAGGAAGAGCAGCAGTATTCTGTGACATCCATGGTGCCAAAGCCCAGATGATGTGTGGTAGGAGTTTATTAAACCAATTGTGAGAATGTTTTTGTTTAATCCGAGGTGGGCTGCTTAAGACACAGGTATAAAGTATTAATGATCTCATGAGCTAGCAGAGGCGTGGCTTAACCAGCTCAGCAAGTTTAACTCTGAGGACTTGGGAGAGAGGAATAAAAAGCCAGAGCCTGAGGAGAAGGGGGCTCTACAAAAGAGGGAAAAAATGCCAGAGCCCTGAGGAGAAGGGGGCTACAAGGAAGTTAAGCTCCACAAAGAAGTAAAAGAGAATGGGCTTTATAAAGAAATAAGAGTAAAGAGGCTCTACAAAGAAATAAGAGAAAAGGCTCTACAAAGAAGAAAGGGCTACAAGGTAGAAAGCAGTTTCTGCTCTCCCAGTTGCTGGTGCTCCCTCAAACTGCTGCTTGTTCTTCCTGCTGCTGTCTCCTGGTTTGCTGGACTTCTAATGAGACTGGTATTACCCCCAAAGAATCCAACGACCCTAATCAGCAGCAAGTAGCTCAAAGACACCTACACCCCCTCTCCCTCTAACCTTCTTTCTCTCCCATCTAGGGTTGGGGGGGTTGAAGGGAATGAGGGGTGGAAGGGAGGAAGAGGTATTAAACACAATACATTAAGTACAGTAAAATAAAGCAGAAGGTATATATTGGATAATTAAAATGCTTTGTCTACAATGATGCTTCAGTTTTGAGTCAACATGTTTGGCATGTTTGGTACATATGTCAGTTTGAAAGCAACTGATTTGTACTCCATCAGAAAATAAGTCTGGAAGGTCCATGAAATGATGCTCATGTTCTCCACTGAGTATGTAGTACTTTTATTTCAAACACATACCTATCACAACATATACCACTAACGTACCTCCCACCCTCAGCTGTAGCTGCTGACATTTTTGAAGGGTGAGGTCTTTACAAGCCCATGGAGGCTCAGGACTGCAGTGGCACATGGAAGGGGCTCCTTTTCTGAATTAGCATATATTACCCTGCGCCCTTGCAATATTTTTCATTTTACATATTGAGAACTGAAGCACCTAACTAGTGAGATGACACAAACCCTCAAAGGATTGTTAAAAACCCTTTAGAGCAGGAGTTAGCAGTCTACAACAGGCCAAATACAGCCCACTAGTTTTGTGAAAATAACTATTGAACACAACTATGTCTGTTCACCTACATCATCTGTAGCTGTTAGGTCTTACAATGGCAGAAATGAAAAATATTAAGATTCATTTATTGAATTATTTTGGTGTGTTTGTGCATGTGTGCAAGTGTATCGATAAAAGAGGTCAGCCTTGGGCAATGTTCTTCAGGTGCTGTCCACACACAGTTTTTGAGACAGATCTTTCACTAAACAGGCTACGATGATGGCCAGCCAGCAAGCCCCGGTCACCCTCCCCAGCACAGGGATTACAAGGGAGTACCACACCCAGCTTTTTAATGTGGGTTCTTTTACCGAATGAGCCATCTCACCACTCCCAAGATTAGGAATTACACCCCATTCTGGGAAAGTCAGAGACCGTATTAGGAAAGATAAAGATGAAAGTGCCTAAAGCAGTCACCATCTTAAGAGAGAGAGTTTAGCATCACACAGAATGTTTTATTTTGTGATGAAATATATGACAGGAGTATAAGGATGTGTGAAAAGCAGAAACAGTTCGAAGCTCAAAGGACAATGCAAAACATGGACGACACAGTAGATACTGGTAAGTACTAATGGAGTTTGAAGAACAGAGATGACATAGGCCAGACTATGGAGGACAATGTATAAAGAAGGGTGGCAAGAGAGAAGCTGTCAAAGATGCTTGTTTGCAAGGCTTTACGCTTACAAGGCTGTGTCAGTAACAGAGGGTAAGTACCATAATTTCTGACTGTTTACTAAATGGCAGGAATACTATCAACCCACAACACATGCACCCACCACACAAACACACACACACAGACACACACTCCAGGAATCGATGTGCTGTAATATGCAGACATGCTGAGCTTTAGATTTAATGAGATATGTAAGGAAAGACAGCACAAGACCAGGCCTGAGTATTTGGGAGAAGGGCTGCAAGTACATCTAGATCCAGGAGCCACTTATACAGACATAACATAACAGCCGCTTCTAAAAACCCCTTATTGTTCCAAGACCTAATTTATTTGGAAAAAAAAAAAGTAAAGCAACATGAGTATCTGCACCCTGTGGTGAGGACAGCTAACAGACCTTAGTATGCGTCCTACAAGAAATTATTGGCCAAAAGAAGCTGTTACTTAGAAAACATGACGCCTAGCTTCATATAGAACACATTTCCTCCTTTTATCAAGGAAATAGTCTCTATGATGCTAAAACCAAAACACAGCAAGCTGAAATGGCAATCTTTTACATTCACATCCTTTTAGTATGATATTAAGCTGGATGTATTTTTGTCAAGTCAAAATATCTGAATATATATTTATTGAGAATAATATAAGCAAGAAATTTAGCCTATAAAGTCTAATATGGAACATTTTAATTTAAAACAAACAGGTCTGTAGGTTCTTTGTAAATTACACACTCTGGAAAGACAATGCTATTATCTCTTACTGGAACACAATTTCATTGCTAAGGGATCTTAGTCACGTGATTAATAAACCCAGTCATTCTCTGTGAAAATACAGTTGCAGAAAATGAGGTATATGTGCAGGCTCACCTGCAGGGACTACTAAGTCTTCCCAATGTGACTGGCTGCTTCTGGCTGAGTCCTGGTGTGCAGGGTTGACTGTTCCTGGGCAACTGCACAGCCTGCCCCTCTAACTAACTCTCTCCTTTGCACCAGTCTTCTGACAGGCACTTCTGCGCTCTTCTGTCCTTCCTCCTTTTCATCGTTAATACAAATTTCTAGGGTTAACAAATATTTGCTATCAGAGTCCAGCAGACTTCCCTGTATTTGAAATAAGTATCCTACAATTACCTTTTATTAAAAACTTTGATTTCCTTGAGTTTTAGAAGTGAGTATTGTGCCAAGCATTCAAATTTGACCAATTAATGAGTACTTATTACTTTTGTCCACTATCCACAGCCCAGTTTACCTTGACTTAAATCTAAGTAGAATGAACCTCACTTCACAGTTAATGAAAGATGGAAACAATACAATAACCAAAACAAACCAAATAATCAACAAACCCAGAAGATGAATCACTTCCGTGTGTTTTACGATTATATTAAAATATTATAGACTGCCTTCCCCCGCTCTGGTAAAACCGAATTATCAGGTTTCTTGAATAGGTAAGTGTAAGGTGACTGTGCCAAGCTCATACCAAAACTAAAGTGAGTATTATTTCATTTTATAAAAGTGATGTGGGTGTCAACTCTGTGTACTGATACAAACAATAAACAAACCATTTGCACAGCCCCTGAAATGGTGAACAATGCCCATTACTTGCAATTATCTGAGATCAGATAACATATTTCCCCTCATATTTTCTTTCTTGAGTTGACTGTACTGGACTCACTTTGTAGACCAGGCTGGCCTTGAACTCACAGAGATCTACCTGCCTCTGCCTCCCAAGTGGTGTGCACCACCATGCCTGGAAGCACTGCATGTTCTTCCAAAGGAACGGGTTCAAATCCCAGCACCCACATGGCAGCACACAATTGTCTGTAATTCCTGTTCCAAGGGATCTGACACTCTCATACAGATATACATGGAGACTGAACACCAATGTAATAAAATAAAAATAATAAAATTTTTTTTTTACAAAAATATTGGAGCCAGGTGAGGTGGTGAACAACTTTAATCCCAGTACTCAGGAGACAGAGGCAAGTGGATCTCTATAAGTTTGAGGCTAGCCTGGTAAAGCAAGTTCCAAGACAGCCAGGGCGACACAGAGAAACCCTGTCTTAAAACAAAGAAAAAAAAAAACAAAACCCAAACAACAAACAAAAACTTGAACAAGTGATTGCTATCAAATTTATAAGTGTGATTATTTAGTATTTTAACTTGAAAGTGATAAGTCTAGATTTTTGTTGATAATCAAACCATTAGTATAACACTTAGCTACTTAACCATACATAAAGAGAGGGAAGCAATCTTACCTTATCAAATTTTGCTGCATATTTTCAACCCTCATTAAAATTTGGACCCCGGTCTGTGACTGTATGTAGGCTTTCAATCTGAAATAAAAACATTAGAGTGGAGGAAGCAAAATTAATCTTTTTTTTAAAAAAAAGATTTTTTATTTATTATGTATACAATATTTGACCTGTATGTATGTGTGCAGGCCAGAAGAGGGCACCAGATCTCATTGTAGATGGTTATGAGGCACCATGTGGGTGCTGGGAATTGAACTCAGGACCTCTGGAAGAGCACTTAACCACTAAGTCATCTCTCCAGCCCCAGCAAAATTAATCTTTAATCTATTTCAGGATAGTCTTTATGAAGACTAAGTATTTATGACTTGCTACTGTTTATAATTCTTTTGTCCAAGAATAGAGAAAAAGTAAAAAATGTTTTCTAAGCAAGATGTGGAAAAACAAAACAAAAACCTTCCTTTCCTCTGGTTAGATATCTTATATTAAAAGTCTTGTTTTGTCTGTACATGTGCTAAAAATATACTTGTATCAGCAAATATTAGCTGCTTAGCAATATATTGTCTTCAATTTAGTAACAGATGCTTTTTATTAAGGCCAGGTATCTGAGCAATGATAACAACTAGATAATCAATCCATCACTCAATCAAGCTTTAAATGTCAAGAGTTGTCCCAAAGTCAGGTCTTAGTCGGTGCATGGCTGGCGAGAGTCTGGCTGGCACTGCCTTCTTTAACACTGAGAAACAACTGGATCGGATCAGACACTGAGGATCAACCAGGTGTAAACTTCAAACCCCAGGAACCAAACCAGCATTCCCATCCCAGAACAGACCAAGAGCACCTGGTGAGAATGAAGTTGCTCGGTTCCTGCCCCGAGCACTGACTGGAAACTATCTCAGCACCACACTTTCTGTATGAGCACAGGAGTGTGTGTGCCAGGCCATGAGGGGTTCATACTTCTCTCTCACGATTCCTGACTTCCTATCTAACATCATTCTCATTCCACTGGTAGGAATTACATCATGGTAGTGAAGCAGTGTGCTCTGATCATAGAGCACAGTTAATAGAAGGCGGACAGGGCAGCTATTTACTTCATGGACCCAGGATGGAACTTTCCACTAAGTATGCTAGCCACTTTTGAGCATGCTGCATTGCTGGAGGCAAAGTGTAACCATATTTAGTTCTTTGAGGACTTGGCTGAAATACAGTTTCCTGTCTTTAACACTTACTAGGAAATTTTAAGTTTTAGAACTTCTGAATGTGAAAGGCAGTCTGCTCTAAGGCTGAGACAGCAGGCTTCAGTCTGAGGGCACTGCAGGGTCTGAATCTCAGCTTCCTTGATTATTAAGCAGAGGAGGCTACTTAACCTACTTAAGGCTCAGTTTTTCCACCTGTAAAGTGGGTATGAGCTAGGCCCCCCCCCAAAGAGAGCTGAACTGACACCTTCATTACTGCTTGTGTGAGGAGTCTCTGTGTAAATGGACTAGCTACAATGACTGAACCTTAGTAAATTCTAACAACATAATCAAATACAGTCCCAGCTTCCCAATAATAAATACACTTAAGAATACTTTAACATTTGCATCCAGAGAACTGGCCCAGCAGGTAAAGAAGCTTGTGCTTAAGCCTGGTGGTCTGAGTTCTCATCCTGAGATTCACACGGTGGAAAGAGAGAGCCCACTCCTCAAAGCTTTCTCAACTCCACATGTTCCGAGCACATGCATGCATACGAGTACACAAATGCACCACACATTTTCTAAGTCAACATTAAATCATGTCAGAAAGTGACAAGATTTTTGAAACATACCTTTGACGAATTACAGGGTCAGACTTTTCAGGATCGATGTAAGGTTTTAGAATTTCATTAATAGTTTTATCATCTGGTACTCTTTCCAACAGAGAAGGAAAATAGCCGACGTATTATTTATAATTTACTGTTAAGTGTTAACTTAAAATTACTAAACTTAGTATAAAAACTGAACAAGGACTCTTTATTTTACTCTTAGCAAAATATAGCATGTAACATTTTTTCATGCTAAAATTACGTAGAAGAAAAGCACTGAAAGACCTTTAAGGAACACATTATAAAGTCTTCACAAATTTAGAAAATCTCTTTATCAATCATATAAAAATATGAATCTGGTTTTAGCATACACCTATGTTCAAACTTTAAAAAGCTAAACCTGAAACATTTATGAAGCTTATAGAGATGCAACTAAAGAAGCTTTCAGAGGCTGCAATTTAACCGGGGTTCAGTTCATCCAACCAGAGCCACAAACCAGGCTTAAAAGTTGATACCGATTTCCCTGCGATGAAGCATTTTAGGCTTTCAAACTTTCCTGTATATGCACACAGCTTTACATTTCTATAAAAAATATAACAAAATTAAGACCCCTCTGAAACAGTAACTTCCCTTAGCCATTTAGCTCACTGAACTATGGCTGCTACACTCCTTTGTATTAAGACCAGCCCTGCCTTCAGCCTGCTAACAAAATTCTTCACTAACTCCCTATGACGAGTCCAAAGAAAGACAGTGTGTACAGTGGGGACAGATGCTGAATTCACTACCTGACATCAACTTGGGTATCTCCACCTCAAGAAGGCACACAACACATATTTAGTAAAGTCTGTGAGTGATACTTGAAAATACTCTCAGTCAAAAACCTTAACAAGCCTTTATAACCTTACTAATATTGTGATGTACTTACATCATATATAACACATATATTTAGATGTATTATGATGGATACACATGTTTCATGCATATACCTACAATATTTTCTGAGGAATATAACACTATAGGAGTTTTTCCATAGTAGAATTCTGGTTGTCTTTCATGTGCTGTGTAACCACTTGGTCTAGACAACAGAGTTGACAGACCTGATTCAGATCACATCCCTCTCCTTAAACATGCTCCCTGCTCAAATAATTATGGCATAGTATGTGCTAACTCTTTCCCTAGAGTTCTACCCTCTTTGTAGACAATCCTGAAATGGATACTACTTAGTTTTCTGGAATTTTTCTTTCTCTGAGACAGAACCACATCCTATGTATTCTTCCTCGACCTGCTTTCCGACTCAGCACCATAGTTGACTTTGCACGCTGCTGGGCTCAGCTGCAGGTCACTCACCTTTCCTGATGATGAGTGACAAACACGGCTCAGGTTATTCATTCAGCCATTTACCTGTGTAATTCAGAGCCTTAAAGTAAAGCATTTTTAATGGATGGCGGGGCACCATACCTTTTTTCTATATACTCCGCTTGACTCTGAGGAAACTGGAGCTTTACATGCCAGCAAAACTGCTGTTTCCTAGGAGAGAACGATCATGAGCTGATTAAGGTAGAGAATCAAAGCCTACAGAACAAACCTGGATTTGCACTGTAGGATTTTCTCTAGTGGGTCTCAGAACTTAAAACTACTGTTATTATTCAGTGCTACATGCCATTTTCTAGAACCTTGGGAACTATGTTCTTGGACTAATATCTTTGTAAGGTTGGTAAGAGGAAAGAACAGAAGTGAAA
This sequence comes from Lophiomys imhausi, assembly GCA_907164525.1. Classification (NCBI taxonomy): domain Eukaryota; kingdom Metazoa; phylum Chordata; class Mammalia; order Rodentia; family Muridae; genus Lophiomys; species Lophiomys imhausi. The sequence continues at coordinate 51,563 of CAJQZJ010000534.1, read as the reverse complement.
GTTCTGAATTCGAGGGATTTGTCTTCCCAAATTACAAGGTGATTTCTCATAACTGGGGCTTTCACTTGGAGTTTACAAACACATCCCTCATGATTAAGCACAGCGAGCTGGTGTCCTCACCTCGTTAGCCCAGAAAGCAGGTGGATGAAGTACTGTCCACTCGAGTCCAGCTGGCTGCACATGCACTTGTGAGGCACGACTGTTCAATCAGTAGCAAAACAGGACACAACAAGCCGGTTGCTAAGCAAAATGCACCGAGTGCCTTTGCTTTCCACCTAAACCGTGGTCTATATAGGACCTAAATTATAACTCACTAAATGTTTGGTTTTAGAAAAATGACCACATACCCATCATATCCAAATTAAGAAACAAAATGAAAAATTTAAAAAGCCAACTACTGTTTGAATTAGCCATTACAGAAATTTAAAACTGATGGCTTTACATGGATCTCCTCTTCTGTTTTGTTTCTTTGAGACAGGGTTTCTGTGTCTCACTTGCAGTCCTGGCTAACCTAGAACACTTGTTATGTGGGTCAGTGAACTTGAAGCTAAGAGGTCAGCCTGCCTACTGGGTGATACTTGGCTTACCTGTATTTTCTTATCTTAGAAGACAACTTTTATCATCCACTTACTTTATCCCTTCTAAGCAATGATCAATAATCTTTTTGAAATTTACCCTGTAATAGCAGGACCTCCAAATCTATAACTATTTTTTAAAAAAACACAACTTTAGCAGTATATCTCCCACCAAGCATTTATAAGATTTGGTCACTTTTTTTTTTGGTCTGAAGGCAATGACTGTAAGCCATATAAAATCCCCTCTGTTAGGGTAAGTTACTACACATTTGAATACAGTGTTCTTTAGTACTAAGACAGGGTTTGGAAAAGCTGAAGAAAAAAAAATGTGCAGATTATATTTGTGTTTACAGTGCCATTACAATCTTACAGCGGGTTTATGGCACAGAGAAGCAGCTGGTTTAAATGTTGGCACTGCCACAGTTGAGAAGCCCTGAACTAGCTTGATGTACAAGAAACAGTTGGGTTAAGTTCTGTTTGTTTTTTTTCTTGGATAGAACATCAAAAAGCACATATTACTAATGTAGAAGCTTGATGTCTAGTATCTCAGACAAAGAACTTTTACAAAGATGTGAACACAAATGCAGCAGCTACTAGCTCTACGTAAACAATTATGGGAATAGCACGTACCGGTACCTGTTGAACCATCGTGCTGGCTCCTTCTTGGAAGACTTTTAGTGTGAATGAAATTCACATAAGCATAATTGATAAGTAATAACTGACAAGTAATAGATACACATGGGCAATCAAACCTCCTCTGGAGACTTGAATGAACTGTTCTCAAAATTTCCTAATTATATCTGGTGATACACAAATGACTTTAGACCAGTGACTTCTCTGTGCCATGAACCCCCTGTAGGACTAAGAGTCTCAGGCTGACCCACTAGATTTTACAAGGACGCAGGCTTCCGGTTCTGACAACTGGAACTGGAAATGCTCCCCAGAGTCCTCAGGAGGAAAATCCTCCACAAGAGTACTGGGACAGAAGTTTAGCATTTACTATCAGTCACTTCTAATTCATAGGGCCACTGTCCCCCAACTCACACTGTCCCCCAGATGCCTTCATCCATAATAAGATCACTGCACCCTGGGCATATCTACTTTCTCAAGAATGGAAATACTACCTAGAGAATTCTGCAAAGCTGAAATACACCAAAGCACTTGTTTACAGATTGGTGAAGTGGTAGGCATAAATACTAACAGTACTGACCTTGTCTGGAAAACTGATAAACTAATGGAAACAAACTTCTCTGAGTCCCATGAAACCAAAGGTATCTAAGATTTAGCAAGGGTGTGGCTGAGGTTTTTTGTTCTGCATACACACACACCCCAACCATGCATTCAACTAAGGCAGTATTGTCCCAATGCCTTTTGGAGGGTCAACAAAATCTTAATGCATGAATACATGTCTGCCAAAGGGAAAAATATATGAACAGATGTACAATGTATCAAGACATCATAGAACGCAGTTAGGAGGAAAATATATGAAAGGCTCTCTTGGGGAGGGGAGGTTAATAAAAAGATTGAAAAAATCGATGGCACATGTATGAAATAGGGAATATAAATATTAAGTAATATTTATACCCAAGAGTTATACATATTTATTAACCTTTGCTTACTTGGAACTTTGAAGGATCATCCTTTCCCAGTTTCAATAAAGTAATATGTTGATGAAGACACTGGCAAGGATTCCATGATCATGTACTAAATTATTCTCGACTTTATTTATTAAAACTGCCATCTTAGTATCTGAAACTCTACCAGAGTCCTAAGGAATATGCAAATCTAAAGTCATCAGCTCCTTTTAAATGGTACTGCTTATGCTACAAGGCTTGTTCAAATGCAGCAAAGAAATGCACACAGAAAAAGAAATGTGGCAGTTTATCAGATTTGCAGATATTCTCTGAAAATTAGAAACACTAGGGAAATGGAGAAAAATAGACTGTCCACTGCTGCCCAAAAGAGAAATGGATACCATCCACTGGCAGTGCAATTTCATAAAAAGCTGTGAATACAAACTTATTACTGAGAACAGTGCAGGCTTTGCCCATCAGTTTCGTTCCTAGGCATTTACACTGAGGAAGGAAGTGGGTGAGTAATAAGATATGCACAGCTGCCCACTGCTCCATGTGCTGCAGCGGCGCTAGCCGGAAACAACCTCCATCCTAAGGAACCAGAGCTACACAGTGAGCATTAACTAGCCCAAGGGACAGACAGAACTACAAAATAAGGCAGGAAAGTACGTATGCTGAATGATGTACTTCCAAGTTCGAGAATATGACATAAACTGCCTGAATTATTATTTAAGAATAGGCGTGCATTATAAACCTTTCACATATTTGTTATTTCCCACTAACAGTAAACCAAAGATATTTGTTATAAGAAGTACTAGATAATAGTGAGACAAACATTGGGAATAATTCTCACATTTTTTTCTAAACTAAAATACTTACTTCCTTATTAGAAATTCACTTAAACATGTCTCCTTAGAAATTACTACTGAGGCTGCTAGGGAAGATGGTTCAGTTGGTAAGTAAAGTATTTGTTGACACACAAGAGGACCTGAGTTCAGACCCCTGGGGTTCACTGGCCAGCCAGCCTCGCTTAATCCATGAGCTCTACATTGAGTGAGAGATCCTGCCTCAAAAAAACAAAGTGGAGAGTGACTGAGAACAGTGACCTCTGGCCTCTACACTCATAAACACACAGGCCCAAGGAGGACTAGATTTTATATATATACATATATGTATATGTATATATATAATTATTTTGATAGCCTCAAAGGTATTTGGTAAGAAAAATGTTATGAATAGCCAGGCACAAGCTTATAATCCCTGAATCTGGGAGGCAGCAGTATGATGAGAAATTCAATTGCAGACTTAGTGTGCAAATCCAACTGCACACTAAGTCTGAAGCCAGTCTGGGCTACAAGCTTAAGACTCAGACTCAGGATCTTCCACCCCAACTGAGAAGTCACAACTGAAAGTCAAAGATGGAGGCTGCATTCCTAGAACTGGGTTTCTACATGAAACTTAAAGCAGCTTGACTTTGATAGTCTGTCATCCCAGGCAGGAGAGCTGAAAGTGCGAGGTCTGCAGGGTCTACATATGCTCAATGTCCACCAGGCCAACTCACCGAGAGCCAGCCCAAAACAAAACCAAAGGTTGAGTTGTAGCATGGTGGAGAGTTTTGCCAGCATTGAGAAACCCTGGGTTTAACCCCCAACCTAACAAGGGAACAAGGAAGTAAACAAAAATCACTGTTCCCCAAGAACTCTTCTGAGGGCTCAGCAGGCCAAAAGGCCATAGACACTGAGAAGGGACAAGCCCAAGGCCGACTTTCTATGTGAGCAGGGAGTGATTAAAGCCACTAATGTAGGGCCCTACACCTTTCCCTCCACTCACAATTTTCTTACAGGAGCATTCTATTCTTTATTTACATTTTACCCAGCAAGAGTATGCAATAAACATACGTACTCACATGCATACACACATATGCATGCACACAACACACACACCATTCAAAAGTTAGGATGGGGTGAAGTTAAATGGGCCTTCTGTCTGAATTCTACACTATTTATACCTAATGTTAACTTGAGCAGGACACTCTGTGTTTTTTTTTTTGTTTTCGAGACAGGGTTTCTCTGTGTAGCCCTGGCTGTCCTGGACTCACTTTGTAGACCAGGATGGCCTCGAACTCACAAAGATCCGCCTGCCTCTGCCTCCCAAGTGCTGGGATTAAAGGCGTGCGCCACCACCGCCCGGCTGACACTCTGTGTTTTTGGCCTCAGACTTTTCACAGTAAGGTGGAGATGATATTTATTAAAAGGATAAACAAGCTATCAGAAACAATGAAATTATGCAATTTGCAGCCAAATGGATGGAACTAGAGAAGCTCATCCTGAGTGAGCTAACCCAGACTCAGAAGGATGCACATGGCATCTATTCACTTATAGTAGGATTTTAGCTATATAGTACAGGATAACTATACTACAACCAATGCACCAAAGGGAACATGAACATAGACTTTTTATTATTTTTTTATTTGTTTGTTTTTTAGTTTTCTCTCCCTGGCAATGAGATACTTTTTGCTGGCGGTACTGCCTTGTAGGCAGGCCCCCAGTGTATGAGGAGGCTCTTGGCCTCCATATGACTTCTGAACTGGGGTGAGGGACTGTTATGTAGGGACACTCCACTCCAGAGGAGTGGGATGGAAGGGTTAGGGGGTAGAGGGTGGGAAGGCGGGGCTGGGAAGGGGGGAAAGAGGACAGTATGATGGAGACGTAACCTGAAGCAACAAATAAATTTAAAAAAAAAAAGGATAAACAGTATGTTGAGAACTTAAAACACTTTCAAACATTATCTTTATAATTATATATTTAATTCAATGAAGCTTAGCACAGGAATGCTGACAATATCTTCACACACACCCTGCATGCAGTGTGAGGTGTAGTGACCAGACTACATCAACATCAGACTGTCCTGGGCCCTGACTGCTCTGGTAAGGCTAATGCTTTTAGAGAGTGAGAGACGGGCTGAGAGGAAGATCCATCAATGGAGAGTTAACTCTTTGTCCTTTCCTTGGATCACCCTTATTTGTCTATTCTTTGAGTGTATTGGCTATGGCACAGAAGTGGAGGTCAGAGGACAACTTGTAGGAGTTGGTTCCCTCCTTTCACTAGGTCGGCCCTGGGTACTGGGTAGTAAACTCAGGTCATAAGGCTTGGCAGCAAGCACCTCTCCTCACTGAGCCATTTCACTGGTCCTTGTTTGTACTTTGTGTGTGTGTGTGTGTGTGTGATTTTGAGACAGGGTTTCACTGTGTAGTTCTGCCTGTCCAGGAAATCAATTGGTAGACCAGGCTGACCTCAAACTCTCAGAGATCTGCCTGGCCTTGTCTCCTGAATGCTGGGATTGAAGGCTTGTGCCACCATGACCAGCTTTGTTTGTTGTATTTTTAAAGAAGTATTTCTAACTATTTTGTGAACCATACTGACATGTGTCAATTCAAATATGGCTGAATTTTAACTTGAGAGTTTTAGATACAAATGTTTCCATAAGATGGTTTGGAGATGCCCCACCAAAGTTCATGTACTGGATACTTGCTTCTTAGTGCAGCAGTGCTGAGGTGGGACCAAAGATACAACTGAGTACTGAAGGCTCTGTTCTCATGAATGGATTAATCCACACATGTACTTATGGATTCTTGTGGAAGTGTTCTGATATGAAAGATCATTCCCTCTCTGGTTGGTATGTTCTATCTCCCCATGTCACAGCCACATAGCCAGAGCTATGCTCTTAAGACCTCTCAGTCTCCAGGGCGGAAAGAGGCTCAGTACTTCTGCTCTTCCAGAGGACTAAGCTTCTGTTCCCAGCACTCACATCAGAGAGCTCACAACTGCCTAAATGTCCAGCTCTAGGGGGGCCTTCCTGTGCCCTTCAGGAGCACTCACACATGTATGACATATCCATAAATAAATTAATAGCACAATTAAATTTAAAAAGACCTCTTAGTTTCCATAGAAATGAAAATTATGCTAGATTCTTTATAAATTACCTGGTCTTAGGTATTTTGTTATAGCAAGAGATATCATGAAATTATGCTAAAGATAGATCTTCTACATGGGTACATTTCAGAATATTCTATAAAAATTAGACACTATTGGTTATTAACTACTAGGAAATCCTTGTAGGAAGCAATAATGATATTGACAATAATATATTGTTTTAAAGTTAAGTAGGGTTCTACATATGTAAGTTGTAACTATTAGGGAAATGTAATTTCATTTTACAGATAAAAACACGAGGGTGGAAAGGTTTCTCTTCAGAGGTCACTGTTCAGTTTCCAAGTGAGAGAGTGGTATTTGAACAGAGTTATCACAACCCTAGAATCCATACTTTAATCTTTACACTAGCGTAGACTTTCCAGAAATAAAAATTCAACAATAAACCATCTATTTTTCTGAAATGCTAATTCAAATGTATCAGAAATACATCACATATTATCTTGAATATCTGCCTCCATATATGAACAAAATTTTCAAAAGATACAGTGGGCACTGTAATTATCTTCTTGGCACCCATTCCTATTGCTCATTTCCATCTTCCTAATCCATAACCACACTCTGCCAATGGACACATGACCCCCAGGAGTAGTGCTCACTACTTTAATACATTATGTGTTCAAGGTCAGAGTATTTTCCTGGACACAATATCTGAGGATTGGGTAGTTTCTGATTCCAGTTCACTCCTTATGGATATCTGATTTAAGACAAACTGTTTCTAGAAAGATTTTATGACTGTGAAAATTAAGCCGACACCACAGAAGATACACTGAGGGCCCTGGATGTAATCCCTAGCACTGCCAGAACACAAGAATAAAAGCAAAGAGAAGATACCACGGAGACTCATAAATAAAGTAGGTCCTTGATACTGCAAATAAATCACTGTATTGTAACAAGCTTGAAGTCCATCCTATTTCTGGACAGTCAGAATGTCAAAATGATATTTGGAACTGTCAAGCTGGTCTGAACTGGGTATTCTACTTCATGTATCACCAAGCATCCTATCCGATACAAGGTATTAAAGTTTTCTTTTCCCAGACATTCTAGTTTGTTTTCATTGGCTGAAATAAACACTACAACCAAAAACAACTTAAGGGAGAAGAACATTTATTTGCCTTATAGGTCAGAGTCCACCATGAAGCACAAACTATGGATGGACACTGCTTACCGGTGTGGTCAGCTAGCCTGCTGTACTGCCAGCTATTACTGCCCATACCAGTACAGCCAGGGATGCTATGCCCCACAGGGGGTCCTATCTATCAATTAACAATCAAGAAAAGGCCCCAAGTATGCCCACAAGCCAACTCGGAGGAGGCGGTCCCTCAGTGGAGGCTCCTTCTTCCCAATCAAGAAAAGGCCCCAAGTATGCCCACAAGCCAACCGGGAGGAGGCGGTCCCTCAGCGGAGGCTCCTTCTTCCCAGGTGTGTAGGCTTGTGCCACGTTGACAAAAACTTCACCTTTCATCTAAATTGCCAACTGTTGGGATGTTTAGAAGCATCAAGTAATACCTGATGGAATTTCAGGAATAAAAGTAGTTTGTTGCACTGTCAGTAATAAAATTTTATTTTAATTAAAAACCGAAAGAAAACCTACCAAATTTGGAAACCCTTGAAGGACAAATGTATGAAATAGCTACATGATCTTTTACTCACAGCCACCTGACCTTTAAGGTAGTATTTTTCATGAAGAAAATGTAAAATCTCTCAAAAATAAATGCAACTCTTCCTAGTAAAAATAATTTATTTTATTAGGATTAGTCTATGATTAAGTATTTCTGGAAGCATGAATGCAAAGGGTCTGCTTACTTAGTTTGGACTAAAATAACTAGAATTTGAGAATGAAAACCACAGTTTAATGTCTCACATCATTATGAAAATACTTTCAAAAGGACCAGTGAAGTACTCCATTGCATGATAATAGGAAACAGATTAGATAGGAAGTGTTGGAGCAAGTAGATGGTATATTAAGAAAATGAATGCAGCTCGTGAAAGCTGACATGAAAAAGAACATTTTTAACCACTTATGGCACTTTTTAACTGGCTGTGTGGTAGAAGAAAGTGGCATTTGTGAATGGCTGGCTATTTCTAAGACTGGGGAGCACAGAGCCACTTACTAGGTAAGGTTCAGGATATAAGTTTTTCTACAAAGTATTAAAGGGCTCCACACACACAAAACATACTTTCAAAATACCTAGGCCTTGAGCCCCTCATAAAAATGCTGTAGTGGAGGAAGAAGAGCAGATATATACATACCAAAAAAATGGTGTTAAATGCTGGCATCTGTTTCACATTAACTGTGGAGAAAATACAGGAACCCAGGGAAAGAGATACGGTGGAGAAGAGAGCTACAGTGTGTACTTCCACAGATGGTGAGGCAATACAGAAGAGAAAGACATGCTAGGAGCCAGAAGGATGAACATCCTTGGTTTAGTTCAATTCAGCAGGAAATCAGGAGGGGAAGACTGCAGATCATCTGTCTATAGGGATTTACTTCAATAAACTCCCTTGTGTGGCACAGCAGCCTCTATGAACCACTGTCTCAGGCTCTAGTCACACAGAACTACCTCCACTGTCTTACATTACCTGGGCCTTTGGAGCTGGTATCGTACCAGCAGACCAAGAAACTGTTTCCCTTCCTTTTAAATGTGTCCAATATATTATCTTTCCTGTCCCCTGGATAATGCTCCCACTTACCTCTGGCTGGTGGAACATTAGGGGTGGAATACAGCTAGAGGAATGGGTTGTTGGGGACAGGCCTTAAGCATTATAGTCCAGTCCCACTTCTAGTCTTTCTGCATCCTGTTCTACCTTGATGAGACATTAAGGATTCCCAGGCAAATGCTCTGGCCATGAGCCCTGCCATGCTTTCCTCACTCTAACAACTGTACCCTCCTCTTCATCCATGAGCCAAGGTCAGTACTTTCTCTCTACAGCTGCTTCTTGTCAGGTGTGTGTTCACAATATACACTGCTCTCAATGAATGATTTTCGTGTGCAATCTCAGGCAGTCGACTTTGTACTACTACTGCAGCCTGTATGTAGCCACTCCAATCATTAGTACAACAGTGCAAGGAGTTTACCAGCTTGTCTACCGACTGACTAACTGCCAAAAAAGTTGGGCAGGTACCAGCTGGTATATAGGTCAGTAGTTTTCAACCGAGGCAGAGATCAAAGTCATCAGGTGCTTTTTAGAAATAAGGATAGCCTAAGGACAATGAGTTAAAAGTTAAAAGCTCTGGAACTAGAGAAGCTCATCCTGAATGAGCTAACTCAGACTCAGAAGGATGCATATGGCATCTATTCACTTATAATCAGACTTTAATCATATAGTATAGGATAACTATACTACAATTAACACACCAAAGGGAACAGGAACATAGACTTTGTTACCTGTCAATGAGACACTTTGCCCTAGAGGTGCTGCCTTGTAGGCCCCCAGTGTATGAGGAAGCTCTTGGCCCTCATATGACTGCTGAACTGGGGTGGGGGTCTGATATGTAGGGACATTCCACTCCAGAGGAGTGGGATGGAAGGGACAGGGGGTAGAGGGTGGGAGGGCGGGACTGGGAGGGGTGGAAAGAGGGTACTGTAATGGAGATGTAACCTGAAGTAATAAATAAACATAAAAAAAAAAAAGTTAAAAGCCCAGCTCCAGAACTGGTCTACAGTTAACTCTGGAGGTCACTCTAACTGAAAACCACTCAGAAACACCACAAACAGTCCCATCACAGTTACAGATCCTCTTTCACACCCAAGGCAACAGGCACAAAGAACTAACTTGGCATGAAATCTATCTCTTCACGTAACATCAGGCTGAGAATGAACCAAGCCAAGTGTATGACCTATGTTGTAATCCTCTTTAACAAGCAAACACACAAGGCAGCTCATATTCTCTTGCTTCATGGGAAATACCCAAAAGGGTCTTTGCTCTGCTTAAAAGGTAGCAATTCAGGCTGCAGGGTGATTGAGAGGCCGATGTTAACTTCTGGTCATGGAAAGGACAAAACATTTCAGTTTCACACACAGGCAAGGTGATGAAATGACAGATTTAAACTATTGGCAATTCTGCTGATGGCCAATGGAGCCATCTGAGGCACTGACTGTCTAGAGTGGCCAAGGAACTGCAACATTCTGAGTAGGTGACCATAATGGTTAAAGTATGCTTTAGAAAGATATACCTGGCATCAGTATAGAGACCCTGAAGGCACAGAACCACTTAGATTCCCCTAAGTGAGGCAGAAACCCTCATGGAGACACAGCTTCTAAATGTTGTAGTCAAGGACGCAGAGAAGGGATGCATTCTTGAGGCATACACTGAAGGCCTGGTGACAGAAAAAAGGCTTCCTAACTGGGTCAATCTGTGGACACTGAAGATGATCAAAATGTTAGGTTTTGCATTTCCACACAGTGGTTAAGCAACACTATGGGAAGGTACACCCTAGGAAGCAGTGCCACAAAGCTCCCTTGCTCCTGTTGGCACGGCCATGCCCAGGAAAGAACAATCAGAGTTCTATTTCTTCACAGTGCTTTTGGAAGACCTTGCAGTGGCTCTGAAATTCCCCCATCGACATCTGAAAGCTACATGGAAAGGAATGGCAGAGTTCAACATTTCAGCCTAGGTACAAGTTTGCACCAAGCACCTATTACATAACTCTCTGAATCTCATTGCACAATCTACTTGTTCTTCATGACAACTGCTAGACTCATCATACTTTTTCATTTTTCCTTGCTTCTTTCTAAAGGCAAGTTGTAGAAAAGTACAAATCTATACTTACACAGAAACCATGTTTTTAAAAAGTCCTGTGCTTAAAGAAATGCATTGCCACAACTGTTTAAGAAAACAAGTCCAATGACATTAGCAAACAAATAGATAGGCATGTTGCATGATATAATTAGAAAGCTAAAATTGTATCAAAAGAATAAAATATTTTTAAATTTGTAAAATGTTTGTTATGTTTTTACAAGAGGGACACCTAGTGGCTAACCTCTAAAATAGGCTTGGAGCTCTTAAATACTAATTCACATTTTTAACCACGGGCATGTCTCTATGATAGATGACAGATATCCCTGTAGAAAAAAAAAAAAAAAACAAGCCAAACCAAACAAAACCCATCCAAAGGATGGTTAAAGAACTTTAGAACTCCCAGTTCTAAGTAGGAGTTGGGAGAAGAATAGTAAGCACAAGGGCTTAGGGGTTGCTTAGAACTGGATAGGGATGGCAAAACCATAGGAACATGGGCTTTGGGTAGAGAAAGGTGAGGTCTGGGCCATTCTGGGGAACACCTGGTTAGTCAATACAAGAATACAGGTTGAGTAGAGCTAAACACACAGGCTGAGGACTCCTACCGAGTAACTGGTGCTATCATCATCAGAGAACTTTCCTCCTGCAGCAGATGGGAACAAACACAGAGACCTATAGCCAGACACTACGCAGAGAGAGACCTTGGAGCACACAGCTCTAAACAACATGTCTCCATCAAATCCTATGCAGAGAGAGACCTTGGAACACACAGCTCTAAACAACATGTCTCCATCAAATCCCTCCCAGAGCTCAGGGAACCCTGCAGAAGAGGAAGAGAAAGAAGAGATGAAGGACACCAGAGCAACACCCTCTAAAACAACTGAGCAAAGCTCATATGAATTCACAGAGAATGAAGTAGCATGCACAGGGCTTAAATGGGTCTGCACCAGGTCCTCTGCAGAAATACCATACCTTTCAGTTTAGTACTTTTATGGGACTCCTGAGTAAGTGAACCCATGGGTCTCTGATTCTTGTGCTTTCTCTTGGGGCTCTTTTACTTTTCAATTGGCTTGGCTTGGCCAATTTCGAAGTACTTACAAACCTCCCTATCAACTCTTTCCCACTACTTGACTGTACCTTTGTATTGGGTCCAGAGCTGAATTAAATATTGCCCGTTAAATATTTTGGGCAATAAATCAGAGAAGAAAAGTCTCCCACTAGAACACAGTAAGAAGCTAGTAACCAAGAGGCCCCTTTTCAATGTTACTGGGTGACATTAGGCAAGGTTGGTCCAATAAGCTGGAGTCTTCAAAGTGAGATCACAAGAATAGTGGACAAGAAACTAGAGAATTCTACCCATCAGCAAAAGGGAGAAGGAAAACTTACTTCAATTTGGGGAGGGGGAAAAATGGAGGGGTTCGCAGGAAGAAAACTCTGGTGTGACAGTTGTATTGCATACATGTATTCACAGGCACTAGGTTACACAGGTCTAAGTACCTGCCAAGAACAAATGGGGCTGGTTGAGGTGCGCAGCACCAGCAGGTGTGGCAAGGAAGGTCACAGACTGATCCTCAGCACCCTGCCCCAGCTTCACACATATAATTAAGATCTATGTATTTCACAGCATATAAACTCCACTGCATCAAAAGGAAGGATGCAAACAGTCATGGAGCTCTAGCTAATGCTACAACACACAGAGGCCACTGCAATGGTGTTTACATTAACTTTGAAAAGTTCAAAACAGATGGATTAAAAGATGGGTACACGTGATGGTGCTGGCTATTTTTTGTCAACTTGACACAAACCTAGACATATCTGTGAAGAGGAAATCTTAACCAAGAAAATGCTTCCATAACACTGGCCTGTAGGTAAGTCTCTAGAGTTCTTTCTTGATGAATGATCTCTGTGGGTGGTACCGCCCCTGGGCAGGTGGTTCTGGTGTGTAAGGAAGCAGGGTGCATGTGTGATGAGGAGCACGTCTTATATGGCCTCTGCTTTTGTTCCTGCCTCCAGTTTTTGTCCTGACTTTCCCCATTTGATGTTGAAGTGTAAGCTTAACCCCTTATTTTGCTCCAAGTTGCTTTTGACCATAATGCTTAACACAACAATGGAAACCAAACTAAGAGAGTGACTGAGCAATTAAATTACACCGGTGGGGGTGGTGGTGGTGGTGTTATGTGGGGGGTTTTGTGTGTGTGTTTGTGTGTGTGTGTGTGTGTGTGCAAACTAATAAATGAAAGCAAGAATTGGGGCAGTTAACTTGGCAGGAGGTAGTTGCTCCCAAGAGAGGTAGTAGTAGAAACTCATGGGGTGATACTATCACCATCTTTCCAGACAGCGATGCACAGTAATACACATCTGTAATCCCAGGAGATCAGAAAAAGTCAATGACACAGTGAGTTTGAGGCAGCCTAGTCTGCCTAAGACCCTGCTAAAAAAGAAAAAGGAAAGGAAAAAGGAAAGGGAAGGAAAGGAAAGAAACTAAGCTATTACCAGACAAACTTGAATTTAAAGTTTTTCCTGAAACAGGGTCTTGCTACACTTCCCACTGTGGCCTGGGACTTGTGGTCACCCTGTTTCTGTCTCCTGAGTGGTGGGATGATGGTATACTACCATGTCTGGCTTTTGGCCATGGTGTTTAACCCAACATTCTCTACAGGCCTCCACTAAGGAAATCTAAAAGGAAAAAAAGGACCCTAAAAGGATTTTTGTTTTTTGGAGTGAACATAAATACTGGTCATGTGGACACATTAAAACTATTCCCCTTTCACTCATGAAGGAAATGCACAGACAGAATGTTGCAGAGTTAGTAAATGGGTTTTAAAGTCAGAGTATTTTGGTTCCAGAGAAAAACAGAAATCAGGAACATATTTCTCCCATGGTTATATACACAGAGTACAAGGTGTAAAGTAATTTGGAATATCTAAAGTAATTTGGAATATCTGTAATGCAAAATCCACATATTTAAACATCCTCAGTATATGTCAAAAGCTTCAACTGAAGTCTATTCCAACTACTGGAGACAAAACATTGCAAATAAAAGACCAGCCTCACATCTCTGTAATTTCAGAAGAAAAATGTTAGGGCAGAAGTGTTTGGTTTTCCATCTTGGAGTGGTGTATAATTAAAATGAAGTTACTAAACCCAGTGACAGACAGAACAATCTTCCCCACTTTCCTTATCTAGAGACAAAGATGTCACAATTAGAGCCACAAGAACTAACCTGGGCTAACAGTCCTGAATGTGTTCATCACATCACAACACAACACAACACACATTGTATGTACAAGGCACAAGCCAGTTACTCTAAAGTCAACAAAGTATGTCAAATTCTCAGTGTGTCAGTTTCAAAGTACACAATCTCACACTTTGGAAACCAATCATGAACATGGAGAATCAATCTCACTAATATGATGTTTTAAACCTCAAACTAAATGAATAATGTCATTTTATAATTACATAGTATCTTTTGAAACAGTGGAAGTTTTATTAGAGTAAAACTGATGATAACTCTGATGATTCTAACTTTCAACGTGTGGAACAGTAAACTGGAAAGGGACACTTCATGTACCTAGCTCTGCCACCACCCAGACCATAGAGCCGAGGCTGAAGGCACACCAGTGCAGTCCTGACTCCTTGGGAAGCTGGGGTGGGAAACAATACAGTGAGACCTGCCTACAACGCTAAAGAAGCAATATGTCTCTGAGGGTTTTTTTTTTTTGTTGTTGTTGTTTTTGTTTTACACCAAGGTACAAAGTGGTGAGTGAGGAGGAACTGATTTAATTAAAGGAACTTAGCTTTTATCATCCTTTTCAGATTTGAATTTAAGGTCCTCAAAACACTTCTATGATGTTCTAGGTCTCAGAGAAAACTTCACAAGACAGGATTACAGCCATGAGCATTGTTGGACGCCATTAGAAATGCATGCTGTCAAATTCTAAGCAATCCAGCCGGGCGGTGGTGGCGCACGCCTTTAATCCCAGCACTTGGGAGGCAGAGGCAGGCGGATCTTTGTGAGTTCGAGGCCAGCCTGGTCTACAAAGCGAGTCCAGGACAGCCAGAGATATTCAGAGAAACCCTGTCTCGAAAAACCAAAAACAAACAAACAAACAAACAAAAAAACCAAAAACAAATTCTAAGCAATCCATAAGCATTGTTTAGGGCACTATCAGAAATACATGCTATCAAATTCCAACTTCCTGAGATTAAATCACAAGTATATTTACTGGTTTGCTATGCACATTAACATTTGAGAAGCTTCTCAAAGGACAGTCAGATAACATCCCACATACCCCAATTTTTACTTGTCACTGGTCATGCAGTTTTATCTGCCATCCAATAATCAGACTTTTGTTAACAGTATTCTAAAGCTAACCAAACCTTAGAGGTTGTTCCTCATCAAACTACAACAGCTATATAGTAAAAGTGAGACACCTACCTATGGTTAAAAACTGTTGAATTCTCTTTTCTCTTGGTGAATCCGTTGGGTAGAAGCCTCAAGTAAATACCTTGCTTTCGGGCACGATTTCTCATAAACAACAGCTAACAACAACACCAAACAGGTTAATTTCAGAATGCTTTACAACTCATAATCGAATAAAACTAAACAAAGAGGTACAAAATAGGATATAACAACACCTGCTTCTAATATGTTATTCCATTTGAGTTAGTTATTAAACTCAAGGAAGTAACTAGAAAGTCTTGAGCCTTCTATTGAGTTAAGGAAAAAAAATCACTCAAAGAAAATCATGTTTTCTGGTTAAATATATAGGAATCTAAAAACTTGTAATTTGAAGTTAGATAAGCAAGTCATAAGTCCATGGAAAAGGGTTAGCAACCACCAGCTAAGTAAGAAAATGACAAAAAAAATGATGTGTAATTTTATAAGTCAGCAGACTGTATTTACACTTTATGATTTAAATGTGTGCTGTATTTTGCAATAAAAAGAGAAATAGAATTTAGAGATGTTTACTTATTGAGTAGTAGTAAGAACTGCTACACGGTAATGTTCTATATGTGTAATATCATCTTCATACCAATAATGGTGTAAGTGTGTGGACGTTATTGAAAATCCTAACTTCTATACTAAAATGGTCTCTGATTCAATGAGTATTAATGAATTTTTCAGTTACATGTTTAGCTTTAATTTTCCTAGTGTTCAAGGGAAACAAGAATATGAAAACTAAGTGTCAGGACAAGGTTTTATTAACTATTCTGTCAAGAGTGGAACCACACCACTTCCCACTTACTTCTAAAGTATACCAAAGCCACCACCACCTCCCACATGGCACACCCTGGAACTGATTTTCATGCTTCAACCTTCCATTGTTGTGCCCGGACACCAACCAAGTAGCAAAAGTAACCTTTTCAAAAATTTCACGTGTATGAGTGTTTGCCTGCATGCGTGTATCTGCATCATGTGTGTGCCTGGTACCTCTGGAGCCCAGAAGAGGGCGCAGGAGCCTCTGGAACTGGAGTCACAGGTGGCTGCACATCTCTGTCTAGCTCATGGTCCCCTGCAAGATCATGTGCTCTTAATGGCTGAGCCATGTCTCTGGGCTCACAAGACCAAACATGTTCAATTCCTCCCCTCCTCCTTTTCATTTTGGTTTCGCTTCTGTTTTGTTGTTTTTTCCTCCCTTTTCTGAGAAAAGAACTCATGAACCCTGTCTGCCCTGGAACTCAAGAGACTCACCTGCCTTGGTCTCTTGAGTGCGGCATTAAAGGCACCACCACACCTAGCTGTCCTTGGTTTCATGTTTACTTAGACTTCTTGAAACTCTTGCAGGTTTCCCTAACCTCTGCTCAACATCCATCCTCACTCATTGTGTGTTTGTTATCTTGCCCCTTGTAATTCCCCAAGCACAAACATCCTGCTCCCAACCTTCATCCGTGTTTCTGACTTCACCTGGCTATTCACTTCTCCCGAGTGTAGCCACATACTTGTGCCACTTCTGCCCACGTCTCTCCCCAGCAGAGGTTCCCTCCAAATGTCTCCAACTGTCCTTCTGGATCACTAAACTCACTGCCTACTGTCCCTTCTCAGGGAAGCTCATCTCTACCACTGTGTTAAGAATCATACTCTGAACTCCCATGTCCCTCAAACACCACTCTGTTCTTTCATTCTCTTTAACCATCTTAACACTTAAGTCTGTAAGAAATTATCTGTTGTTCTATACATCCTGACTCTTTCCACTTAACTATCTCCCCACTACTATACAAACTGCTCAGGGTCAGTACTTTGGATCTATTTCAAAGCAGAATAGCCCCAGATCGAAGTGGGCACTTGATATTGCTGGGACATGAATAAACTGTCTGGAAGAGATTTGAACTTGAAAATATCAGAAGCAATACTTACATATTTTTTGCGCTTTGGCTTTTTCAAGAAAGTATCTCTTGAAACTTGGTCTGCAGTTCTTGCCACATCTTCCAAAAATCGATAGTCTTGTAATTTCAGAATGGAAAAATTAACAAGTGACATAGGCCAGTGACCAGAAAACAACATTCATCTGTGGAGCACAAAATGACTTACCACTCAGGAGATTCATCTCTGTAAACTGCTGTAGTGAAATGTAAGCGGTTTTATCTCGGACTCCATTACAAGTCAGTTCTGCTTTGTGTCTCTTTACACAGGGCAAACTGAAGAAACAAACAGGAAGCAGTTTTAGACGGCAAGTAAGAAGTGTAGAGAGGCAGGGAATAAGGTAGGTAGTCACAGACCTACCTGCAGGAATATCGCATGCAACGAGGACATCTGTACTTTGCTTCTTCTGTCCCACAAGTTTCACACCTGTAAAAGGGCACCTGTGACTTAATACTCAAAAACTAACTCTACTTATGCACTTACAATCTTTGAAGGTCGACTTGAGGACTTTTATAGGCAGGTAGTCAAAGCAAATAAAGTATATGTTAGCATATTTGAGAACTGTCATTGAAATTTATGAAAATGCTTAAAATTGACATTTACTATGAAATGCAACTCAAGAACTATATATATACACACATACATATATATATAAATCATCTCAATTTTTACTTCTTTTTCTACTGTAATTAAAGAATAACATGAATTGGTGATTTTAAAATTTGGAATTCATGGAGCTTTTGTGCGTGTCTAGGAGTATAATCCATAAGCAACATTTGGATAGTTTAAAAGCATATACACCAGCAAAACAAAATAGGACGAGACCTTTTTATTGTTGGTTTTTATTAGATGTCTCGGAATTCCTATTTTCTCTAGAAGGCAGAAGGAGCAAGAGCTTCGTAGTTAGCAAGATCTGGTTCCACAGAGGTCTCCTGATCGCCAGAATTTTCACTCCCTAACTTGACAATAACCTGCTGGACACTGCCACTTCTACAGCACACACAGTATCCTAGAGTTTGTTATCTAACAGTACCCTTTCCAAGCCTAACGTGAACACCACTATCATTTGGACTTCTGGTACCCACTTCATGCCTGGTTAACTTACCCCACTGTCTGCGGGTTTACAGTAGTCGTCCACCCAATATTCTATTTCCCATCTCTTAGATGGGAAATAGAATTCTCCCTGCCCTACCTTGACATTGCCAATTTCCTCTTGCAGCCCACTCGGGGATGCATCTGACGCTCTTCCTTCACCTTCGTGTCCTCCATCGCTTCTTTCTTGAGGCAATCCTCTTCTTTCACAAGCACTCCATCCATCACCTGCTCCTCCTTTACGCTCTGACCAATAAACAACTCCTGTTTTACGTTCAAGTCCTCCTCCTTCACTTCTTCCCAGTCCGTTACCTCCTCCTTCACCTTCACTTTCTCTTCCTTTACTTCTGGCTCATCCACCTTCTCTTCTTTTACCACCAGGCTACTATCCGCCTCCTGCTTCACCTCCAGCGCGCCTGCTTTCTCATCCTTCACCTCAGGCCCGCCCTCCGCCTCCAGCTTTACCCAGTGGCTGTCCGAAATGCCACCGTCTTTATCCGACCAGTCCACTACTTCCTGCTTCACCACAGCTAAGTCCATCTTTATCTCCTCCGCATCCTCGATGGTCTTAATTCCTGTCAGTCCGTTCCTCTCCTCTCCATGGCCAGCCTCGGGGTTCCCACCTAGATCCCTGGCTCCCTCCCCACCAGCCTCGGGCCTCGGCCGCGCCCCCTCAGCTACCCGTTGCGGGCCTCCTCCGGGAGTCCCTTCCTTCTCAGCTGCAAGCTCCATCAGCTCAGGAGCCTGGGCCGAAGCTGCCACTCCGTTCCTCACGCCAACAAACGAAGCACAGACAGCACCACACGTGTGCAAACCAGAAGCCGAAAGCTCCGCACGCCCGGGGGAAAGTGGGGTTAGCCGTAAAGCAACTCTTCCGCGCCACGACTCTTCACGACTTGTAGAGTTATTTACGGCTCTGCGACTTTACAGTTCCATCCCCTAGAGCCAGGTGAGACCACGCCCACTGTGACTCAGGAGCTGCGGCAGGATTTAGCCACGCCCTTTCTCAGGCTCTAAAATTGGTGTCCTGTGACCTGAAATTATAGTCTCGAAATAAATTTACCCATTTTAATTTACATTAAGGATTAAGTCTAATAATGTATGACAATAGAAGACGGCCTCCCATGTTGGAAGGGTACTGCTGCTGAAGAAGACGGTAGCTTTACTTTCAGTTTTCTTTCTTGTTTGTTTTTGTTTTTGTTTTTTTGAGACAGGATTTCCTCTGTGTAACAGCTCTGGCTGTCCTGGACTCACTTTGTAGACCAGACTGGCCTTGAACTCAAAGAGATCTGCCTGCCTCTGCCTCACAAGTGCTGGAATTAAAGGTGTGTGCTACCACGCCCTGCTACTTTCAGTTTCCTTTTGGAACCTCTATACTGATTTCCCTAATGGCTGCACTAATTTAGCATTCATACCAACGGAAGATAAGGGTTCCTTTTTTCTCAATATCCTCATCAGCATTTGTTGTTTGATTTCTTGATGACAACCATTCTAATTGGGATAAGATGGAATCTTAATTTACTCTGATTTGAAATCTTGTGATGGCTAAGGATGTCAAATACTTTTTCATATTTTCTGCCACTTAAATTTTTGTTTGTTTATTTACTATTGTGTGTGTGTATGTGACCACACACATGCTACAGTGCTCATGTCAGAGGACAACATTGTGGAATCAGTTCTCTCCTGCCTGTATGTAGTTTCTGGGGATTGAATTCAGATTGGCAGGGCTGCGTGGCAAGAACCTTTGCCTGAAGAGCCATTTTGCTGGCTAGCGTATTGGACATTTGTACTTTTGAGAATTGCTTGTTCAATTCATTTGCTTTCTTTTCTTAGGATTTTTTCTTCATTAAACTTATTTATTTATTCACTTTACATCCCCATAGCAGCCCCCTTCCTCCTCCCAGTCCTATCCTCCCACAATCTTCCCCCATCCCTCCTCCCCTTCTCAGAGAAAGGGAACCTCACCCCCAACCAACCCCAGCACATCAAGTTGCATCAGGACTAAGTGAGTCCTTTTACACTCAGGCCAGACAAGACAACCCAGCTAGGGGAAAGGGATCCAAAGGAAGACCACAGGGTCCAAGTCTGAGACAGCCCCTGCTCCAATGTCCCCCTCCCTCCATTGGAGGTCTTGCCTGGCCACTTCAGTCTCCAATACCCTGTGCTAGGAATCTCAGCTAGAGTCACCCCCATATCCTCCCAGGAGCATCCTCCATCCCAGATCTCCAGCTAGTCCCATAGATGTTCCCTTTCTCTCCCTACCCTCTCACTCCCTAGTGTTGCTTTTTTAACGGTATTTTTAATTTTTACATTTTATTCTCTCTCTCCTCTCTCTCTCTCTCTCTCTCTCTCTCTGTGTGTGTGTGTGTGTACATGAGAGAGAGAACCACAGTGCACATGTGGAGATCAGAGGACAATTTGTGTTCAAGACTCTCCTTCTATCATGTGGGAGTTGAACTCAAGCCATCACCAGGCTTAGCAGCATATACCTATGGTGGTTTGAATAAGAATGGCCCTGTAGGTTCATATATTTGAATGCCTCTTTCCTACCTAGTTGGTGGACTGTTTAGGGAAAGATTAGGAGGTATGGCCTTGTAGGAGTATGTGTGGCCTTGTTAGAGGAAGTATGTCACTGAGGGTAGGAAATAGGCCTAGGAGCAGTGGTGAGCTCAAGAATATATTGTTTAATCTCCTTGTGTTTGCATAACTTTGTTTGTTATTGATATCCAGGATATCCAGTTTTATTTTATTATGGTCTGCTAATATCAAATGGTCTTTGTTTTGTTTTGTTTTTGTTAAGACTTGCTTTATGGTCAGGACACTATTTTGGAGGAAGTTCCTTGGGTTACTGAGAAGTTTGTACATTCTGTAGTAACTGCTGGATATGATATTTACTAGATGTCTATCAAGTCCATTTTATCTGTGGTGCAGTTTAACTCTGAAGTTTCTTGGTTGATATTTCCATGCATGGAGAGTGATGTACTGAATGTATCAGTGCCTTTCTTGCTTTTTTTTTTTAATGCCCAATAGTGTTTTGTTTATGAAACTGGGCACGCTGACATATGGCAAAGAAATATTGACATCACTCTATTTTCTTACTGTATTTCTCCCTGTTAATATGCAGTGACCTTTATTGCTTCTGAGACACTTGCGTTCTGCTTGTCGGATGAGAATAGCCTTTCCTGCTTGTTCCTCACATCCAACTGTTCAGTATGCACTTCCCCATCCTTTGTTATCTTGCCAGTGACAGGTATCTTACAAACAATAGGGTCTTGTGTTTTGATATAGCAATTTGTATCTTTTAACTGGAGCGGTGCATTATTATTATTCTTATTACAGGATCTTATTCTGTGGCCCAGGTTGCCTTGGCCTTGTGGCAATACTCTCATTTCTTGTTTCAGATTTCCAGGGGCTTGGGTAACAGGAGCCATCCACCATATCTAATCTGTTGAGATTACTTACAGTCAAATTTATTATTCATTGGTGTTTACTGATTCCTATAGTTTTGTTCATTGCTTTTTAGGTTTATTGAAATACTATTTTTTTCCTTATTCTTGTTTTCATCTTAGGAGCTCATTGGTTCACTGAATTGAATATTTGCTTATTTTTCTTAGTTCTCTATTGTTCATCTATTGTTTCTCATGATTTTTTTTTTCCTGAGTGCTCATGGTTTGTAAGGTGTTTTCTTCATTTCTTTCTTACTTTCTTTTTTCTTTTTTTTTTTTTTGCAGGTTGTAAGCTGCTTTATTGGCCTATTAGGGGATGATTGGGGAGGAGTGTTTACATAACATTGGGAAAAGAGATTCTCAGAACAAGGACTGGGACCACATACAGGGGAACAGAAATCAACATTTGAATTACACAATAATCTTATACCTACAAAATGTCATAGTTTCAAGCCTCTGGGCTTCAAACAGTGTATGTGTTCCACCCTCTATCTTGCCACTTTTAAGAACATCACTCTGCACTCCTGGAATATCTCTGGATAGGGCCAGAAGCCCACAGGTGGATCTGGGTCCCCTTGGCTAGAGGGAAGGGACCTAGATAACTGACTGGCTTTTCTATCCCTATGGTCTCTAGCTCCTGGTGGATGGATCCACTGGTGCTTCCTCACAGCAGATTTCTGGCCAAAGTACTTGCCACACTGAGGGCAGGGATAGGGACGCTGACCACTATGGGTCTGCCTGTGGGCTGACATGTCAGACCTCTGGCGAAAGCAGCGTCCACAGTCAGGGCATGAATAAGGCTTTCCCCTGTGTGGGTGTGCATTTGGCACAGAAGATACCCAGCATTGCAAAGGATACTGAAAAGAAACAAGCACCTGCCAGTGGTGCACAGGCAAGACCCCCTTTACTTGTACAGACTGTGGCAGAGCCTTTGCACGTGCTGGGTTGGTGGGCGTGATTATTTATTTTTGTCATTGCTATTGTTAATCTTGGTTGTCAACTTGGTTACATTTCAG
The DNA here is from genome assembly GCA_907164525.1 of Lophiomys imhausi. Classification (NCBI taxonomy): domain Eukaryota; kingdom Metazoa; phylum Chordata; class Mammalia; order Rodentia; family Muridae; genus Lophiomys; species Lophiomys imhausi. The sequence continues at coordinate 28,767 of CAJQZJ010000534.1, read as the reverse complement.
ATCAACTAAAACCCAAGCTGTGGACTGGAGAGATGGCTCAGTGGTTAAGAATGCTTGTGGCTGTTGCAGAGAAGCAGAGTTCAGTTCCTAGCATCCACATAGGGTGGCTTAAAACCACCTGTGACTCTAGTTCAAGGGGACCCAATCCCCTCTGCTGGCCTCTGAGGACAACGGGCAGACATTTGTTACATATACATAGATACAAGCAAACACTCATATACTTAAAGTAAAAATAAGGAAGTCCAAAACAAAGAAAGAAAGGAAGAAAGGAAGAAACAAACAAACCAAAAAAAAAAAAAAAAAAAAAAACCCAAGCTTCTGGACACTCCTGTGAGGGATTTTCTTAGATTTTTTTTTGAAACAGGAAGACCCATGCTAAATCTTGGAAGTCCACAAAAAAGGACATGGAAGGAGGAAATTTTGCTTTTTGCCTGCTTGTCCTCTCAGTGGCCAGCTCATCTAACCTACTACTGAGGCTTTTTTTTTTTTCATTAGTATTAGAGTAGAACAAACTTTTGCAAGATTCCAATATAGACTGAATCAGTAGTTCTCTGGAAATTCTCCAGGACTCCAGAACCTGTCTGAAAGCATGGAGACATCCAGCCTCATGGACAGAACAATTACCAAATTCTTGGCCTTTCTGTTATTAGGTGGGTGTGGTGGTTTGAATGGCCCCCAGAGGCTCATATATTTGAATGCTTGGTTAGCAGGGAGTGGTACTATCTGAAAGGATTAGGAGGTGTGGCCTTGTTAGAGTAGGTGTGGCCTTATTGGAGGAAGTATGTCACTGGGGGTTGACTTTGGGGTTTCAGAAACCCAAGCCAGGGCCAGTGGCTCTTTCTCTGCTGACTCCAGAGGTAGAACTTTCATCTTTTCCAGCACCATGTCTGCCTGTATATTGCCATGCTCCTCATCATGAAAATAATGGATTAAACCTCTGAAACTGTAAAACTGTAATTAAGTCCCAATTAAGTGCTTTTTTTTGAGTTGCTGTGGTCATGATGTCACTTCACAGCAACAGAACAGTGAGTAAGACAATGGTCATTACTATATTACAAAGACTATAATCTGTAAGCTACTCTAATAAATCTCCTTTTAATATATATTAAAATATATATTAATATAAAAATATATATATATTAAATATATATAAAATGTGTATTAAATAATATAAATTATATATACATATATATATGTATATATAATTTCTATTCCTTTAGAGAAGGAACCTTGACCAATACAGTCATGGAGGGTGTATCAGTTACTCTTCTTTTTTTTTTTTTTTGGTTTTTCGAGACAGGGTTTCTCTGTGTATCCTTGGCTGTCCTGGACTCACTTTGTAGACCAGGCTGGCCTCGAACTCACAGTGATCCGCCTGCCTCTGCCTCCCAAGTGCTGGGATTAAAGGCGTGCGCCACCACCGCCCGGCACAGTTACTCTTCTTGATGATGTGAAAAACACCTGAAAAAAGCAGCTCAGAAAGAAAGAGTTTATTTTGGCTCACAGTTTAGACTGCTGGTTTCGTTGTGTCCCCCAACAGGAAGCAGAGCCAGATGGTTGCTAGTGTTACTGTTCAGAAATTCCCAGGGTGCCTAAAGGTTTTATGGTTTTCATAACTTTGAGGCAAAATGGTACGGCTCGTATTTGAGATGTTATGATAACTATAATATGACAGCCCCCTAAGGACTACTGAGCACATGAAATATGATCATCTGAATTGACACAAGTTCTCAGCATAAAGTACATAACTTAATGCAAAAGGTAATGTGAATTATCTCATTAATCGTACTTTAAAAATATATTTATTTTTATTTTATGTACATTGGTGTTCTGTGCATGTGAGGGTGTCAGATCCCCTGGAACTGGAGTTACAGACAGTTGTGAGCTGCCATGTAACTCAGGTCCTTTGGAAGAGCAGATAGTGCTCCTAACCACTAAGCCATCTCTCCAGCCGTCTATCATACTTTTATGATGATTAGTTGTTGAAATGGTATTAATTTGAGCATAATGAATAATATATGTGGTTGAAATTAATTTTACCTGTTTCTCTTTACTTATTTAAATGAAACTATTATAGAATTTGAAATTATATATGTATTATATTTCAATTGGACAGTGCTACATGAAGCTTTGTTATTAAAACTCAAATTTAATTACACATACTTAACATGAAGTTAATAGGCAAGAGTTATATAAGCATATTATTTAGTTTGTTAATTTGTTAACTCAGTAAGTAAATATTTGGCTTTTTTTTTTAACCCATTCTCTAAATAGCTTGGCTTCATTATGGATCGAAGTTTGGTAACTTCAGCGACCTCTTTAAAGCCCTTCAGTGTCTAATTGCTGCTCCTCGGATAAGGAACTGGGTCCTTATTACAGCCCTGCATGGGTCCTCATATCATGGCTCATGTGTTTTTTTCTAGACTCATCTCTACTTACTGAAATATTGCTTCCATGGGTGTATTCCTTACTTTTCTATTGCTGTGATAGAACACCATGACCAAGGCATCTTAGAGAAGAAAGGGGTCATTTAGACTTATGGTTTCAGAGGGATAAGCATCCATTATGGCAGGGAGACATGGCAGCAAACAGCAGACATGGGAGCAGTAAGAGAAAGCTGAGGTCTGACATCTTAAGGCACAAGCTCAAAGCAGAAAGATCTTACTCAGAATGGCCTGAGGTTTTCACACACACACACACACACACACACACACACACACACACACACACAC
>CAJQZJ010000534.1:14032-26025 GCA_907164525.1 Lophiomys imhausi | reverse complement strand
CACACACACACACACACACACACACACACACACACACACACACACACACCTTACTGAATCCAATTATTGTCATCCATATGTGCATGGATGTAGGGCTGACCACTGGAGTGTGAGCAATCTACCAGGGTCTCAACCATGAAGAAAACCGAGGTCTGTGAGCCTTTCCCCCATTTATGTGGAATGTTGACATGTAGGGACATGAAACCAGCAGGATTAGCTAGAATAATATGTGGCCGTGATGCCACATTCAAAAATATTAATCCTTAGTTGGGAAAGACATTGTACTCTTTTAATCCCAGCGCTCAAGAGACAGAGTGGGGTGGATCTCTATGAGTTCAAGGGCAGCCTGAGCTATGTAGTAAGGCCATGTCTCAAATAAGACAAAACTAAAGAAAACAAAACAAGAACAACCACAAAATCAGTCCTTTTAGTTTTTCACCAATAACTATTAAAGCAGAAACTTTAGGTGTCTACTCATTAAGTTTTTTCATTGTGTCTTTTTCTTATTGTAGGAACACTTAAAAGAAATATACATTGAGGGTTTTTTTTCCTTATTTTATGTTTTTACACATTGGATTATGTAGTAAACTATTTAGGAATACTATAAATATCTTAGCTGTGGACTTTATTATCACTGATTATTTTTATGTATATGGGTGCATGAGTGTGAAGCTCAGAGGTCAACACTGTGTGTCTTCCTTTATGGTTTTCTGCTTTATTTTTGAGACAAGGTCTCTAACTGGGACCTAAGCACACTGATGAGCTGGACTTCCTGGCCACCAAGCCCCAGAGACACTCCTGGGTCTGCTCACAAGCTGCTGGAATTACAGCTGCACACCTCCACGCCTAACTTTATATTATGGTTTTTTTTTTGTGATTTTTAAGTTTGTGTCATTTGTTGTTTTATTTGTGTGTTATTTATTTTTTCAGATCCTTGTGCATGCACAGCAGGCACTTGACTGAACCATCTCCATGGCTCCTGTGAACTTTCAAAAAATAATATTTTGACATCTTAACTTCTATACATTGAAAGTATTCAAGTGAAGAACCTGAATATAGCATAATGAAGTTCAAGTAAAGTTTTCCACTTCTTACTAGCGGAGGTAGAACATCACCCCTGCGTCAAAAGTGCCCATTTTTTGAAGCTGCCTTTTCAGTGTTTGCAGCAGGAAGTGAGAAATGTTCTTGCCTTCGAACTGTAACTTTTTCCTAAACTAGATACTTAATAAAATAAAATTATTTTTTTAGTGTGTGGTTACTAACTTTTTTCCTGTGGTTATGTGTAGTTCTAAAAATCTTACTGCTTGGTACAGCCAAGACGATAGCTCAGATTCCCCGTCTGTCGCTTCTCTATAGTGGGGCTGTTTTCCTAACTTGGCCCAGAACTAGTCCACAGTCTGAATCCAAAGCACACACATTGCATAATATGTCCCCTGGCTGAGGTGAAAACAACTTCATCATACCACCTATTGCTGGCGATCGTTGCCCACGTCCCGAGGAGAAGGTGCCACAGTAATTGGGGCTGAGCACTGTACACTGAAGACTTTAGCCCACACTTTTGAAACTATAAACATTGTCTGTTTGACTGCAAGGAGTAAATTCAAATGCAATAGGAAGACCCTCAAGGTGCCTGCTGCGACCCCACGATCCAATTGCTCAAGTTTTCCTCTGCCACCACTGGCCTTTTCTTTATTATGAGGTTGTCAAGCAGTCAAACAAAACCTATTAGTTTTGTATAGATGGAACCACACTTATGCTTCATTTGAGGTTAAGTAGATTTTGTGAAGAGTTCATGTAGCATCTTCTGCATGGAAAACATCTTGCGTTTATTGACTTGGGGCCAGTTCTGCTGGCATAGAAAGCATATTTGAGGACTGGTGAGGATGCTCAGTGGGCAAAAGTTCTCGCCACACAAGCCTAACCACCAGAGTTAATGTCTAGAGTCTGCAGTGGAAGGATAAAATGGACGTCTGAAAGTTGTTCTGAGCACAGGAGCATGACAGCATGTGTGTGCCCAATGTGACACACAAACATCATACGTACATAATAACAATAAACAACCATTAGAAAGAAAGCAAATTAAAAAAAAATTACCTTGCCATACCTTTCAGGCTGTAGTTTAATACAATTAACCTATTCTATTAGTGGGAGAATATGGTTATATTTTTGTCAATATACAGATTTTACTTTTGACCAATGGCTATGAGTTTATGTTTATAAGTATTATTTGGCTTGGATATTCATGATGCTTCTATGTAAGTACAAATAAAACACAAGGAATTGTGGGTGAAAATGTATATATACAGTTTTTTAGATCCAAGTTCACCAAGCTTCAGGTAGTACTACCAAAAAGCAGTGCCATGGGTTAATTCCTGAAAACCAAATGAAGACAAAAGGAAATACTGAAAGAAAACCACCACATTACAACAGAGAGCAAAATATGAAAAATGGCCATCTTCTCCTCACAATGTTGGAGACTAAAAGACAGCAGCGAACTCTGAAAAAACCAACAGCAGCCCTGAAAATGGGGCCGGAGAGATGGCCCAGCAGTTAAGAGCACTTGCTGATCTTCCAGAGGACCAGATTTTTTTTTTTTCTTCTCAGTATCCACACACAGTTCATAAGTGCCTATAAGTCTAGCTTCAGCAGATCCAGTAGCCTCCTCTGGTCTCCATGCGCACCTGAATAGAGATGGTGTATACTCTCACAGAAACACACATCCACATAAATAAAAATAAAATACGTCTTTAAGAAACCTGAAACCGTGCTCGCTTCGGCAGCACATATACTAAAACTGGAAGAAACCTGAAACCAAAATTTTAATATCTAGAGAAAACACCTTTTATAAATGAATTACTATAAAATTACCATACATTGAAATCCTTTGTTACTAGATTTATGAAATACACAGATGTATCATATATGACAGGAATATACAGGAAGGCTGACATGAGTTCTGTTAAAGTGTGCTAAGTAAAAGTGTGTGACTGAAGGGCATGAGGTTAAAATTACTATTTCATTTGGAGATAGTCAATATTCACTGAAAGTTGACTATAGTAATTTAGTGCTTTATACTGTCATCCCTACTAGAAAATGGAACTGAGGCCAGGACTTTTTTTTTTATTACAGATAAAGAAACATCTGCTTCTAATTATTATAGAATTGCTTATATGAGACCAAACCTACTGCTAAGAACAACTATAAAATCTGTACAGATCTAAAAAAAAAAATAGATATTTGGCAGATTCAGTGACCATCCCAAGTAGCCAGGGTAAAGGATTAGAAAAGAAGGAAATAGCTGAAGTGAGCTGGACTTATTCATCACTGTTTCCCTGGAGGAAAGTGAACAGAAAGCATCCTGGAACTTCTGGCAGCTGGTGAGGAGGCAGCAGCAAGCGAAAGGATGAAACCTGGAGTTCAAGGCTGATGTAGGACCAGAGTCCAGGGAAAAACCCTTGGCTTTCCATTGAGGCATGAAAGGAATTAAAAATTACAAGGGAAGGAGAACTGGAGAAAGAATCAGCCCTCAGAAGGCCTGATGTCAAAGCTATCCCTGTCATTGATTATGGCCAATGGTCAAAAGTAAGTTTACCTATTCTGTGAAGGAGTCATTGGTTATCATTCACAGATTCTGCCATGTTTTGCATGTAGTGTCTGATATTTATCAAGGGATTGTTAGCCATGCTGGTAGACAAGAGAAAGTGACTGAGAATGAAAAGAAAATGAAACAATATAAAGAGATTGTTAAGACACACAGGTATTGTCTGGGGTAACCAGATATGGACTTTCAAACAGTTGTGATGAATAGCCTCAATGATAAAAATGGAAGATTTTCCTAAGGTTGTAGACTCTAAGAAAATGATGTAGTTAGAATTAAAAGGTTGAACTGGAGAATTGGCTCAGTGTTTATGAGCACTGGCTGTTCTTCAAGAGGAGCCAGGTTCAATTCCCAGCACCTACATGATGACTCACAGTTGTCTGCAAAAAATTAATTGGAATGATAAACATATTTTACAAGTAAAAAGGAAGACAAGAAAGGAAAGAAAAAAAGAAACAAGTTAGAGATGAGACACAATTAGAACAATATGAAAAAAGCAGGTGCAAGTGTGAATATAACAGTGCATTAAATTATTGATTACTTTAAAGCCTAAAATTATGAAATTGTTGTACAAATAAAAATATAACTTTATGCTATATAAAGGCATATATAGCTATATGCTTTATAAAATACATATCTAAATGAAAGGATGCAGAAAGTTTAAGATAAAAAAGAACACAAGTATATTCAGTTACCCATATATATTTTTTTTCTGGTAAGGATAAGAAATCTGGAGCACTAGCAACAGATAAAACACACTTCGTCTAGGCAAACACCAAGGACAGTAGAGAGAAAAGGGGCGTGCCCTGGTAAACTATGTAACAGAATATTTTTGCAGTGGAATCAGCAAATGCTGGCAAATAGGAATTGGCCCCCTTTCCCCCCTTGGCTGTTGTTTACCAGCACAAAACCATATTACTTGAATGAGACTAATGTTGCGCATTGTTTTTGTACACTGTATAACATTTATTCTTGTTTATTCTAATGCTGATGACTCTATCCCATTATCTGACTTTGTTATGTTTATTTTAGCATCTTCTGTCTCAAGTTTGCATAAACATGTTCACTATTGGCTCTCTGATTTACCAATAAAATATGCCAGCCAATCGATGAGTATTAGAGAGAAGAGGGTTGCCAATGAGAACAGGAGAAGTAGAAGGGGGGAGGGGCCCAGTCACCAAGAAGAGAGGTGAAGGAGAGAAATGAATCAGAAATGCAAGTATTGGGATTTATGGCTGGGAGGAATATGGTTGTGGGACTTTAGATTAGATTTCACGCTCAGCTCTGCGCTCAGCCTTTTAATAAATCCGTCTGTATGTGTGGTCATTTGGGGAAATGGCATAGCGAAGAGAAGCTGCTGCCATATTAATTTCGTGATTCAGTATTAATAATCATTCAACAGACTAATTATACATATCATGCAAAAATGAAAGCCCTAAAAGGAGACGAGGTAAATCTGTGGGCAGAGCTTGAGACTTCAGTTCGCTTTTTCCCATAATTGACTGGACAAACACATGGTAACTTTTCAATATGAGGAAGGAACCAAAATTACTTTTTCCAAATACTTAAAACAAGCAATGCACAGGTCTGAACTGAATGAAATTACTCAAGTTCAGCATCATTTCTATGGTTTTATGTCGCAACAAAGATCTGTGATACTTTACAATACTACAGCAATTTAGATGGCTCAGCCATTAAGCACACTTAGTGCTCTTGCAGAGGTCTTGGGTTCAGTTCCCAGCACCCACACCAGGTGGCTCACAACTATCTGTAACTTCAGTTCCAGGGAATCCAATGCTTCTTCTGATCTCTCTGGACTCCCGCATATATATGGTATACAGACACATTCAGACACATACATATCGATATAGAACAAATATTTAAAAAGTTAAGAGAATAAAAATTGGGAGGAAAGAAAGGCATTTTTTCTTAATTATTTATAGACACAGGCATGTTTGACTTTAAAATAATTGAACATTCATGAAATATAAAAATTTACATTTACAAAGCAAATTTTATGGGTAGCCTGACTTCATGTTCAGTAACATTAAAGTCCTACTTGGAATCTACCATGGTAGAAGTATTTTTACCGTGCGAATGAGTAAGTACTGACAAGTTATTGCCTCTTTCTTCCCTTTTGCACAGATGTTCATTAAGGGATTCAGTTCCATCTTTCTTCAGTGATAACCACAGACTGACTGAGTCTTTAATGGCAACGAAGGAAGCAGCAGCAGCAGCAAGCATCGTACATCACTCTGTTCCAAGCTCTGTTCTAGGCAGTTTCCTAGGTCAAAGCCATTGAATCCATTCAGCAACCCAATGAAAGAAGTATTTTTATTATCTTCATTTAATAGTGAAATGGAGACAATGAACAAACTAAAATCACGCAGCTGACCTTTACCGTACCATTCAACACTGTCGTTCGATACATATTGGCCATACTTAATTAAGGTGATTTGTCTTGAGTTGAATGTCTCAGCAACACACTTAAAGCACAATGGGACATTTGGTGGCGCACACCTGTGTTCTTAGCGTTTGGGAGGCAAATGCAGGAGGAGAGTTCAAGGCCAGCCTTGGCTAAATAGTGAGTTTGAGATCAGCCTGGACTACAATGAGATCCTGCTTGAAGACCAAAACAGAAATCCAAACCAAACCAAACATACCATACAAACCATAATGCATGTTATTTCTACATGCACTCTCTCTCGCCCTCTACTTCTCTCCAGCTCTTGTCCCTTCTTGTCTCCATCCCTCCCTCCCTGTCCATCTTGATTGCTCTCTGTGGGTCTTTATGTATTTCTTAAATGCTACCTAGAAATGTCACTTATCTCTTGTGGCTCTGAAATAAGCAGTTATGTTCAGAATAGGCATAGCCTATTCTAACTCAAACCCAGTTATAGAATATGGTTTTCTCATTAGAATCAACCTCTAAAATTTTTAAAAAAATTTCCTCAGACATCATGTCAGACATCTTTGCTATGGTCCCTTTTAAAGTCACATATAAAACATGCATGACAAAATACTGTTTAATTTTTAAGTACACAATTAAGTGGTTTCGGTACATTTCAAATTGTGCAACCAGCACTAGTCTGTCTTCAGGATTTTGTCATCATCATAAAGAGAAATGCTTTATGTACTTCTCTTTAGATAATTAAAATATTTCTCACCTGATTCCCACCTCTGCTACTCTGTCATATGATTTCTGTGTGTATGATGTGTTGGTCTGCTCTTGATCCCTCATATAAAGGAAATCCTGTCATATCTGTCCTTTTGTATCTGTCTTAACTCCACTTAGTAAATTTCAAGATTCACCCACATTGTAGCATATATCAGTATTTCATGTGTTTTAAAGCTGCAGGGTACCCTATTATATGAAAACGCCACATTTTGCTTATCAATCCATCTGTTAGCTAACAATTGGGTTGTACATAGTTTTGAACTGTTGTGACTAATTTCCCTTTGGGCACTAACATATAACATCTACTTAGTCCTTGCTTTGGGTATATACCTAGAAGAAAAACTAGATGATTTGACAGTTCCACTTGACTTTTTGATGAACCACAAAACAATTTTTCACAGTGGCCACAGTGTTTTTATGTTTCCACTAGTTATGACAATGCTATCAATTTCTTCACATTCTAATGAGTGCTTGCGATTTGCATTTCTATTTGCTCATTTCATTTTTTTCAATAACAGCTATCCTTATGGGAGTAAGTTCTAGGGTATTTTCCAGTACTAACAAAAAATCTTCAGAAACCAGTTTGGGTGCCTGATGATTCCATTTAACACTATCTGCATTTAGCTTCACATTCTGCAGGTTTATGAGTTCAAGACCTCACTCTGCCCTTCACTTCAGATGCCAAGGGTAAATTCTAGGTCACATGTAATTTTGATCAACCAAATACAATTGCACAATCACCATAACTCCTTTTGCAGGTTTGGTGATTTGGTAGAATGGCTTACAGAACTTATGGGAATACTTGGCTTCCATCTCTGTTTATTGTTAGAGGATACAAAACAGATGCATAGGCAGGGATGAGCTATGGTGCAGGGCTTCTGTGACCTCCCTGGACAAGAAACCTTCTGAGACGGTGGATATACTTACCAATGAGAAAACTTATTATTTAAGTTTTGATTGAGGCTTAGTGGCCAGGACCTGACCTTTCTTCCCAAGTGATGTGGAAGGAACTAGAAGTTCCAGCTCTAACCATTTGGAATTTTTGTTTGTTTGTTTTCTTAATCAGCCATGTTCTGAGGCTACTTATGGTCCTCTATCTTGGTGGCATGCATTTATAATCCCAGCAATTGGTTGGGGTTGGGATGAGGCTGAGACAGAACAGCTTTGTGTTCAAAACCTTCTTAGACAATAGGAATTCTAGGTTAGCCTGGGCTACAGAGCAAGATCGTGTCCTAAATTTTTTTATATAAAAATCCCCAACCTAAATTACTTAATTAGCATAAACCTATCCTTTATTGCCTGTTGCTTTAAGTGTCTCATTGCAAATAACAAGAGCCTCCTTTTTTTTTTTTCATGTAATTCCAAGAGTTTTAGATACCCTGTGGCAGGAACTGGGGACGAATGTCAAAAATCATTGAAGTGGTATTTTTTTGTGGTTTTGAGTCACATTTTCTGAATGATGAACAACCATGAATATCTTTTCGTTTACTGGCCATTGGCACATCTTCTTTGGAAAAATGTTATTTTGAGCCACTTTCTCATCTTTAAGGATTAGGATTTTATGTTGTTGAGTTATAATGAATTAGACACCTTTAGACACTATATATATATCAATCCCCTATTATACATAAATACCAGCATTTTCTGTCATTCTGTGGGCTATTGCTCTGTTCTTTTGATAGTATCTTTTAAATTCCAGCTTTTAAAAATGTAGTCCAATTTATCTAGGATGTTCTCTTAACTGTGCTTTTGGTATTATTCTCAGAAATTATCATCAAATCAGATGTTGAGAAGATTTTCTATGCTTCCCTTGAGAGGTTATTTTAGCTTTGATTCCAGGTGAGCTGTTTCATATTATCAAGAAAGGAAATTGTCTTTCTTCTTTTTTGACAGGTGGACACTCAGTTTTTGTGGTGAGCCACAACCCTAAGATGGCGCCTGGCTTGATGCCAGAAAGCTCAAGCTTAGCTGTAAACAAGCCTTAGTTGGTAGCAGCTGCCTAGCCCGGTGTGCTTCCTCCTTTTGTGAGCCTATCTTGGATCACCAGGTGGCATGATCTGATTGGGTTTGAGTAGGCATATAAGGGCCTGGGGGAGGAGAAGCAGAGACACAAGCAGGGACACAAGCGGAGACACAAGCAGGGACACAAGCAGAGACACAAGCAGAGAGACACAAGCAGAGAAGCAGAGAGACACAAGCAGGGATTCGGAAGACTGTTTTCAAGGGACCTGAATAAACTGCTTGAGAAGAGCTTTTGCGAGTTGCGTCGTCCTTGCTGGTCGAGGGGGACGCGACAAGTTTTCCCCCTTTGGTGAGAACATTGCCCTTCATCCTCTGGACAGCTCTGACATCCTTGTTGGAAATCACTCACTGTATCTTAGGCTATGGTTCTTTCTACCCTGTGTCTTCAATATGTAAAAATGGGAAATGGGCCCCGTGCTCCTTCTGTAATCATATAGCATGTTTTCTAATAATGAAAATATACATAGTATAGAATGGCAGAGTGGTTATTATATGCAATACATGATATTGCAATTAATGAAGACAGACAAGAATCACTCAAAAAAGATTTAAAGCACCTCTTTATTATAGACAGGTAAATGTGGTTTGCTGAGGTTAACAGTATGCTTGTAATAGATGAACAACAGGCTCGTCCATACAGCAAGAGGCATAATATTTTTCTTTTAATAATATTGAACTAATATTTTTCTCTGACAACATGGAAAAACTGAATGGGCAGAGCTTAGTTTTAGTGGGAAAAGGCTCCCTTAATTCATGATGCTGTTTTAAAGACTCGAAAATTCTTTTAAGGACCACCATTATATTTAAGAACCGTGAAAGAAAAATCAGTGAGTACTACAAAGCAAGTATTTTCTACAAAGCATAAATATAAGGCTTTATAACTTAAAACAGCAGCAATTTTCAAAAGATTGGCTGAATTAAAACTTTACACAATATTTATATATATACAAAATATCATTCCAGATGATCTTGGAGTTTTAAACAGTATATCACAAACACTAGTTTCTCACCCAAACCTACCATTGAATATAGATATAGGTGGCCTAAACTACTTTTTACAGCAATTTAAAGAATAAAACAAAAACCAAAAAAAACAAAAGAGACACCCCAATTCTCTTGTGTATACACACGTTATGACATGCTAGCTTTGATTTTGTGTGCACAAAGAGAATTTTAAAATAAAAATAAGGACTTCGCATAAATAGCTTTACTTGTTTTTCAGCGTGAGACCAAACAAATGTAAATCAGCATTAACAATTAAAAACATACTTTGATGTAACCAGTACATACGCTCTTAATGACAAAGATGAAGAAAGAAATAAAATAGTTTATGGCAGCCACAGCACCCTGTTTTGGGAGACAGCACCAGGCAACACAAAAAAAGAGGTAGTGTACACCGGCTAAGATTTTATATGCCCATGGGGGACCTGAATACAGCTTAGTGTTTGGGAAGTTTAGAGAAGGTGCCTCAGACTGTGGCTCGCAAGTTTTAGAGAGAAATATCACACCGTTTGGAGCACTATCCAGTACTGCTCCACGGTGGCCCGCAGCTCCAGCTGTCTAATGGGACAAAAGCACAGAACACCCTCAAGAATCCCAAGTTTATACAATTTCATTTCTAGGGAATCCTTTACGAAAACTCAGATCCAAAAAAAAAAAAAAAAAAGTAAGAGAATTAAATACATTATCAATCATAGTCCTTTCTCCTTAGGAGGAAATCTTTTCTTCCTGAGATTTCTTAAGATTTAGCCAGTCCCACCCCCCCACGCCCCCAACATTTCATAACGACGCACGTTTCTGTCTACATTTTTTCCCCTCTGCAATTAGGTGAGCAGCAGCATGGCTTCCGCGCTGACGATGACGGAGAGGCGTTAGAGAAAGCACACGGAACCGCTTTCAAGGAAGTGCTTGCGCTCAGCTCTGAGATCAGGAAGGTTCTGGACTTCAGTCACAGGAAGCTGGTTAGGATTCTGGGTGTGAAAAAGGAATTTTGCCGTGTGCCAGCTGCCATCCTGAATCTGTAAAAGGAGAGCAAAACTGCTTTCATATGTAACTGCAGTTATTCTCAACGAGCAATACCCTTCATAGACAATGTGGATTCCTTTCAAGACAGCGATGGCAGCTCTGGCGGTGCATGCTGGGAATCTCAGCAGCTGAGGCAAGGGGAAATCACAAGTTTGAGGCCTGCCTGGACTACTTAGTGAATATGAGGCCAGTTTGGGTATACAGAGGCCCATCTCAAAAAATAAAAATAAAAGATTTAAAGAATAGAAAACATTTAGAACAATGAAAAATAAATACTAATTACTGTCAATCAAAATTGCAAGTTTAGGGTCCATCTTCCTTTTTCTCTTTTTTTTCCCTTGCACCTATTCCCCCCCCCCATATTAAGGATTAAACCTAAGTCCTTGCACTTGCTAGGCAAGCATTCTATCATTGGGCTACACCTCAAGACCTTTTTTAATACTGATCAGACTAATAAGCTACCTGCCATGCTAACACAGCACCTCTTTTTTATGCTTAGAGACAAGGTTTCATTAACTGCTCAGGCTGGGTTTGAACTCACTCTGTAGACGAGGCATGGGTCAAACATGTATGATCCTTCTGCCTCATTCTCCTGAATAGCTAAGACTACAGACCTGTACCACCAGGTCCAGTGTGATAATGTTGATTGTCAACAGAATCAAGAATTATCTGGGAGACTGGCCTCCGATCATGTTAGAAGGGCATTATTGTTATTACATTAAGTGAGGTGGGAGGACCTGCCCACAGTAGGTGGCAACATTCCCAGAGGATTCTGGACTACATGAACGGAGAAAGTCAGCTGAGCATTAGCATGTGCGCATACACTGATACTGTGGTTACTATGTGAGCAGCTCTGACCCGCAATGCACCTTTTCCTCTCTTAAGTTGCTTGCACCAGTGTGTTTTATCATAGCATCAGGAAAAGAAGCTAAGACACGAGGCTTCCTTTCTTTGTAAAAGCCTTGTCTTCTGATTTTCCCTGCCGGAGGATAATGCCAGCCTTCTGCCTCTGATTGCTTCTGATCTCTGTGGATCACTGTAATAGACAGGAGTTAAAAGTCTGCAGTTTTTCTAAGAAGGCTCCGACCCATCTGTTCCTTTTTCATGCATTTATTTATTGAGGGTGTGTGTGTGTGTGTGTGTGTGTGTGTGTGTGTGTGTGTGTGTGTG
>CAJQZJ010000533.1:90983-130371 GCA_907164525.1 Lophiomys imhausi | reverse complement strand
GCCAAACATGTCTCCTAGTGACAGGGAAGATAATGCCTCATACCCGAAAGCTGCATGCAGGTGGCAGGCCTGGTCCCAGTCAGGATCTCAAACAGGGCCCAGTGAGCAGTCAAGTTGGTATGAGAGGTTTTTCTCAGCCCATGCTGAGTGATCTCATGTGGCAATGGTGTTTGGGCCTGAAGTAATTGCCCCCAGTACTGCTAAAGCACCACCTCACCTATCTTAGTAAGTGGACAGGTTTTAAAGGAGGTGTAGGGAGTTAGATAAATTAGATTTAGAAAATATATAGGGGTTTCTGATACTGTCTCTTAATTCGGGGCATGAAGAGCATTATCAGCATGTGGACTAAAAACAGGAAACAAACAGGAGACTTAATAGACTGAAAAACAAGGTTGAAGTCAGGAAAAACAGGAAAGACTTAATGGACTTGAAGAAACAAAGTATCTGGCCTGACATTGTTTTCAGCTGCTAAGTGGGCGGAGCCCAAATTAAGCTGAAACAGAGTTCCTCCTATTTAAGGACAGTGCATGGAGCCCAGAAGGGAAGAGGCCCCTGATGCTAGAGAGCTCCGAGAGTCCTGCTGAAAAAAGTGCTGGCCATCATTTGATGGCCAGATTTCCCTGAAGCAGAAAGAAGCTGGTGAGCAAAGAAAGCCTGAGCAAGACACCAAAAGGCCAAGGACTAAACCCTGTGGCTCAGCTTTTGCCTAGAGGGGTTTGATCTGTCCGAACAGTGGCCTAAAGGAAATTGTGCCCGGCTTTAAGGACTGAGGCAGAGCAGCTGAGTTCCTGATTCAAAAGAAGTAAGTTGGCCTGCAGATGGCTGGGGTCTCCCACAGAGAAGAAAGCATGAAGCCTTATTTAAGGTGAGACTGCAATAACCAACTTACCCTGACGAACCTGCATCTGAGAGATCCAGAAAAAAGACTGCTAAGTGTGTTAAAGAATCTACAACAAAGACTGTGTTCCTGACAACTGAGGACCTGCCCCAGAGACTGTATCATTCTAAAAGGTTAGAAAAATAATTATCAATAGGTTTAGTGGATAGGTTAAAGGGGTTGTAGGAATTTATAGGATTAATAGTTAAGAAATTGTTGGTGTTTGTTATAAGTGAATTTAGTAATAAATAAATAAATAAACAAATAAATAAATAAATAAAAGATAAATAATAATTTAAAAGTACGGTTACAGGAGGGTTAATGGGTAAATGGAGACTTGAAGTTCTAATGTAGCCAATATTTACCTCAGAATGCCTCATGGAAAAGATACATTGTTAGTGATTTTAAGGCCCATGACTGAATCCCAAGTGTGGTCCTGTCTTGATTACCATCTGTCAAAACACTAACCTGGCTTCTTGCAAATAACAACTTGTAGTGATTGTCCTGTGAGAAGTCCACACCCACTACTGCTTTGAATGTATAAAACTTCCTCTTTCTTATGTGTATGTTTTTCTTTCCCTCTAGTAATAGCCATGCCTAAATATGTATTAATACTATATCTTAATAAACTCCAACTTTGCTTCAAAACATAAAAAGCAAATAATAATTTGCTCTTCTCCCTTCTCTTTCTTGTAGAGAGGTAGCAGCAATGAGGCCACCCAAGAGAGAGTATGGGTTGGTGCAGAAATGATGACTGAAGCGATAACAGTGTGGTTAGCAGATGGGTATTGGGTGGAGGCTGGGCATTGTCTAGTGAACAAATCAATACAGCAGAGATAAATGGAATCAACTTTCTCACTGATAAAGAAGGAGTTTGAAAATATGAAAAGCAGGAAGTCCTTAAAGAACTCAGATGCTGAACTGGAATAAGTATTTATTACCTGTATGAATAAATGACCAAGATGATTAGATAGAGATAGATAGATAGATAAATAGATAGATAGATAGATAGATAGATAGATAGATAGATAGATAGAGCATTGAAATATTAGAAGGTTTTGGCATCTTTATTTTATGGGCATAAGGCCCCCCCTGAGTCTCAGCTCTTTTCATCTAGAGACCTAAGTCTCATCAGGTCTATAGAACAAAAGAGTCCATGGGGGATGGTATGCACCTAAGAAATTCTCAAATAAATTAAAATTTTAATTTTTTTAATTCAATCTCCTTTGGATGTTTATATGCTATTCTTCTATCCTGTGAACAGACCCAAAGGAACAGAAACATGATCTTTGCTATCTATTAGTGGGGCACTTCACTCTAGTGGAACTGCCATAAGGGTCCCCAGTGCAGGAGGAAGCTCTTAGCCCCCATGTGTCTGATGAACTGATGGGAGCTGATATGTGGAGGCACCCCAGTCTGGAGGAGTATAATAGGTGGGAGAAGGGGAAGAGAGTGGGAGGGTGGGACTGGGAGGGGTAGAGGGAGGAGACTATGATGGGGATGTAACTTGAATTAATAATTTTTTTAATGTTTTTAATTTAAAAGATTGACCTGGAACAAGAAAATAAGGCACAATCTGAGAGGAAATGTTAATAAGCACATACCTAATAAAGGACTGATACCAGACATATTAAAAAAATCCTTAAACCATCACAATAAGAAAACAACCTAAGTTAGAATTAAAAAAAAAAAAGGTTGGAGAGATGTTTTAGTGGTTAAAAGAATGTATTGCTGTTACAGAGGACCGGAATTTGATTTCCAGCAACCATGTCATATTACTCAAAACCACCTACACCTCCAGCTCCAGGGAATCTGAGGCTCTCTTCTGGTCTCTGTGGGCACCGGCACTCATACATGCATATATGTACAGACATATACATATAAACTTAATTAAAATATATATCTTTACCTTCCCCCGACCCCTAATTACCTGGGGCAGTCGGGAGAGCTGGCCCTGGGGTAATGAAGCTGTCCCTGCCCCTCACCTGCTGCAGCACTCTGGAGTATGATCCCTGCACCTTGCCTAGGCAGCACAGTAGAGCTGGCCCTGGTGAATGGGGCACAAGTGAGCCAGCCTGGAGGGTAAGAGCACAGGAGAGGTGGCCCCGCCCTTCATCTGCTGTGTGGCAGTGTGGGTGCAGTGGTGATGCCCTCCCTACTTGCCACCTATGGTAGTCCAGAGAGTTGGCTCTGGGGCATGAGAGTGGGAGAGCTAGCCCTGCTGGCTCATTGGCTGTAGCACTTGGGACAGCAGGCCCCACACCTTATGTGGGCAACACAGTAGAGCTGGTCCTGATGGTGAAGACACAGGTGAGCCAGCCCCAAGGGTGTGAAAGCAGGAGAGCTGTCCCAGCCCCTCACAGGCTACAGCACTTAGGAAACTGGGCCCGGCATCTTGACTGGGCAGCACAGTGGAGCATCCTCAGAAGGCATGGGTATGGGTGAACTTGCCTTGAGCACATGAGTGCAGGAGAACTGACCCTGCATCCTGCCAATGGAAGCTTTGGGTAGACTAGCCATAGTTGGAGAACCCACCCTGGTGGGTACAGATAAGGGAGAGCTGGGGAACTGACCAGGCCCAGATCCAGGGCTATGACTTGGCCCACTCCTGTTAGTGTAGGCTACAGACCTTGGGTGATGCTATGTTTGGGAATGTGCATCCATCCTAACCACACTGGTGAGGCTCATGACTGCAGAAGAGACTCCACTGGAGGATTCTCTGGATCTTCTGCTCAGCTTTGCTGTGAACTTGGTACTACTCTCAAAAAAAATGTATATATACATTTTTAAATTCCCAAAAAATTAGAAAAGAATATGTACTGAGAGAAGAATGCAGCTTAATCTTTTTTGGAAAGTAGCACAATTAGCAGAGCACAGGTTGCTCTGTGTCATATTCAAAAATTTTTGTAGGCATAATTATGTTTAATAATTATAGCCTGGCTGTGGAGCAATGACTTTTATAATTACTACTTTGCAGGAAAGAAGATGACAAGGAGGTGAAGCAAGCTGCTGAGAAGGGACAAAAGCACAGGGACAAGAAAAGGCTGCCTCTCACTTTTTGGGAAAACAAAAACAGAGTTCTCCTTAAATATTATTTTTCCTTAAGAGTAGAGCAGAAGGCTGGGGAGATGACTCTGCTGGTAAACTTCAAGACCTGAGTTCAAGACCTAGGACCCATGTGAAAAAAAAGAGAGAGAGAGAGAGAAAGAAGAAACAAAGAAACAAACAAAGATGGTGGTTTGTGCTTGCAATTCCATGCTGAGGAAATCAAGATTAATGGGTTCCCAGGGCTCACTGGCCAGGCAGCCTAGCTGTTCTCTATGGTCCAAGAATGATCTACAATAGCCAGACTATTAGATAAGTCAATGTATTAAGCATGAAGCAAGTTAAAGTAAGAAAATAAATAGCTCAAGAAAATTCACCAATATTACAGATCTTACACTAGTCTACTTAGTGAGCTCTACATCCTACTGAGAGATCTTCTATCAGAAAGGAAAAGGGGAAGAAGAGGAGGAGGGTAGTTGAGAACAATAGCTGTATACACATGTGCATGCATCCCCACCATACACACAATCACAAAAGAATGTATCTGATTTCATATGTTGTTTCACATCCCTAACCCCAACACTCAGGAAGCTTGAAGAAGCAGGATCACAAGTAAATTCAAGGTCAGCCTGAGCTAGTGAGATATGAACCTGCCACAACAAGTAACAAATAATAAAAAAATCACAAAATGAATAAAAAGAATACAGAGTTCTTTTAATAAATATTGTGGCATTGAGGGGATTCAAGATGGTGGCAGCCTGCGTGGAGGTATTTTGATTTCGGGGTTAACAGTTGAAGGGCGGCAAGTGTTGCAGGATGCTGTACAAATGGCTCGACCCCCTCTAGATCTCACCCAACTACCCAGGGAC
Organism: Lophiomys imhausi; assembly: GCA_907164525.1. Lineage (NCBI taxonomy): Eukaryota > Metazoa > Chordata > Mammalia > Rodentia > Muridae > Lophiomys > Lophiomys imhausi. The sequence continues at coordinate 125,580 of CAJQZJ010000533.1, read as the reverse complement.
CACTGAGGGTCCCTGGGCAGGATGCTCCTTCCCACTCTCGGACACAAGGAAGCCACTGGACCCGGGAATTGGGATCCCACTGGACCCGGGAATTGGGATCCCCCCATTCCCCACCAGGAGAGACACCGGGTAAGTTCCAATCTAATACCCAGCGAGCAGATTCAGATCCCATGCAGAGATAATCTCCACCCTGCTGGGCACCCCCAGGTCTCGCACAGACAATCCAGCTATCTGGCAAAAGGTTGCAACCCTTGGAAGTGAGCACAGCTAGGCTGCAAAGTGCCTTCAGACTGCAGATTGCAACCCACTGCTGTGACGTCACTGGCCAGTTTCCAGGCCGCAGAAGCAGGGAGGCTATTGGGGTTGAAGGGCACAATTACCCACCACAGGAACCAAACCTGGGCAAACTGCGAGGTTTTGGAAACTGTCATATATTGGACTTTTGTACTAGTACTGGCCCTTCTGGCGAGGAAGCAGACCTTACTTGTACACAGCTCCACCCCCTGGATTAGTTAGGTCTCCACCTAGGAGACGGGGATGAATGACTCACCTTATAGGGTTGGAGTAAGGCAACTCGACTCCTACACAAAAGCGCCCCCTTTGGACCCAAGTCCAGAAGACAGCAAAAAAATTCCACATGGCCAGAGGCCCCAGACAAAAAAAAAAACACACACACACAGAGCGAAATGACTCCAACAAAAGAAAGCAATGCTATTCCATCCAGCCCGAACCACCTCACCACAACTGAAACACATGAAAACGATGACAATTCTACATTATGGAAAGTGATAGAGTCCCTTCAAGAAGAACTTACATCTATGAAGGAATTCAAAGAAGACACAATTGCACATACAAAAGGGATGGAAAACACCTAAGAGAACTTCAGAACAAGGGGAGTCAACTTGAACAAGAAAAAGAGAGGGCAATGGAAGACTTCCAGGAAAAGACAAGCAAACTGGAGCAGGAAATGTACAAAACAAATAACATCACTCAAGAAATAAAAATGGAAATGGAAACAATAAAGAAAACACAGTCAGAGTTAAAAATGGAAATGGAGAACCAAGGGAAGAGAACAGGAACTATGGATTTGAGCACCAAAAACAGGATTCAAGAGATGGAAGAAAGGATCTCAGGCATGGAAGATTCGATGGAAGAAATCAATACAACATCCAAAGAAAATGAGAAAGCTAAAAAATCTCTCACCTACAATATCCAAGAAATCAAGGACTCAATGAAAAGACGGAACCTAAGAATTATAGGCATAGAGGAAAGAGAAGACTCCTGACTCCATGGTCCAGGAAATATCTTCAACAAAATCATAGAAGAAAACTTCCCAAACCTAAAGAAAGAGATGCCAGTAAAAATCCAAGAGGCTGACAGAACACCAAACAGATTAGATCAGAAAAGAAACTACTCTCGCCACATAATAATGGAAACTCCAAATGAAGAAAACAAAGAAAGGATATTAAAAGCTGTAAGACAAAAAGGCCAAGTCACAAACAATGGCAGACCCAAGAGAATCACACCTGACTTCTCCTCAGAAACTTTAAAAGCTAGCAGGGCCTGGACAGATGTCCTACAAGCCCTGAGTGAACATAGGTGCCCAGCCAGACGACTATACCCAGCAAAACTCTCTATCAACATAGATGGAGGAAACAAGATATTCCATGACAAAATCAAATTCAAAAAATATCTCCCCACAAACTCAGCCGTACAGAAGATTCTAAAAGGAAAATTCCAACCCAGAGAAGATAACTACACCCAAGAAAACAGAGGAAATAGAAACCTCCACAGCAACTAAACAAAAAGAAACACAAGACAACCAGCTATACCAAAATAATGGGAAATAACAACCCCCTGGTCACTAATATAGATCAACATCAATGGACTCAACTCGCCAATAAAAAGACACAGACTTACAGACTGGATCCGTAAACAAGACCCATCTTTTTGCTGTATACAAGAAACACATCTCACTATTGAAGATAAACACTATCTCAGAGTAAAGGGCTGGGAAAAGGTTTTCCAAGCAAATGGACCCAGGAAACAAGCTGGAGTAGCCACCCTAATATCAAACAAAATAGACTTCCAATTGAAGTTGATAAAAAAAGACAGAGAAGGGCATTACATACTCGTTAAAGGAAATATCCACCAAGAGGACATCTCAGTATTGAACATCTATGCCCCAAATACAAAGGCACCTACATTTATAAAAGAAACGCTTCTAAAACTTAAATCACACATTGATCCAAATACTTTAATGTGGGAGACTTCAACACCCAACTCACAACTATGGGCAGATCATCAAGAAAGAAGCCAAACAGAGAAATAATGAATCTAACAGAGATCATGAAACAAATGGACCTAACAGATATCTACAGAACGTTTCACACAAACACAAAAGAATACACCTTCTTCTCAGCACCTCACGGAACCTTCTCCAAAATCGACCATATTGCTGGACACAAAGATAGCCTCAACAGATAGAAGAAAATTGAAATAACCCCTTGTATCTTATCACACCACCATGGAATAAAGCTAGACTTCAGTAGCAAAACAATCAACAGAAAGTCAATACTTACATGGAAATTGAACAACCCTTTACTAGAGGACCACTGGTTCAGGGATGAAATAAAGAAGGAAATCAAAGACTTCTTAAAAATCCAACGAAAATGAAGACACAACATACCCAAACCTATGGGACACAATGAAAGCTGTGCTACAAGGAAATTTCATAGTACTAAGTGACTTCAAAAAGAAAATTGTGACAGCTCATATTAGCGAATTAACAGCTAAACTGGGTGAATTGGAAAAAAAAAAAAAAAAGCAAACACTCCCAAGAGGAGCAGAAGGCAGGAGATCATCAAACTTAGGGCTGAAATCAACAACTTAGAAGCAAAAAGAACTATACAAAGAATCAATGAAACCAAGAGTTGGTTCTTCGAGAAAATCAACAAAATAGACAGACCCCTAGCCAAATTAACAACAAGACAGAGGGAGAAAGCACAAATCAATAAAATCAGAAATGAAAAGGGAGAAATAACAACAGACATTGAGGAAATCCAGAGAATATTTGGATCATACTTTAAAAATCTATACTCCACCAAATTTGAAAACTTAAGTGAAATGGACAATTTTCTTGATAGATTCCACCTACTGAAGCTAAATCAAGATCAGATAAACAGATTAAACAGCCCTATAACCCATAAGGAAATACAAACAGTCATTAAAAATCTCCCAACCAAAAAAAAAGCCCAGGGCCAGATGGCTTTAGCATGGAATTCTACCGGACCTTCAAAGAGGAGCTAACACCAATACTTTTCAAACTCTTTCACAAAATAGAATCTGAAAGAACATTGCCAAACTCATTCTATGAGGCCACAGTCACCCTGAATCCTAAACCACACAAACCCAACAAAGAAAGAGAACTTCAGACCAATCTCCCTCATGAACATAGATGCAAAAATACTTAATAAAATACTAGAAAACCGAATTCAAGAACACATCAAAAGTATGATACATCATGATCAAGTAGGCTTCATCCCAGGAATGCAGGGATGGTTCAACATACGAAAGTTTATCAACCTCATTCACCATATAAACAAGATCAAACAACAACAACAAAAAAACACCACATGATAATCTCGCTAGCTGCAGAAAAAGCATTTGACAAAATCCAACACCCCTTCATGCTAAAAATTCTGGAGAGAACGGGCATACAAGAACTGTACCTAGAAATAATGAAGGCAATATACAGCAGTCCAGTGGCCAAAATCAAATTAAATGGAGAGAAACTTGAAGCATTTCTTCTAAACTCAGAGACAAGAAAAGGATGTCCACTTTCACCATATCTCTTCAATATAGTACTTGAAGTTATTGCTAGAGCAATATGACAACTAAAGGAGATCAAGGGGATAAACATTGGAAACGAAAAAAATCAAATTATCCCTATATGCAGATGATATGATAGTATACATAAGCGACCCCAAAAATTCCACCAGAGAACACTTACAGCTGATAAACACCTTCAGCAAAGTGGCTGGATACAAAATTAATTCAAATAAATCATAAGCCCTTCTTTATACAACAAACAAATATACCGAGAAAGAAATAAGGGAAACAACCCCCTCCACAATAGCCACAAACAACATAAAATACCTGGGGGTAACTCTAACCAAGCAAGTAAAGGACCTGTACAACAAGAACTTCAAGCCCTTGAAGAAAGAAATGGAAGAGGCCTTTAGAAGATGGAAAGATCTCCCATGCTCATGGATAGGTAGGATCAACATAATAAAAATGGCCATCCTACCAAAAGCAATATATACATTTAATGCAATTCCTATCAAAATACCAACACAATTTTTTTTAGCCTTGGAAAGAGCCACTCTCAATTTCATATGGAACAACAAAAAGCCCAGAAAAGCTAAATCAATCCTGTACAATAAAAAAACATCTGGAGGTATCACCATCCCAGATTTCAAGCTGTACTACAGAGCAACAGTGGTAAAAACAGCATGGTATTGGTATAGAAACAGACCAGTAGGTCAATGGAATCGAATTGAAGATCCAGAATAGACCCACACACTTATGGCCACCTTATTTTTGACAAAGAAGCCAAAATGGCACAATGGAAGAAGGACAGCATCTTCAACAAATGGTGCTGGTCCAACTGGATGTCCACTTGTAAAAGAATGAAATTAGACCCATACTTATCACCTTGTACAAAACTTAAGTCCAAGTGGATCAAAGACCTTAACATAAGGCCGGTCACACTAAATCTACTAGAAGAAAAAGTAGTAGAAACCCTCGAACTCATTGGCATAGGTGACAACTTCCTGAACAGAACACCAAGAGCTCAGGACTTGAGATCAACATTCAAAAAATGGGACCTCATGAAACTGAAAAGCTTCGGTAAGGCAAAAGACACTGTCATTTGAACAAAACGGCAGACTACAGACTGGGAGAAAATCTTCACCAACCCCACATCTGACAGAGGGCTAATAACCAAAATCTACAAAGAACTCAAAAACCTAAATGCCAAGAAACCAAATAATCCAATCAAAAAATGGGGGACAGAGCTAAATAGAGAATTCTCAAAGGAGGAATCCGTAATGGTTGACAGACATTTGAAGAAATGCTCAAATCCTTAATCATCGAGAAATGCAACTCAAGACGACTCTGAGATTTCATCTCACACCTGGCAGAATGTCTAAGATCAAAAGCTAAAATGACAGCGCATGCTGGCGAGGGTGTGGAGAAAGGGGTACCCTACTCCATTGCTGGTGGGAGTGCAGGCTTGTGCAACCACTATGGAGGTCAGTCTGGCAATATCTTAGGAAACTTGGAATAGCTTTGCCTCAGGACACAGCCATACCACTTTTGGGTATACACCCAAATGCCTCTTCATGGAATCATAAGGAAGTTTCCTCATCTATGTTTATAGCAGCCTTATTTGTTTTGTTGTTTTTGTTGTTTTGTTTTGTTTTGTTTTTTTTGTTTTTAATGTTTATTTATTACTTGAAGTTAAATCTCCATCCCAGCCCTCTCCCTCCACCCCTCCCAGCCCCACCGTCCTACCCTCCCAAACTCCCCCCAGAATGCATAATTCTTTTTTTTTTCAGTCCAACAAATGGTTTTCTCAACAACAACAACAAACACAGTACAAAACAACTGAAATAAATAGGCCACAATTCTGAGAGTTATATGGTTTAGCATACATTCTCAATGTCCAATCCATATGCATTTGGCCCCTGACTTTAACATTCTACTCTCTACCTATCTCCATGAGTTTAAAGTTCTCTATCTAACTCAGCTTTCATACTAACTTGCATCATAATTTTAAAAACATCTTCTTAGATCCAGAACACACTCTTGATTCCTAAACAACTCAAAATTTAACTATGAGAATTTAGATATCTATCCCTCAACCACCTCAGAGATCTGAGAGGGATAAATATATCCGATTATATAGGAAGAGCCGGGCCTGCAGCTTCCAAAACTAAGACATATCCGTGGCTGCCTCGACAGTTCCCATTTTCTCTCCATACATTACAGAGTCAATCTTCAGCTGTTTGGCCCCGTTTCTCTGACAGACATTGATTGTAGAGCAGGAATTATGAAGGACTTACCTACACTGTCTTGGCAGAGCTAGGCTGTCGACTTACCTGCTTCCAAGTTTTGTCCTTTTTGGACAGCAGTCTGTCTACAGTTGAAGCAAGGGTTTTTTGTTTTTTGTTTTTTGTTTTTCCAAGAGATAGGCTTGCCACTAAGTCAGCCATCTCCCACTGGAGATTCTTCGATGCTCATCTTCTACTTGGAGTGGAATAGGAGATGCTGTCAGCAGCTGGCATGTCTCGATATCAAAAAAATCTTAATTTAAGAAAACATCTTAGGGGGGGCCAAGATGGCGGTGACCTACACTCATGCATTTTGAACATGGGAGAAAAGAGCCATAAAAAACACAGAGTTATTGGACACTGTGAAAAAACTGGAGGGTCTAGACCATCCGGGAACACTCACAGCTCCCAAGGAACTGTTAAAAGTCCCAGGGTAAGGCTCTCCCCCCATATCTCTCAGACATGGAAGCCACTAAATCCGGGATTCGGGAACTCCCATTTGGAGAGGCGCCTGGTAAGATCGACCCCAACTCACAGCAGGCAGAATCAGTGGCCACATGGCGATCGCCCACTAGCCTACTGGGCTCCCCACACCTCAGGAAGACCTTATAGCTACTTAGGACACTCTGCAGGATAGTGGAATTCTTAGAAAGGAAGAAACAGGGCCCTGGGTGGGTGGTACACAGCCGCTCGAGCTGCGGAGGATCCGAGAGAGCAGTCAGGGTGCGAAACAGGCACAGGCGGGTGGGAGGGGCCGGGGCTCTGTGCACCCACAGTAGAGCAGTTGGGGAGGAAGGCCAGAACAGGCGGCGGGAGGGACCGAATCCCCACGCACCCACGGCAGAGCAGTTGGGGAGGGAGTCCTGCACAGGCAGCAAGAGGGGCTGGGGCTACGCGCACCCACAGCAGAGCAGCTAGGGAGGGAGGCCCACACAGGCGGCGGGAGGGGCCAGGGCCCCGTGCACCCGCGGCTGAGCAGACAGGGAGGGAACCCGGCACAGGCGGGTGGGGCAGAGGGGCCAGGCCTGTGGCGAGAAGCCTAGTGAGAAACCAGAAGTCAGGGGACCATAGCTGTATTCTGGAAAATCCAGACATATTAGGTGTGGAGCCGGGCCCTGCCAGCCTCCGTGATGACAAACAAAGCCCACAGAATCTGTGCCTGGGCAAACAGGTACATACCATCAGAACCATTACTGGATGATAACTCAGTGTGCAACATAGAGAAGTCTGAATTGGGAGCAGTGAAACAATCCTGGACCATTACTCACTACCTGGGAATAGGCTGCACCAGCTCACAGTGCTTCAGGCTATTAAAACAACAGTGACCCTGAGATCCCCCTGAAAGCAACGACAGATAGCCAAGCAACTCGTCCCCTGAACCAAAGCATCCCCTGTGGATCCAAGCACAGAAAACGACAAGAACAGACAGCTAAACGCATCCATATGGCCAAAGGTCCAAGAAAAAATAGAAATCAAGGAAATATGACTCCAACAAAGCAGAATTATCTTAGCTCATCCAATTCAGATGACCTCACACCAACACAAACACATGAAAACAATGACAATTCTGCATTATGGAAAGTGATAGAGTCCCTTCAAGAAGAACTTAAATCTATGAAGGAATTCAAAGAAGCCACAATTTTACAAGTCAAAACAACGAACAACACCATTAAAGAACTCCAAGCCAAGGTAACAGAGCTTGAACAAGAAAAGGACAAAGCAATGAAAGATTTTCAGACAAAAACAAGAAAGCTGGAGAAGGAAATACACAAAACGAACAATACCATACAAGACATGAAAATAGAAATAGAAACAATAAAGAAAAACACAGTCAGAGTTAAAAGAGGAAGTGGAGAATCAAGGGATGAGAACAGGAACTACGATGTGAGTATGAAAAATAAGATGCAAGAGATGGAAGACAGGATCTCAGGCATGGAAGACTCGATGGAAGAAATCAGTATAACATCCAAAGAAAATGAGAAAGCTAAAAAATCTCTCACCCACAACATCCAAGAAATCAAGGACTCAGTGAAAAGACGGAACCTAAGAATTATAGGTATAGAGGAAAGAGAAGACTCCCGACTCCAAGGTCCAGGAAATATCTTCAACAAAATCATAGAGGAAAACTTCCCAAACCTGAAAAAAGAGATGCCAATAAAAATCCAAGAGGCTTACAGAACACCAAACAGATTAGACCAGAAAAGAAACTCCTCTCGCCACATAATAATTGAAACCCCAAATGTACAGAACAAAGAAAGAATATTAAAAGCGGTAAGAGAAAAAGGTCAAGTCACATACAATGGCAGACCCATCAGAATTACACCTGACTTCTCCCCAGAAACGTTAAAAGCTAGAAGGGCCTGGTCAGATATACTACAAGTCCTAAGAGATCATAGATGCCCAGCCAGACTACTTTACCCAGCAAAACTCTCTATCAACATAGATGGAGAAAACAAGATATTCCATGACAAAATCAAATTTAAACAATATCTACCCACAAACCCAGCCCTACAGAAAATCCTAGAAGGAAAATCCCACCCAGAGAAGAAAACTCCACCCAAGAAAACAAAGGGAATAGAAAACCCATCAGCAACTAAACCAAAAGAGGAACAGGACCACTGCCTATACCAAACTAATGGGAAATAACAACCCCAAGTCACTAATATCCATCAACATCAATGGACTCAGCTCCCCAATAAAAAGACACAGGTTTACAGAGTGGATCCGCAAGCAAGATCCATCCTTTTTCTGCATACAAGAAACACATCTCACTACCAAAGATAGACACTACCTCAGAGTAAAGGGCTGGGAAAAGGTTTTCCAAGCAAATGGACTCAGGAAGCTAGCTGGAATAGCCATCCTAATATCAAACAAAACAGACTTCCAACGGAAGTTAATGAAAAAAGACAAAGAAGGGCATTATATACTCATTAAAGGGAATATTCATCAAAAGGAAATCTCAATACTGAACATCTATGCCCCAAATACAAAGGCACCTAATTTCGTAAAAGAAACACTTCTAAAACTTAAAGCGCACGTCGATCACAACACAATAGTAGTGGGAGACTTCAACACCCCACTCACAACAATGGACAGATCATCAAGACAGAAGGCAAACAGAGAAATATTGAGTCTAACAGAGATCATGAAACAAATGAACCTAACAGATATCTACAGAACGTTTCACCCAAATACAAAGGAATACACCTTTTTCTCAGCACCCCACGGAATCTTCTCCAAAATCGACCACATAGTTGCACACAAAGACAGTCTCAATAGATACAAGAAAATTGAAATAACACCTTGTATCTTATCAGATCACCACGGAATAAAGCTGGTCTTCAACAGCAAAAGAATCAACAGAAAACCTACACACACATAGAAATGGAACAGCTCCTTACTGGATGACCACTGGGTCAGGGAAGAAATAAAGAAGGAAATCAAAGACTTCTTAAAATCCAACAAAAATGAAGACACAACATACCCAAACCTATGGGACACAATGAAAGCTGTGCTACGAAGAAAGTTCATAGCACTAAATGCATTCCAAAAGAAAATTGTGACAGCTCATATTAGCGAATTAACAGCTAAACTGGGTGAATTGGAAAAAAAAGAAGCAAACACTCCCAAGAGGAGCAGAAGGCAGGAGATCATCAAACTTAGGGCTTAAATCAACAACTTAGAAACAAAAAGAACTATACAAAGAATCAATGAAACCAAGAGTTGGTTCTTCAGGAAATCAACAAAATAGACAGACCCTTAGCCAAATTAACTAAAAAATAGAGGGAAAAAACACAAATCAACAAAATCAGAAATGAAAAGGGAGAAATAACAACAGACATTGAGGAAATCCAGAGAATATTTGGATCATACTTTAAAAATCTATACTCAACCAAATTTGAAAACTTAAGTGAAATTGACAATTTTCTTGATCGATTCCACATTCTGAAGCTAAATCAAGAGCTGATTAACAGATTAAACAGCCCTATAACCCATAAGGAAATACAAACAGTCATTAAAAATCTCCCAACCAAACAAAGCCCAGGGCCAGAATGCTTTAGCACGGAATTGTACCGGACCTTCAAAAAGGAGCTAACACCAATACTTTTCAAACTCTTTCACGAAATAGAATCTGAAAGAACATTGCCAAACTCATTCTATGAGGCCACAGACACCCTGAATCCTAAACCACACAAAGACACAACAAAGAAAGGGAACTTCAAACCAATCTCCCTCATGAACTTAGATGCAAAAATACTTAATAAAATACTAGAAAACCGAATTCAAGAACACATCAAAAGTATGATACACCATGATCAAGTAGACTTCATCCCAGGAATGCAGGGATAGTTCAACATATGAAAGTTTATCAACGTCATTCACCATATAAACAAGATGAAAGGAAAAAAACCACATGATAATCTTGCTAGATGGAGAAAAAGCATTTGACAAAATCCAACACCCCTTCATGCTAAAAGTTCTGGAGAGAACAGGCATACAAGGACCATACCTAGAAATAATAAAGGCAATATACAGCAAGCCAGTAGCCAACATCAAATTAAATGGAGAGAAGCTTGAAGCATTTCCTCTAAACTCAGGGACAAGACAAGGATGTCCACTTTCACCATATCTCTTCAATATAGTACTTGAAGTCCTTGCTAGAGCAATAAGACAACTAATGGAGATCAAAGGGATAAACATTGGAAATGAAGAAGTCAAATTATCCCTATTCGCAGATGATTATGTTAGTATACATAAGCGACCCCAAAAACTCCACCAAAGAACTCTTACACCTGATAAACAACTTCAGCAAGGTGGCTGGATACAAAATTAACTCAAAAAAATCAGAAGCACTTCTTTATACAACAAACAAATATACCGAGAAAGAAATAAGGGAAACAACCCCCTTAACAATAGCCACAAACAATATAAAATACCTGGGGGTAACTCTAACCAAGCAAGTAAAGGACTTATACAACAAGAACTTCAAGCCCTTGAAGAAAGAAATGGAAGAGGCCTATAGAAGATGGAAAGATCTCCCATGCTCATGGATAGGTAAGATCAACATAATAAAAATGACTATCCTACCAAAAGCAATATATAGATTCAATGCAATTCCTATCAAAATACCAACACAATTCTTTATAGACCTGGAAAAAGCTATCCTCAACTTCATATGGAACAACAAAAAGCCCAGAAAAGCTAAATCAATCCTGTACAATAAAAAAGCATCTGGAGGTATCACCATCCCTGATTTCAAGCTGTACTACAGAGCAATAGTAATAAAAACAGCATGGTACTGGTATAGAAACAGACCAGTGGATCAATGGAATCGAATTGAAGACCCAAACATGGACCCACACACCTATGGCCAACTAAACTTTGACAAAAAAGCCAAAACCGCACAATGGAAGAAGGACAGCATCTTCAACAAATGGTGCTGGTCCAACTGGATGTCCACTTGCAAAAGAATGAAACTAGACCCATACCTAGCACCTTGTACAAAACTTAAATCCAAGTGGATCAAAGACCTTAACATAAGGCCGGCCACACTAAATCTACTGGAAGAAAAACTAGGAGAAACCCTCGAACTCATTGGCACAGGTGACAACTTCCTGAACAGAACACCAACAGCTCGGGACCTGAGATCAACAATCAATAAATGTGACCTCATGAAACTGAAAAGCTTCTGTAAGGCAAAGGACACTGTCATTCGAACAAAACGGCAACCAACAGACTGGGAGAAAATCTTCACCAACCCCACATCTGATACTGGGCTATTATCTAAAATCTACAAAGAACTCAAGAAACTAAATGCCAAGAAACCAAATAATCCAATCAAAAAATGGGAGACGGAGCTAAATAGAGAATTCACAAAGGAGGAATTCCTTATGGCCGAGAGACACCTGAAGAAATGCTCAACATCCTTAATCATCAGAGAAATGCAACTCAAGAGAACCCTGAGATTCCATCTAACACCTGTCAGAATGGCTAAGATAAAGAGCTCAAATGACAGCACATGCTGGCGAGGGTGTGGAGAAAGGGGAACCCTACTCCACTGCTGGTGGGAGTGCAGGCTTGTGCAACCACTATGGAGGTCTGTCTGGCGATATCTTAGAAATCTTGGATTAACTTTGCCTCAGGACCCAGCCATACCACTTCTGGGTATACACCCAAAGGACCCCTCACGGAGACATAGGGAAATCTCCTCATCTATGTTCATAGCAGCCTTATTTGTAATAGCCAGAAATTGGAAACAACCCAGATGTCCCTCAACTGAAGAATGGATTAAAAAACTGTGGTACAATGGAATATTACTCAGCTATCAGAAACAATGAAATCATGCAATTTGCAACCAAATGGATGAATCTAGAGAAGCTCATCCTGAGTGAGCACATAGCATCTATTCACTTATAGTAGGATTTTAGCTATATTGTTTTTGTGGGTTTGTGTGTTTGTTGGTCTTTTTTTAGTATTCCCCCAGTAGCAAGGAGACACCTTTCACTGGCAGTACTGCCTCGTAGGCCCCCGGTATGTGAAGAGGCTCTTGGCCCTCATATGACTCCTCCTGATCTGTGGTGACAGACTGTTAGACACTCCACCCCAGAGGAACAAATGGAAGGGTCAGGGGGTAGAGCATGGGAGGGTGGGTCTGTGAAGTGGGAAAAGAGGACAATATGATAAGGATGTAACCTGAAGCAACAAACAAATAAACTTATTCATTAAAAAAAAAGCAGGTAACAATGCTAAAACACTGTAAATAAAATAAAGGATAAAACGTAGAGCTAAGGTAAAATAAATGAGAATTGTGGTGTTAACCCATGCCTTTAACTTCAGCAGAGACGGGAGGAGCACCATAGAGTTAGTGGTCTTATAAATTCTAGAGTTACATGGAACAGGGTGTTGAGGGTGCACACCCTTAATCCCATCATTCAAGAAGAGTACACCCTTAATCCCAACACACTAGAGACAGAAACAGGCAGATCTCAGAGCTCTAGGTCAGCCTGATACAAAACAAACTCTAAATAGAGAAAAAACTTTGATCCTGGAGTGGTGGAACACATCTTTAATCCCTTCAGATGGGAACCACAGGTCTCTGATCCCAATAATTAGAATGCAGAGACACACACATAGGATTTGGAAAGACCTAAGTTTAAAAGCTACTTACAAAAGGCCTACTCAATACAAACAAATTGTCCTTTGAGATCTCAAAATATATACACTAAAGCTGGTTTAGCTCCAAAATAACAAAATAATTTCTTCTTTAACACAGATTGAAAGATAACACTTTATATATTGTCAAGAAACCAAATTTGCTTCAGGAGAAATATCACCTAGCCCCAGTTCCCCCTCAAAAAAAAAAAAAAGAGGGTAATTGTCCCAGAGTTAGGATTAGGGCAGGGCTCTGTTCTTATCTTTCCAGGAGAATCAAAGCATCCATTCAAGGAACCCAGGGACAACTGGACAAGGGAAACCTCAGCAGAAAACAGAATCAGACACCAAAGAAGACGAGTGACCCAGTTGATTCAGCCTGAAAGACTCCCTCAATAGCTGTCTCCATCGAAAGCCTACAACCACAACAATTCAATATCGCTAAGACCGTTCAGCTCTACACAATAACCCAGCCAGAACCTCAGTAAAGCCTGCAAGATCAGCTTCTGCCTACAAACTCCTTAGGACAACTAAACAGCTGAGAACAGAAGGACTGAACATAAAAGGATTGTACTAACATTTTTAACCATTTTTCCATTTTGGTTCGGGCCCCAAACAGGTTTACTACAACCCAAATCAGCAGAAAGTCATTTTAAGAGAGTGACGTCCCATGCCCAGAGGGTGGGGAGGGTGTTTCTCCGCCCCCCCCCTTTGGTTATTTGAAGGATAACTGAATAATCTGTTATTTAGGGGAAGAGATTACAAACTGTTAAATGGTCCTGTTTAATGGGTTTTGGAGGTTAGACCCAGGGACTTCCTACTTTTCCTTTTCTGTATCCTTCTTTCTCTCCTATGTAGGAGTGCATGGACTTGAGAAAAATGAGACATAGACATAGCACAGGAAGGACCATGAAGACGGGACAGATTAATGAATATGCCCTTATACCTTTGTATATTGATACAAAATTAGTAGTATATTTGGCTAAAGTGGTATTGACCATTGTTTATTGTGCAAAAATAAGATCGTATTGGACTACATCAGTATTGATCTTTGTATATTGATTCAAAATTAAGATTATAGTTGGCTACAATGGTACTGACCCTTGTATATGGACGTAATATTAAGATTGTATTGGGTTACATAGGCATTGATCTTTGTATATTGATACAAAATTAAGAGTATATTTAGCCACAATTGAATAGATCTTTGTATATTGATACAAAATTGAAGGTAACGCTTCCTAATGGTATCATACCTAGAGATACTTAAAAATAAAATATGAAGCTCTGGCCTCTTGATACCAACCGCCTAAAACTGTTTAGGATAGTTAAGAAAAACAAACTCCTTGTCATGCAAACATGTCACTTTGTTAGCTACTATGACAGTCTATCACAGATATTCTCTAAACTACTCAGTAATCAAGTTGTTAAGAGACAAGCAATATTTGCTTATCTAAATACAAGAGATGGATAGGGCATCTTCAAAAACCCCAAGAGATCTGCAGAATATGGCATTCAAAGATGTTATCTTAAATTAAGATTTTTTTTTGATATAGAGACATATCAGCTCCTGACAGCACCCCCTATTCTACTCCAAGTAGAAGATAAGCATCGAAGAATCTCCAGTGTGAGATGGTTGAATTAGAGGCAAGCCTATCTCTTGGCATGAAAAAACTCCTTGCTTCAACTGCAGACAGACTGCTGTCCAAAACGGACAAAACTTGGTAGCAGGGAAGTCGACAGCCTAGCTCTGCCAAGTCAGGTTAGGTAAGTCCTTCATAATTCCTGCTCTACAATCAATGTCTGTCAGAGAAACAGGACCAAAAGGCTGAAGACTGATGCTGGAATGTATGGAGAGAAAAGGGGAACTGTCCAGGCAGTCACTGGTTTGTCATTTCTTAGTACTGAAAGCTGCAGGCCCTGCACTTCTTATATAATCAGATATATTTATCCCTCTCAGGTCTCTGAGGTGGTTGAAGAATAGACAGCTAGAGTCTCATAGTTAAATTTTGAGTTGTTTAGGAATCAAGAGGGCGTTCTAGATCTAAGAAGATGCTTATAATAGTGATGCAAGTTAGTATGAAAGCTAAGTCAGTTATAGAACTTTAAATTCATGGAGATGGTTAGATGGTAGAGTGTTAAAGTCAGGGACCAAATGTGTATGAACTGGACATTGGGAAGGTATACTGGGCCATTTAACTCTCATAAATGTAGCATATTTATTTCTGTTGTTTTGTATAGTATTTACTATTATTAGAGAAGGAACCACTTGTTGGACTGAAAGGGGAAGCTGTTGGGGGGAAGAGGGTGGAAGGGTGGGACAGGAAGGGAGAATAGGGAAGGGTTTGTGACTGAGATGTAACTTGAAGAAAAAAAATAAAGTATTTAATAAAAAAAAAGAAAACATCTTTAAATGCCATACTCTGCAGATCTCTTGGGATTTTTGAAGACGCCCTATCTATCTCTTATGTTTAGATAAGCAAATGTTGCTGTCTCTTAACAACTTCATTTCTGAGTAGCTTAGAAAATAACTGTGATAGACTGTCATAGCAGCCTTATTTGTAATAGCTAGAAACTGGAAACAACCCAGATGTCCCTCAACCGAAGAATGGGTTAAAAAACTGTGGTACATCTACACAATGAAATATTACTCAGCTATCAGGAAAAATGAAATTATGCAATTTGCAGCCAAATAGATGGAACTAAAAAAGCTCATCCTGAGTGAGCTAACCCAGACTCGGAAGGATGCATATGGCATCTATTCACTTATAGTAGGATTTTAGCTATATAGTAAAAGGTATCAATACTACAACTAACAAACCAAAGGGAACTTGGACATAGACTTTTTTCAAATTATTTATTTATTTATTTACTTACTTACTTATTTATTTATAGTTTTTTCTATTTTTCAGTCTTTTTATCTTTTTGTCTGCTTATTTGTTTGTTTGTTTTTTAGTTCTCTCTCCCGGGCAATGAGACACTTTTCACTGGTGGTACTGCCTCGTCGACCCCCAATGAATGAGGAGGTTCTTGGCCCTTATACGACCTCTCAACTGAGATGAGGGACTGTTATATAAGGACAACCCACCCCAGAGAAATGGGATGGAAGGTTTAGGAGGTAAAGAAAAAAAATGAAATGTGATGTTTCGGCCTTTTGCTACTAATTGTCATAAACTGTTTAGGATAATTAAGAAATGCAAACTAATAGTTATGCAAGCCTGTCATTTTGTTAGGTACTATGACAGCCTATTATAGTTATTTTGTAAGCTAATCAGAAATAAAGCTGCTAAGAGACAAGCAATATCTGCTTACTCTAATATAAGAGATAGATAGGGCCTCTTCAAAAACCTCAAGAGATCTGCAGAATATGGCATTCAAAGATGTTTTTGTAACTTTAGATTTTTTTTATATCGACACATATCAACTCCTGACAGCACCCCCTATTCTACCCCAAGTAGAAGATGAGCATCGAAGAATCTCCAGTGGGAGATGATTGAATTAGTGGCAAGCCTTTCTCTTGGTAGGAAAAGCCCCTTGCTCCAACTGTAGACAGAATGCTGTCCAAAAAGGACAAAACCTGGAAGCAGGTAAGTCGACAGCCTAGCTCTGCCAAGACAGGGTAGGCAAGTCCTTCATAACCCCTGCTCTACAATCAATGTCTGTCAGAGAAACGGGGCCAAACGACTGAAGATCGATTCTGTAATGTATGGAGAGAAAATGGGAACTGCCCAGGCAGCCACTGGTATGTCATTTCTTAGTTTTGGAAGCTGCAGGCCCTGTACTTCCTATAAAATCAGATATATTTATCCCTCTCAGGTCTCTGAGGTGGTTGAAGAATAGATATCTAGAGTCTCATAATTAAATTTTGTGTTGTTTAGGAGTCAAGAGAGTGTTATAGATCTAAGAAGATGCTTTTAAAATTGTGTTGCAAGTTAGTATGAATGTTGAGTCAGATATAGAATTTTAAACTCATGGAGATGGTTAGATAGTAGAATGTTAAAATCAGGTGCCAAATACATATGGACTGGACATTGGGAATGTACACTAAGCCATATAACCCTCATAACTGTGGCCTAATTACCTCTGTTGTTTGTATTGTATTTATTATTATAACAGAAAGAGCCATTTCTTTGACTGAAAGGGGAAACTGTAGGGGGAAATAAGATATACCTTAAACTTAAAAAAAAAGGGAAGAGGATGGGGGATTGAGGGTGGGAGGGTGGGACTGGAGGGGGAATAGGGAGGGGACAGTGATTGAGATGTAACTTGAAGAAATAAAAAATAAAGGAAAAAAATTTTAAAAAATATTTTGACATTCTTTATTTTGCATACTACACAATACTGCTGGCTCATAATTGAGCTATATGTGGAAAACACAGAAATATCAACAGAAATACAAATAGTTTTTATGAATTCAGAATACATTTTCCCCATCTATTTTTACTTTAAGCTTTTGTTTAGCTTGCATTCCGACAGAGCACTACTGCAAAAGAATGCCTCTTTTATGTTAATACAAGCAATCATCCACTAATTAATTTGTATTACCAACATATGAATAAAGGCAAACTATGTACCAGGTGTTTACTCAAAACTGAACATGGAAAAAGCTCAAGTCATTAGAGTATTTATTATAAAGAACAGTTTCTTTGCAATTATCACTTTGAATACATCAATGCAGTTAAGAATGCACTGAGTCGTAAGTTGCTTTATCAGAGGACAGGGCTTAACTTTATCTGAGAGCTAACAGTACTTGCTGGAGCTGCAGAAGTCCAATGATAAGGGAAAGTATAAGGTTGGTAGGGTTGATAAGGTCCTTCTCCTGAAGGGCAGCTACCTCTTTGGAGGTGCACAGAAAGAAGGAACAGGAGAAAGGAACAAAATGGAAGGGGGGCTGACTTTTATCCCTTTGTGTTTTTCTCACTGCCAGGAAATAAACTGCAAAGTCCGTAAGATAT
Source organism: Lophiomys imhausi (assembly GCA_907164525.1). Lineage (NCBI taxonomy): Eukaryota > Metazoa > Chordata > Mammalia > Rodentia > Muridae > Lophiomys > Lophiomys imhausi. The sequence continues at coordinate 107,357 of CAJQZJ010000533.1, read as the reverse complement.
TATCCTAGCTTTCCTGCCACTGATTTCTGGGCTGCATTTCTAGACATGACTTGCTAATTTCCAACCTCATTAGATTACTTCACTCTGATTCATGCTTTACTTTCCCATCTCAGTGCCTTTGCACACCTTAAAATGTCCTTGTGCAAGGTCTAATGCAAATATAAGCTGGCTGAAACACTTTTCCAGAGTGTATTTCACCAGTTGAAATTCAACCAGTCTCTCTCTGAATAACCTACATGTACCATGGTTACTATATTTGTCCGAATGCACAGTTATTTAAGAATGTCCTGTTCCCTGTCTCAGGACTATCAGGTGGAAGAAGATACCACATTATTCATCTTGGATGAGTCACTCCCAGAACTGTGTGATGATTTGAAAGAGATGCAACCCCATAAGTCTTGGGCATTTGACATAGCAGTTGGCAACTGTTAGGACAGAATTAGGAGGGTGGCCTTTTTGGAGGAATATGTCTCTGGGGGTGAACTTTGAGGTTTCAAAAGATCCCATTTCTGGTTAGTGCTCTCTGCCTCCTGCTTGTGGATAGAGTTGTGAGCTCTCAGCTGCTGCTTCAGCCACCCTTTAGAACAATATGGAAATTAAATTCTTTTATAAGCTGACTTGGTGATCGCGCTTTATCTCAGCAATAGAAAGGTAACAAAGGCAACTGCTGTGCCTGAAATATAAGTATGTTCGTTCTACAACCATATGTTCAGAGTGGACAGAAACTTAAGATCTGAAATGCCCTAAGGTCATAAGAAATGTCAGATGTCAGAGGGATAATCTCCAAAATATGTAAAGAACTCAAGAAACTAGACATCAACTAACCAAATAATCCAATTTTAAAATGGGGTACAGATCTAAACAGAAAATTCTCAACACAGGAATCTCAAATGGCTAAGAAACAAAGAAATGTTCAACATCTTTAAACATCGGGGAAACACAAAACAAAACCACTCTGAGATTCCATCTTATAAGTGTCAGAATGGCTAAGATCAAAAACACAAGTGACGAGAGATCCAAGATGGTACCAACCATAGAGCATTGTATCTAAGTAGTAGGTGAGTGAGAATGGTCAATGTGGAGTGAATATGAGGTCCCACAACCGACTTTGAAACACAGACGGTGTCTGAATTTCCACAGCGAACACTAAGACTGGTCACCACACGAAACAGCTCACACAGTTGCTGGGAACACCACCCTGAGATCAGCCAGCTCAGTCACCCTTCTGGAGGGGAGCACAGGCCTAGCCCATGCACAGATCCAGCTCACGGCTCCAGCCACAGATCTGAGGTCATGCCTGTTTGCCTGATATCCAGCCTGCACGCAGACCTGTACAACCAACAGGAAAAAACAGTCAGACCACAAGAGCAAAGGTAAGATTTTCTTTCCAGAGTTCCCAACATGGCAGCACAGTGTGCATTGCAGTTGAGTAGCAGAGACCTAACCCAGTCACAGCAAAGCAATAAGGAACCAAGACTGACTGCAAACAGAGCTGACAACTGTGTCTTCTCCAAAAATATTGGAGTGGGTCACTCACCCTAGCACCCAAGTGTTTGAAGCAATCAGCAACAGGCACACTGAGGCTGGCACCCATCTTGGGTGGAGTTCCCTGCCTGCACGGTCAGCCTAGCTGCTGAACATCCTAACATGATTAAAACAAAGGAAAATGACCTTAATCCAATGCTTTTATTAATAATAGAAAACCTAAGGGAGGAAATCAAATATTTCAGAGAGCAACAATAAAATACTGCAAAAGAGATGATAGATATGAATAAAGCACTTAAAGGAATGGAATACCTGAAAAAGAGAAGTTGAAGCAATAAAGAAAATACAATCCGAGACATCCATAAACCTGGAAAACCTTAAGAAAAGAATAGGAACTACAGACACTAGAATCACCAGCAGAATACAAGGGAAGGAAAAAAGAATTTCAGGCACAGAGGATAAAATTGAAGAAATTGATACATCTGTCAAAGAAAATGTCAAATCTGAAAAGAAAAGTTCAGACACAAAACCTTCAGGAAATCAAGGACACTATGAAAAGATGAAATCTCAGAATAATGGGAATAGAAGAAAGAGAAGATTCTCAGCCTCATGGACCAAAAAATATCTTCAACAAAATCATTGAAGAGAATTTCCCAAATCTTAAAAAAAGAGATGCCTGTAACTGTACAAGAAGCTTACAGAACACCAACTAGATTAGACCAGAAAAGAAAATCTTCCCACCACATAATAATCAAAACACTAAATTTACAGAACAAAGAAAGAATATTAAAAGCTGCTAGGGAAAAGGGTCAAGTAACATATAATGGCAACCCTGTCAAAATCACACCTGACTTTTCCTCAGACGCTAAAAGCCAGAAGGGCCTGGACAGATGTCTTGCAGGCCCTAATAAACCACAAATGCCAGACCAGACTACTATTCCCAGCAAAACTGTCAATCAACATACATTGAGAAAACAAGATATTCCATGACAAAGCTAAATTCAAACAATATCTATGCATAAATCCAGCTCTACAGAAGATGTTAGAAGGAAAACTCTAACCCAAAGAGGTTAACTACACACAAGAAAACACAGGAAGCAAATAACACACCTGCAACAAAACCAAAAGAAGAGAAGCTCACTCACACACTATTTCCACCAACATCTAGATGGCAGGAAGTAAAAATCAGTGGTCATTAATATTTCTCAACATCAATGGACTCAATTCCCCAATAAAAAGACACAGGCTAGCAGAATGGATGTGAAAACATGATTCCAACATTCTGCTGCTTACAAGAAACACACCTCAGAAAAAAAAAAAAAAAAGGCATTATCTCCAAGTAAAGGGTTGGAAAAAGATATACCAAGCAAATGGACCCAAGAAGCAAGCTGGAGTGGCCATTCTAGTGTGCAATAAATTGGATTTTCAACCACCATTAATCAAAAGAGATGAGGAAGGACACTACATACTCATCAAAGGAAAAATCCACCAAGATAAAATCTGCATACTGAACATCTATGCCCCTCCATACTGAACATCTATGCCCCCCAAAGTAAAAACACCCACATTCATTAAAGAAACACTGCTGAAGCTCTAATCCCACATTGAACCTCATACTTTAATAGTGGGAGACATCAACACACCACTCTCACCACTGGACAGATCAATGATGCAGAAACCAAATAGAGAAATAATGAACCTCATAGATGTCATGTTATGGAATAAAGCTAGACTTCAACAATAACAAAAACAACAGAAAGCCTGCAAAAGCATAGAAACTCAATAACTCTCTACTCAATGACCTCTGGGTCAGGGAAGAAATAAAAAAGAAATTAAAGTCTTCTTAGAACTCAATGAAAATGAAGGCACAACATACCCAAACTTATGGGACACACTGAAAGCAGTTCTAAGAGGAAAGTTTATAGCACTAAGTGCCTTCAAAAAGAAACTAGAGAGTTCCCATACTAGCAACCCAAAACCACACCTGAAAGACCTAGAACCAAAAAGAAGCAAACACTACCAAGAGGAGCAGAAGGCAGGAAATTATCAAACTCAGGGCTGAAACCAACAACTTTGAAACAAAAAGAACTAAACAAAGAATCGACAAAAGCAAGAGTTGATTCTTTCATAAAATAGACAAGCCCTTAACTAAACTAACTAAAAGACAAAGGGAAAATAACCAAATCAACAAAATCAGAAATGAAAAGGGGGAAATAACAGACATTGAGGAAATCCAAAGAATCATTAGGTCCTACTTCAGAAACTTGTACTCCACAAAATTGGAAAATCTAAATGAAATGGATAGTTTTCTTGATAGATTCCACCTACCAAGGTTAAATCAAGAACAGGTAAACAAATTAAACAGTCCTATAACCCATAAGGAAACAGAAGAAGTCATTAGAAGTCTTCCAACCAAAAAAAAAAAAAAAAAAAAAGAGCCCAGGGCCAGATGGTTTGTTTCAGTACAGAATTCTACCAGACATTCAAAGAGCTAACACCAATATTCTTCAAACTCTTCCACAACATAGAAACAGAAGGAATACTGCCAAACACATTCTGTGAGGCCACAGTCACCCTGATACCTAAATCTCACAAAGACCCAACGGAGAAAGAAAAATTTCAGACCAATTTCCCTCATGAACATGGATGCAAAAATACTTAATAAAATACTTGCAAGCCGGATCCAAGATCACATCAAAAGTGTCAAACACCATGATCAAGTAGGCTTCATCCCAGGGATTCAGGGGTGGTTCAACATTAGAAAATCCATCAATGTAATCCACCACATAAACAAACTGAAAGAAAAGAACCACATGATCATCTCATTGGACGCTGAAAAAGCTTTTGACAAAATACAGCACCCCTTCATGTTAAAAGTCTTGGAGAAATCAGGCATACAAGGACCATACTTAAACATAATAAAGGTGATTTACAACAAGCCAATAGCCAACAGCAAACTAAATGGAGAGAAATTAAGCATTTTCTCTAAAATTAGGGACAAGACAAGGCTGCCCACCTTCTCCATATTTCTTCAACACAGTACTTGACGTTTTAACTAGAGCAATAAGACAACTAAAGGAGATCAAGGGGATACAAATTGGAAAGGAAGAAGTCAAAGTATCCCTATTTACAGATGATATAATAGTATACATAAGCAACCTCAAAAATTCCACCGGAGAACTCCTACAGCTGATAAACTCCTTCAGCAAGGTGGCTGGATACAAAATCAATTCAAAAAAATCAGTAGCCCTTCTTTAGACAAAAGATAAATGGGCTGAGAAAGAAATATGAGAATTAACACCCTTCACAATACCCACAAATAATATAAAATACCTGGGGTAACTCTAACCAAGCAAGTGAAAGACCTGTATGATAAGAACTTCAAGTCCTTGAAGAAAGAAATTGAGGAGATATCAGAACATGGAAAGATCTCCCTTGCTCATGGATAGGTAGGATGAACATAATAAAAATGGCCATCTTACCAAAAGCAATATACAGATTCAATGCAATTCCTATCCAAATACCAACTCAATTCTTTACAGACCTGGAAAAAACAATTCTCAACTTCATATAGAAAAACAAACAAAAAAAAACCAGAATATCTAAATCTATCATGTACAATAACAGAACATCTGGAGGTATCACCATCCCAGATGTCAAGCTGTACTACAGGACAATCGTAATAAAAACAACATGGTACTGGTATAGAAACAGATCAGTTGACCAATGGAATCGAATCGAAGACCCAGAAATAAAACCACACACCTATGGTCACTTAATTTTTGACAAAGAAGTCAAAACCATAAATGGAAAAAAGGAAAGAATCTTCAATAAATGGTGCTGGTCTAACTGGATGTCAACATGTAGAAGAATGCAAATAGATCCATACTTATCACCCTGTACAAAACTTAAGTCTAAGTGGATCAAAGACCTCAACATAAATCCAGACACTAACATTAATAGAAAAGAAAGTGGGGAAAAGCCTGGAACTCATTGGCACTGGTAGCAACTTCCTGAACAGAACACCAATAACTCAGGCGCTAAAAAAAACAATCAATAAATGGGACCTTATGAAATTGAAAAGCTTCTGTAAGGCAAAGGACACTGTCCTTAGAGCAAAATGTCAGCCTACAGACTGGGAAAGGATCTTCACCAACCCAACATCCGATAGAGGGCTAATATCCTAAATATATAAAGAACTGAAGAAATTCAACACCAAAAAAATCAAATAACCCCATCAAAAATGGGGTACAGAGATAAACTGAGAATTCACAGAGGAAGAATCTCTAAAGGCTGAGAGGCACTTGAAGAAATGTTCGACATCTTATGTCATCAGGGAAATGCAACTTAAAACAACTCTGAGTTTCTATCTCACACCTGTCAGATTGGCTAAGATCAAAAACTTAAATGATAGCACATGCTGGTGAGGATGTGGAGAAAGAGGAACACTCCCCCATTGCTGGTAGGAGTGCAAACTTGTGCAACCACTTTGGAAATCAATCTGGAGATATCGTAGACAATTGGGAATAGTTATACCTCAAGACCCAGCCATACCCCTCTTGGGCATATAAACAAAAGATTCTAAATGAAACCACAAAGAAATTGCCTCAAATGTTCATAGCAGCTTTATTTGTAATAGCCAGAAACTGGAAGCAACCCAGATGTACTTCAACTGAAGAATGGATTAAAAAAAAAACAAAACTGTGGTACATTTATAGAATGGAATACTACACAGCTATCAGAAATGAGGAAATCATGCAATTCAAAACCAAATGGATGGAACTATAAAAGCTCATGCTAAGTGAGCTGACTCAGTCCCAGAGAGATAAACATGGTCTGTACTCTCTTATAAATGAATATTACCCATACATCACAGGATAACCATACTACAACCCACAGACCCAAATAGATAGGAACCTAGCATATCTATCCTAGGAAAAATTTCACCCAGTAGTGAGTCATGGAATCTGCTGCAGGTTAGTGGAACACCTTACCCTAGATGGTGTGCCTTATCAAGCCCCAGTACAAGTGGAAGCTCTTGGCCCTCACATGACTGAAGAACAGGGGGAGTATGATATGTGAGGGCCCACCTCATCTGAGGAGAAGGAGACTACCAAGTAGAGGAACAATGAGTGAGGTAGGGAGGGATGGTAGGAGGGAGGGAGGGAGGTGACATGGGTGGAGGAGCGAGGAAACTATGTTCTAGAACTAACTTGAGAAAACAAAATAATACTTTTTTTTAGAAAAGAGTTAATAAGTTTAAAAATATAATAAATATACAAAATAAAATTTTCAGGCAAATGGAATTAGAAAAAAAATCATCCCAAGTGAGGTAATCTAGACCCAGATAGACAAACATGGTATGTATTCACTTATAAATGGATATTAGCTGGAAACTAAAGGATCACCATGCTACAATGCACAGACCAGAGGCTAAGTAACAAGGGCCACTCAAGGGGGAATGCATTAATCTCTCTGGGAAAAGGAAACAATAGGTATCTCTGAGTGAACTTAGGGCAGGTGGGGAAAGGAACATGAGGGATCAGGTTGGGAGAAGATGGAGGGAGAGATTACTGGGAGAGACAACTGGAATTGGGGACCATTTCAGTGGCCAGGTAGAAACCTAGTGCAATGGTAACTCTTAGGAATCTACAAGGGTGACCCTAACTAAGACTCCTAGAAATGGGGTATATGGAGAGCCTGAACTGGCCATCTCCCGCAACCAGGTGAGACTTACAGTGAAAGACTTGGAACACCGACTCAATTAGAAAACCTTCAACCTACAATTTGTCCTTCCTACAAGATGTGTATGGATAGAAATTGGAGGTGCACAACCAACATCAGGTCCAGCTTGACACACATGCCACAAGAGGAACCTCAACCCCTGACACTACGTAGACAGCCAGGAACCAGATGCTGGATATCCAAGACACCTAGAAAAAAAAAAAACAAACACAACTAGCAGAAAGAAAGAAAGAAAGAAAGAAAGAGAGAGAGAGAGAGAGAGAGAGAGAGAGAGAGAGAGAGAGAGAGAAAGAAAGAAAGAAAGAAAGAAAGAAAGAAAGAAAGAAAGAAAGAAAGAAAGAAAGAAAGAAAATCAATAAAATTATTCCTAATGATATTCTGCTATAGTCATAGACAGGGACCTATCTTAAGCATCATCAAAGAGGCTTCATCCAGCAAGTTATGGAAACAGATGCAGGGACCCACTGTCAAACATTAGGCAGAGCTTGGAGAATCTTGTAGAAGAGGGAAGGAAGGATTGTAGAGGCCAAAGGGGTCAAGAACACTACAAGAAAACCCAAAGAATCAACCAACCTGGGCCCTGCTACTTTCTTTTTAAGGGAAACAGAGGAGGAGTGGATCTAAGGGAGAGGGAAAGTGTGTGGGGGTGCTGGGAGGAGTGGAGATAGGGAAAACTGTGGTCAGGATGTAATGTATATAAAGAATAAAACAACAAAAAATTTAAAAATCCACATCTCACAATGCTAATCCCTTTGTACACATTATTGTAAACAAGTCCTACCTTCTACCTAACTCTCTAGAAATGGAAAGGTGGACAGACCATGAGAACAGGAAGAAGGACTCAATCCAACACTCCACCTTGCTTCATTTCCTTCTTCCTCTGTTCTCTCTCATGTGGTATACACTTTAGAAATCAGGAACCATGGATATGAATTATGAGCATCTTAAGATCAAAAAAACAAAATCTATACCCTAAACAAGAGACCCTCACAGTTGAAAAGTAGCTTTTCACTTTGGATTCTGAGAGAATGGCTGGAGAATCAGGCAGATCCTGGACAGAAACAGATAAGCTGAACTCTTGTGGACAGTACCAATCCTGGCCTTTGTTTTGGTTAGTTATAGAACCTAGAGACTGCTATAAGCACTTTGGTGACTTTTAAAATTTTTGTTAATTTGTATATATGAATGCTTTCACCTACATGTATGTCTATACACCATGTGCATGCCTGGTTCTTGTGGAGCCTAGAAGAGGGCATCAGATCCCCTGGGACAGGAGTTACAGGTGATTATGAGCCACAGTGTATGTGTTCTGCAAGAGCAACAAGCAGCATTAACCACTGAGCCATTCCTTCAGACCTAAGGACTCGTTTCAGATAGTTAAACTTCTCCTCTTACTAATGTGGTCCCTGTCTTGTCCTCACCGCCTTCTGTCTGTCTGTCTGCCTGCCTGCTATCTATCATCCATCATATATATATATATATAGCAGGTAGATATATATATATATATATATATATATATATATATATCTACCTTCAATCATTTCTCATCAATTGGCAGTATTGATGACTGAACCCAGGGCCTTGTGCATGCTGAGAACCACAGTTCCTGTTTGTCTCTTAATAGGCTCTCTGGGGAAAAGTGGCTGAGCTGCAACTTCCTGGAGCTGGAGCTTTTTCCTGTTCACACAAAAAGCATCTCTTACATCAAAATGAGTTTTAGATAGTTAATTCTAGAGACAAATTTGAGTGACCAACCATGGTTGGAGAAACATGGAGCTAGGTTACTCCAGGTTCCATATTCCAACATGGTAGCAATTTCATGGAGTTTTTATAGTAATAGAAAAAAGAAAGTTATAAGTAGCTTTATACTTAGCATTAAGTAGCCTTTCCATTGGTGAAGACCAGGGTATTATTAAGTTAGTAATTCCAAATGTTTTTATCTTTTATCTGGATGTTTATCAGAATGAGACAAGCAAGAAATGGCTGTTTGGGGGCTAAAGGGAGTCCAAAAAGAAATTGTCATTAGGTTTTGGATCACAATATTTGAAACTTTATAGTTGTAGAAGTTTTTAATTGTCAACTAGTCTTTGCAGACACCTTCTTTCCTGGAATTCTCATTTACAGCCTTAATTCTAGTAACATTACTTCATTTAATTTTTACAATTCAACAAGGTAGGCATTGTTTCCATTCTCATTTGGTAATAGTAGAGCAATCCTGAGATAGAAAAGATTAAAAAGTTTCCCAGGGTACAGAAAGTAGGAAATCATGGAGCCAGATTTCCAGCCCAGGCAGTCTAACTGATATCAGACACTAAAACATATTTTGATAGAAGGACATTTCACAACGGATACAAAACATTCAGAAAGTATGAACACATGAAATATACATTCTATCTGATAACATTTGTTAGTGTTAGACCTGCTCAGGTGGGAAAGTATCCTGGGATTTGTGAGCCCAGGAACCACACAGCTCTTTTAGGTGGGACAGTGTCCCAGTGGAAGGGCATCCTGAGGCACGGGAGCCCAGGAACCACACAACTCTGAGAGGAGGCTCCCTCAGCAGAGACGTTGCAGCTCACAGAGGATGGTTTCCCTGAACTGTGGAGCCAGGAGCCTGAGCCCCACCCCTTCCTTGCTTCTCTTCATTGCTTCTTTACTTCTTCTGAAGACAGGGTCTCAGCAGGCATCAAATCTCATAAAATAGATTTATTGGAGGGTCCAAGGTGTGGAGGGATGAAGACAGAGTGTGGCTACCCCTGCTCCTGGGAGAGGACATCAGAGAATTGAAAAAAAGTGCAAGGCTTATATAGGATTTCTTGGGGCTGGAGCTTCCTAGGGCAGGGATTTCTAGAGTGAGGCAGGTGGAATTTCAAGTTCCAATCTTAGAGAGCTCAGGGATTTGGTGGGTTCTCCTGCCCAAGGATTGGTGGGGTTCTGCCAGAAGCTCAGGGATTGGTGGGTTCTCCTGCTCGGGATTGGTGGATTTTTGTCCAGACCTTTCACCACAAATTAGCATAACCTGGGATGGGTCTTACTGAGGGACTGGAGATGACCTTTGTAACAGTTGCAGAGGCTGGAAAGGTTATGAGAGAGAGGTCTGGGGGAGGGACTGGGTTGCTGGAGTTCCTCAGGCAGGGGTCTGGCCACTTTCCTGCCTTGAGACTTTACAAAGTTTATGAAGTGGCCAAGATTACAAAGAGATTCTAGGACAGGGAAGCCTTTCCCTGCAGCATGAGTAGCTGACAGAGACTGGAGCGCTGATACTGTTTTGGGGGACAGCTCCCTTAACAGCAGTAGGGTGAGGCAGGAAAGGTGTCATAACCATGGACAGCCCTTGAGTCAGCAGCAGGGGGACCATTTTGACAGAAGCTACCATAGGAGTCGCCATTTTGACTGCTCCACCAGCTTAGGCTGGGGCAGGAAATAGGTGCACTAACAGGGACTGCACTGACAGTTCTTGGGGGCAGCGGGCCACTTTGATTGATTCCTGCCAGGGTGGCGGCTTTGATTGCAGCTGCAGCAGCACTGTCACTATAACACGAGATATCACCACTAAGGATACTGGGTACAAACACCCTAAACATTACAATCCTCAAACAGCTAGGGCAATATCTCAGCTGGTAAAACGCTGGCCACTCAAGTACAAATTCAATCCCAGCAACCATGTAAAATGTTGGGGATGCTGATGTATGCTTTTAATCACAGTGCTAGGAATTTGGAGAAAAGTGGATCCCTAAGGCTTTCTGGCCAGCCAGCCTAGTCCAATTGACAAGGACAAGGTTCCCAGTGAGAGACTGTCTCAACAACAACCACATAGTCAGATGGGTCCTGGGAAATGAAACCTGGTGTTCGCCTCTAACCTACACACAGGACAATTTTTAGAAAGCAACTTTCTGTGAACACTAATATAGAGGGCACACAAAAATAGAATATTCAGCAACTAAACATACATCAGAGCAACCACAGAGGAAGCTCGATAAATTAATCAAAAGTATGCCTGCTGTCCCCCTTGAGGAATGCTTGCTAGGAAGGCCCATGGAGCTTTCACTGTCCATCAGCTGGCTCTGAAGCAGGCCTTATTTCTTCTGTTTAGTAATAACTCAAAGCAAGGCTCCTGTAGGAACAATTCTAAAAAGACTAATTTCTGTAACTCTTAAGTTAGGCAAACATTTCAATTTTTTTCTCATTTCAATCAAAGCTCAAGAAAATAGTTATGGCTGGGCAGGGTGGTGCAGCTCTTCAATCCCAGCACTGGAGAGGGAGAGGCAGGTGATATCTGTGAGTTCAAGGCCAGTCTGGTCTACAAACCAAGTCCAGGACAGACAAGGATATTACACAGAGAAACCCTGTCTTGAAAAATTAAAAAAGAGAAAGAAAGTAAGAAAGAAAGAAAGAAAGAAAGAAAGAAAGAAAAAGAAAAGAGTTATAAACTACTTAGGTTGATGGTTCTGTTTTCAATTTTTAAGTAGCACGGAATAACACCAAGTATTTGTGTCATATACATTGTCTGTGGTCATAACACAAACATGCTGTTAAAGTCCATTTGACTTAGGGAAATGTGTAGATCAGCTCAAGCTTCCAAAACTCCTTAAAAATAATCTAGTATAACAGTAGAGCAGACTCATAAATTTGAGCATGGAAATGCTTTGGAAGCTACTACTAGAAGCAAAACACACACTGACACAGACACACACACACACACACACACACACACACACACACACACACACACCCCACATACACTTCTCCTAGTGGTTAGACTGTTCCCATGGGTACTATTCATACTGTAGTCTGAGTAAATATTCCCACTTAGTCATTCTCTTTCTTATTTACAGCCTCTTCTATCAAGTGGCCTCAAGGTGACCCCACTTATTAGTCACCAGATCTTCTGCCTTTCATACAAATTACAAATATAAGAACCAAATTTAGAACTTTAAGATATAATCTTCTTGCATTTTAACAGAAAGAAAAAACATATATATCTACTTTGATCAGATTAAGGCCTAAGGCCTAAGATTCTGGAATTTCAGACAGTAGTTGGCAATAACAGAGAATATCTGCAGACATCCAAGCATCTCATTCTTTATAATAAATCCTATAAAATGCAAACACCTGATCCTCTTATGCTAATCCAGGCCTCTCTCTTATTTTCTCATAGAACTTCCTTGTCTTTAGTCTCTCTCTTTCTGTTTGCAAACTATAAATGTGCCAACACATATGAAGATGGGTAGGAAATGAACTAGAAGGCCCAAGGCTTAAATTCATTTATTTTTATTTATTTATTTTTAATTTACTGTTTTTTCTTTTGTTTTTTGGGGGGTTGGTTTTTATTGTTGTTTGTTTTGTTTTTTTTGTTTTGATTTGGTTTGGGTTTTTTTGGTTTTGTTTTGTTTTTGTTTTTTTGTTTGTTTTGTTTTTGCTGTGTAGCCTAAGCTTGTCTCAGCCTCTTTTTTTCTTTATTTTTTATTTCTTCACATTACATCTCAATCACAATCCCCTCCCTACTCCCCCCTCCAGTCCCATCCTCCCGCCCTCTTCTGCCTCAACCCACCCATCCCCTTCCTTTTTTTTTTTAAGTTTAAGGTATATCTTCCCCCCCCCACCAACAGCTCTCCCTTTCAGTCCAACAAATGGCTCTTTCTCTTATAATAATAAATATAATACAAAACAACAGAGGTAATTAGGCCACAATTATGAGAGTTATATGGCTTAGCATAGAATCCCAATGTCCAGTCTATACATATTTGGTACCTGACTTTAACATTCTACTATCTACTCATCTCCATAAGTTTAAAGTTCTATATCCAACTCAACTTTCATCACAATTTTAAAAACATCTTAGATCTAGAACACCTTCTTGATTCCTAAACAACTCAAAATTTAACTATGAGACTCTAGCTATCTATTCTTCAACCTCTTGAACACTGAGATTCTAGGCAGCCACCACTACACTCAGTCCACTGTTCATCTCTTATCACTCATTCCAGCCTCAGTTTTCCCATCCTTGGGCCACTGTTCTGGTTGTTTATGCATCTCTTCATTTCATACAGAAGAACCCTCAACTGTAAACCCAGAGTGACTATTATACCATTCCATGGGGGTGTGGCCAGTTTTCACCCATAAATATTTTCCCCGATCTCTGAAGCACCCCATCAATACAAGTATTGTGAACTATGTAGAAAGTTTTGCAGAATCCCTTCTCTATAGAAATGGCCCCACAGCTTACTTCTTGTTTACAAAAGCTGGCATTGACTGGGCCCCAGGCTTTCATTATTGACTCTCACTAAGATGACAGGCCTCCAGATGTTGTTTCTCCTGTCTCAAATTGCATGACACTTCTGATGCTTCCCTTTCAATCAGCCCTAATAGGCCCTAATTGCTAGCATTATCCATGCGAATGGTCCTACTTCCTGATAAGTGTGCTTCCCTGCCACACAGAGTGTACTGCCACAACACACAGCTGAGCCCAGAGAAAGCAACCTCTTCCCACAAATCACTCTTGGCACCTAGGACATGGTTGGTAGCACCTGGCAACCTCTTTGTTTCAGGCCAAGTTCGCTTTGCCAGTGATGGATTGTCATCCAGGAACACAGTCTAGTGTTACTCTGCAGTTAGATTTGCAAAGAAACCAATTCTAAAATGAACCAACCACCCAGTTGGTTCATTTCCAAGCCACTGGCAGAGCTGCCTAGAACAGAGGACATTTTGGTGGCTTTGCTTGTTCTGGGATGATAATTAGGCAAAGTGAAATGCTGTGTTTTGGCTACAGTTTGAGACTGAACACTTACTCAAAAAGAAGACACACACTCATCGTCTTGCATTAATAACTTTTTGCAAAGAGTTTGAGTAAATTCTTTGATGAAAATGTACTCCAAAAATCAAGCATATCTTTACCACAGAATGTATTCTACAACTGTCTCAAGCTCGAGCTTAAGCAATTAACCTCTCCAGTTCCCTGACATGTTAATGTGTTGCAGATGATTTTAAACAAATGGAAAGGCCAGGAATGGGGAGTGGGAGCCAAACACAATAAGCTCACCCATCAGTGAAGGTTGAGGGAAGTGAAAATAATGCCTTTGATCAAATTCGATTTACAGAACATAGACAATAAAGAGAGAAAAGTAGCAAGCAAGAAGGAAAACATCTTATTTTTTCTGGTTGAATTTGGAAGTCACTTCTCAGAGAGTCTTTTTTGTACAGACCAGGAGATGTTGTTGTCAAGGTTAGGCTCTGGGTGAGCCATCTGCCTCTTCTCAGACTTGGTTAATTTGGTGCTAATCTCAGAGCCTATGTTGCTCTCAGTCTTAAACCTTCCCTGTGCCCTAAATACCAAGATAATTACCCTATAGGGATTGTCTTTTTGGTGTCTTCTACATGGGTTTTTCACCCATACTCTGACACATCACCATTGCCCCACATTCCTTTGTACCCCTCACCCCACCTCCGTACAACAGGTTTTCGGGGAGCCATTCCTCAGGCCTCTTGTCCATGAAGACTGACACCATATTTTCCTGATCATTGTATCTCTAACAATTACCATGAGGCTTGGAAGGTTTTAGACACTGAATAAATGCTTGTTGAATTGGTTACTATTATTTGAAGAAAGAAGTCCATGTTCTTTGATGTACTTTTACATGGTGAGTGTATGTTGGCAGCAAGATGGTGTTGCCTTTACAAATGTGACATCAGGGGCATTTTCCCACCTCCTTCATCAAGCACACTGTGTTAAGGAACCTGGTTGTAGGTGTGGCTTAAAAGACAAAATTAAAATAACCAGGTGTGCTATAATTCCAACACTGGGGAGGCTGAAAAAGGAGCATCCAGGGTTTGAGGTCTACCTGAGCTAGTGAGACCTTGCCACAAAAACAAAACAAATAAAATACCAATAATAAAACAAGAAGCCCACACTAAATCTTGGTTTATTTTCAAATCAATTCACAACACCAAAAAGTAAGTCATTCTTCAGTGATGCATGTGGTTTTGTATATCCTACAATAGCCTACTCCTGCTATTTGTCATTTTCTAAAGGACTAAGGGAAACCAAAGGTTTATGGACTATAAGAAAAATAAGTAAGTGTGCGTACTATATGAGAAACAATCAGGGCTAGGACTACAGCTCAGCTGATAGACTACTTCCCTAATACACGGGAGGCAGTTGGTCTAGTTCCCAGCACTTTGTAAACTCAGCCAGGTAATGCTGACCAGTAAAAAGATAAGGGTTAAAAGTCATCCTATTAGGAGGTGTGACCTTGTTGGAGTAGCTGTGGCCTTGTTGGAGGAAGTGTGTTACTGTATAGGCAGGGATTGAGGTCTTACACATTCTCAAACTGTGCCCAATGTGGTACATAGTCCCTTTCTGCTGCCTTCAGATCAAGATGTAGAACTCTCAGTTTCTTCTCTAGCATCATGGCTGCCTGCACACTGCCATGCTTCCCATCATGATGATAATGAACTAAACCTCTGAAACTGTAAACAAGCCCCGTTTAATGTTCTCCTTTGTAAGAGTTGGCTTGGCCATGGTGTCTCTTCCCAGCAATGAAACCCAAACTAAGACACCTCCTAATCCTTCTCAAGCTGTTCCACCAACTGTGCACCAAGCACCCAAACATATGAGCCTTAGGAGGCTGTTCTCATTCAAACCACCCTAATACTGTTTCTAACTTCTTTTACAATCCAGTTATATTTTCTGATCTCATTATTTACTCTAATTCTCTTCCTAGCTTAATTGAATATTTTAAAAACCATTCAGAGTGCACCATTTTCTTGTTTATAATTTTCTCTGTTTCTCTCCAATATCTCCCAAAAGACTTTGAATAAAACCTGAGGTCCATATGTTACCTAGAATCTGTCACTATTTTCAGCTATTTATTTATCTATATTTTCAGCTATTTCTTTGTCTATCTAAAGACTTTGAATTGGGTGCTCTCAAAGCACAACCTCACAACCTTTGCCTTACACAAGTCTCATGACCCTGTGAGTCCTCTGTGTTCTCTCCATGGATATTCCTGCATTTGACTCACACTGTTTTTAAAAATTATTATTTAGTGAAGAAGAAATGTGTGCATGTTCATAAGTGAAGGAATGGGGTTATTCTCTGTGTGTGTGTGTGTGTGTGTGTGTGTGTGTGTGTGTGTGTGTGTGTGT
>CAJQZJ010000533.1:48212-86071 GCA_907164525.1 Lophiomys imhausi | reverse complement strand
CACACACACACACACACACACACACACACACACACACACACACACACTTTGTGAGTATAGTCTTTGTGTATCAAATTTCATTATGGAGAATTATCTCAAAAAGGCATTTTTAAACATCTACTGGCATTACCTCTAATGTCAGTACTACAGAGACTAAGACAAGAAGATCATAACTTAAAGTTAAGCCTGGGATATATAGCAAGCTCCAGGCTAACCTGGGCTACACAATGAGACCATGTCTCAAAAATGCAAAACAAAAACAAATGTGGGTTATACTTGTAAAACTGAGTTTTTACCTTTGTCAGATTTGCGCCTCCACCTGTTCTGGACATCTTTAGCCACCTGTGAATGCAACGGTTCCAGTTTCACCTCTTTACACTGGCCAGATAAGGTCTTTGTTGTATTTGCCATGTGATAACTATAACTATTATGGACACCTAATTTTTACCCCAGTGGTCTGAATCATCAGCCTTCCAAATACTGCAGTATATGGAGGCTAAGAAGATGGTTCAGTTGGTGAAGCACTTGCTTGAAACATGAGGATTTGAGTTCAGTCCCCAGCACTCAGGAACAGAAGCACATGTCTATAACTTCAGTGCTGGGGTATACAAGCATGGCAGATCCCGGGAGCTTCCTGGCCAGCCAGTCTCTCCAAATTGGTGAACACCAGGTTCAGTGAGACACTCTGTCTCAAAATAGAATGTGGGAAGTGGCTGAGGAAGATATCTTCTATTGACTTCTCTCCTCCATTTGCATGTTCACTTGTACACATACATACGAACACACAGAAACATACACAAAGAATGCCCCAAGATATGGTTTCATTGGTTTTATCCACTAAATGACTTGCTGTAGATTCCTTCCATCTTACTTTGAGAATGTACATCCTTCAGCAGTTGTATGTGTTCTTCTTTGAATCTTATATGCCATTTCAACTCCTCACCAGTTCTTTGTTAGATGTCAAGTGACAAGAAAATGAGAAAAAGAAGAGCAAAAATAAAGCAAGCAAGAAAAATTATATCCCTCAACATATTCTGTGATAGGTTACTGAGTTTCACCTTTTTTTCCTGCTCATGAGAAGGAAGAAGAGGGAGAGAAAGAGGAGGAAGATCAGAAGAAGAGGAGAAGGAACAGGAAGAAAAGGAAGAAGAGAGGGAGGAAGAAAAGGAAGAGGAAGAAGAGAATAATGAGACAGGAGTAAAACCTCTGGAACCTCTGATTGCTGATGACCTTCTTAGCATTTTTTTTAATCATTTACACATCTTTGTTTTGGGAGCACACACCAAGGAGCATATGCATGGCTTAGAGGATAACTTAGGGGAGTCCCAGGACCTGAATTCAGGCCATGAGGCTTGGCAGCAAGCACATTTCTCTGCTTAGACCTGTCAAGGGCCCCAGAGACCTTTATTGCTATTTCATCATATGGCTCAGTTGATGAAAAAACAACCTTAAAGCCTGTTTTTGCAGTTCCTTACATTGTAAACTTTGAGCACCGCTGTTAAGATTGTCTAAATTTCCTTGGCTTTCAAATAGTATTATAAGCTACAATTTAACTATATTAACAGAATATTTGTATCACAATGTATTTTGCACACAAGCATGTAAGCCACACAGCTGCCTTAAACTCACTGGGATGCTTGTGAAATCTGTGTCATGTCTGCACCTCTCCTGGTGCCTCCTTTAGTTGTCGGGTTGGGCCCAGGACTCTTCAGCAGCATTTTGACCCTCAATGTCCATCATGTCCTGCATTGTGTTGTTGAATGCCAGATATGCTACACTGATAGACAGACTTTTGGTGTGAAATTTTATGTCCATCTGGCTAAGAGGTAGGCCATGCTCATGGACACAGCTGTGATGTCACAGGCTATGTCCCTGAATGTCCTTGTTTTGGCCCTTGAGGTCTTTTTTTTTTTCTATTAGATTCCTTATTAACTATGTTTTATAGCAGTCAACATCTGTCTACTGGTAAGTGGTGATTTCTTTACTCCACTTGTCTCTTGTTATAGAGAAATATACCAAAGAAAACCAGTTTGTTCTGTGATCTCCATTCTCTGAGGAATATAAAAATGGGTGATTATTTTTCAATATGTTTGCTTTTTTTTTTTTTTTTTTTTTTGGTAAGGATGATCTCTAAGATATTTGCTGGACAAGAACCAGTAGTCCCCCCAAGGATGTTTTTTAAACAATGGAATCCTATCTCAAAGACTTACTTCATGTCCTGGGTTGGTACAAAGCTGACAGGATAATGGGCAAAGCTATTTGGTTTCATTTTAGGTCAGAATGTTAATGTTTTGACCAAAAACATTTACAAAATTTCTAAAATAAGAAAAAAATTACAGGATATGCTTATTTATTTATTATGAATGGATTCACTATGTAGCCCATGCTGGCCTAAAAATTCAGTCTTCCTGGTTCTACCTCTAGGGTATTGGGGTTTCAGGGGGTGCTACCCCAGCTGTATTTCAATTTATTTTCTAAGGTTAAAAGAGAGATACAACTGAAATGCACTGCAGAGCCTCATGGTAAATTGGACTCCATAACCACTTTCTTGCATGGAGTTTTAGAGTGATGGACCTACTGCAGTTTTCTTTAGATTTCTACTCTGGACTCATCAAGAAGTACTTGTAAAACTAAGTCACAACCTCAGGCTCCATCTTTAGAAATCCAGGATGAAAAAGGAGCAGTCCTGTAACAAGCATTTTGACATGTGATTTAAGGTAATTCTAATGCTGGTCATCTGTTGACCAGTTCATAAAGACACAGCAAAGAGATAATGGATCTACCATCAGACTTCCTTAAGCATAGAACTTATAGCTTAGCCACTCTGCAGTTTTAGGTCTGCTGCTAATATATGGGAACTTTGGTGTACAGATGATAACACTTCCTCATAGCAATAAGCATTTATTTCAGCACAGTAACTTCTGTACTCTGGACACTCTTTTAAGCACTCTTCTTGTCTTAACTCATTCATGTTTTCAATAGCTCAGATGAGGGTTTTGGAAAAACTAAGACCCAAAAGTATAACCTGTCCAAAGCTTTACAACCCAAATCAGTGGACATAACTTATTCAGTACTGATTTGACAACTTTGAAACTTTCCTGGGTCCCATTCCACGCTAATAACTACTGAACTTACAAAGTCATTTCATTATCATTTCAATTTTGCAGTTAGAAGATTGTATATTGATCTTAGAAGCAACTGCCACAAAAATATGACTATGTCTAGAATAGAATTATCCTTTTCTAAAAACTTCCCTTGAATTTACCTCCAAAATACTATCCTTGATGAAAACAATGGCGCTATACCACTATCACATATCATCCATTTTTTCCTCATAGTGAGCACAAGACAGGTACCAATAGCAGAATCTAGGGTTATACACAAGGCACAACAGTAGTTGTGGTTTATATTATCCCTGGCCAGAACAGAGAGGAGGGAATCTCAAATGAGAAAATGCCACCATTAAGATTGGGCTGTAGGAAGGCCTATAGGCATTTTCTTAATTAGTGATTGATGGGGAAGGTCCTAGCCCATTGTAGGTGGTGCCATCCCTGGGCTGGTGGTCCTAGGTTCTATAACTAAGCAAACTGAGCAAACCATGGGGGAGCAAGCCAGTAAGCAGCAGCTCCTGCCTCCAGGTTCCTGCCCTGATTTCTTTCCATGATGAACAGTGATATGGAAGTGTAAGCCAAACACTTTCCTCCCCAACTCAATTTTTTGGTCATTGTGTTTCCTCCTAGCAATAGAAACCCTAAGACAGCTTCCTTTTCCGTTTGTTTTCAGCTTCTACCAACCAATCACATCTCCCAAATAGTGTGCATGCATATACTTATGTTCAAGCTTTCCATTCACTTCCGACACCTCGTGCTATAAGGTGGCCCCCCTACCCATCCCTGAGCCAAGAAGCCAGTGCTTTTCAGCATGCTGAGCAGGAAAACAACTCTGTTCTGTGACATCTAAGCTTTTAGGACTGTGAACCTAGAGCTGCTGGGAAGAGGTCTTTGCCGTAGGACAGAGGAAATGTCACCTACTGATTGTGCTTGAATTGCTGATATTTGGAATGAACAACATGAACACTTGGCATGGAAACAGATTTTTCTAAAATGGTGAGGGAAAGTCATCCCTTAGTATCCCATAGCATTTGGAGAAAAGTGAAGTGGACTGCTTTGATCAGAGACTTACTTACTCTCAAGGATAACGGGAGAAAAGAGACTTGAAGTCCAAGAAGAATTAAGTAGAAAATGAGGACAGTTGCAGTGTCACAGAAACACTGTGTCCCACAGTACTGAAGATGCCAGTCAGGACAGTCCAGGGTCAGCAGCCAGGAGAGTCCAGGGTCAGCAGTCAGGAGAGCAGATTTTGGTCTGTTGTTTGTCAAAGATCAAGCCTTCCTTCCATGCCTTGTTTGGTATTGTTCCACCTGGGTTTTCACTTAGCTTTCCTATGTGCATACTTCTCTGCTTAAATTCCCTCTTCTAAGGTACCAGTGATACCAGTTTCCAACCTACCCCAATGACTTCATTTTTTTTTTATTGAATATATTTTTTCCCATTCAAAATATTCTGATCACATGGTTTCCTCTCCCAGATCCTTCCTACTCATCCAACTCCAACTTCCTTTTATATCTCTTTAGAAAACAGACAGCAATTAAAAACAAAACAAATCAAACCAGACTAACACAAAAACAATCAGAAAAGAAGAAACAAAGAAAAAAAACATGAGAAACACAGACACACCATAAAAAGACATAATTGGGGACCATAATATTTAAGCAAAAGACCCGTAAGGTAAAAAAAAAAAAAAAAAAAAGCCCAGGCATTATGTGACAAAACATCTCTGAAAAACACAACTGAGTTTGCTTTACATTAGCTGGGCTTGGGTCCTGACCTTTAGTGAGGATTGTATACCCAGCGAGACACAGCACTGGAGAAAACTGATTTTTTCCTTTCTGAGATTGCCAATTAGAGATAGCTTCTGAGTTAGGGATGAGAACGCCTGCCCAGTTACCCTTTCAGTGCCTGGGACCCCATCTAGCTTGAACCCATGCAGGCCCTGTGCATGTTGCCACAGTTTCTGTGAGTTCATACATGTGTCAGTCCTGTTGTATCTGTAAGCACTGTTTCTTTGGTGTCTTGTAAACCCTACTGTCTCTTAAAACTTTTCTGCCTCCTCTCCTGCATAAATGCTTGAGCCCTGAGTGGGAAAGATTTGATAAAGACATCCCATTTAGCACTTAGTGTTCCAAGGCCCCTCAATCTCTGCACATTGTCCAGGTATGAATCTCTGTACCAGTTCCCATCTAAGAGGAAGCTTCTCTGATGATGGCTGAACTGAGCAAGACACTAATCTATGGGTATAGCAGAATGTCATTAGGAGTCATTCCTTTTGAAAAACAATAGTAATTGATTTTTCCCTGGGTGCATGACCTATCTAGACTCAGATTCAATGCCTTTATTTTAATTTAATTACCCTGATAAAGTCCCTACCTCCAAATAAGATCATTCTGAGAATTCAACATATAAATTCTAGGGAAGACACACCATAGCAGTAGCTATAAACCCATCCCCAGGAGTCTTCTCATAGAACACCATTATGTATCTGTACTTAAGATGGAAACAAAAACCCATCTGAGGAACATCCAGTACAGATAGATTAGTCTATTAAAATCAGTCAAGTAGCATTCGGGTTTAATAGGATATCTATATCACTAACACCCTTTCCTTCCCCAGGCTCTGAGGGAAAGATCTTAAGAATCAGATAGGAAGTTCCTTGAAATGGTGTCTACTGGACATGACATAGTCACCACACCCATTAATACACAGCAGCACAAGATCCCTACAATACCAGGGGCCCATCAACATTCCACCAGGAATGTGAAAGGGGTTCATAAGACCCCACCCTTCCCTCAGGAGCCAAAGGTAGTTAATTGTTGCTAGGAGAGGAGTCAGATTTCCCTGTTGCAAGATATTTGATCCCATTGTGAATCTGAGATTGTAAATTGTAAAAACCGGTTTATAATTGTGGGATGGCTCAGCCTTTAATCCTAGAGATTTCTGTTTACTGTAAACAAGTAGTTGTGGTATGGCTCAGCTGTAGCACACACCTTTAATACAAGAGCTTTCGACACACAGAACTAAGTAAAGTTAACCCTAGGTGAAGAGGCAGAGAAAGAAACCAGATGAAAGGGATATTTTAGGTTTTTTTTATAAAACAACATTTTGGTGCTCCAACTTCTGGCACAACCACATGGACAGAGAGATCACTCCAGCTGTGGACAATGGCCTATTTGTTCTTTGTATAACCAAAATCCATTACCTCTGGGAAGTAGCCCAAAATATATCCAAAGAAATGAAATTTGGCAAATGGATTTGTTTCATTTTGCAGAGTTTGGAAAATTAAAGTATGTGCACTATACTTTAATAGATACATATTCAGGATTTCAATGGGCAACTGTAGGCATAACTTTTAAACTATATTTATTAATATCTATAGACATATACCAACCCATCAACCCTAATAATTTAGAAAGGACACACAGATCAAGCTGTCCTCAGAGGCAGGTCCCTTGAGGACAAATGGTCAGCAGTCTGTCTGCAGGAACCCCGCAATCAGCAGTCACTCAGTGGTCACCTAGCTCTGGCGTTGCTATGGCAGCCTCACGTCCATTTGAGGACCGCCTCCTCCGACTGTCTGAGACTGCCAAATTTACATGGGGCTGGGGCCACACTCCTACTTGTTTCTTAAATCTGTTGGGAATTTTGGAACCTTCTCTTGGCAGGTCTGGTGCAGCCGCCTGGGCTTTGGTGCCGAGGCCGCCACACTCCACTGATGGTCCAGAGGTTGGCCATCCGAGCTTGCCACCTCAGGGCTGGTCTCACCGGAGGCAATGGTCTCCTTACTGTCCTCTTGCCTAGTCATAGGCCTCTGGTGCACCTCTGCATGGTGTTGGGCCTTTTCTGTCCACATGGCTTTGCTGCCAGAAGTTGGCGAATGCTTGCTTTGGACCGATTTCTCTAATAGGTCTCCGACATTAGCAGAGCTCTATCTCCATGACCAGTGCTGCTTTCTCTGGCTTTTCTTGGCCTTCCTTGGCTTGCTCGTAGCAAAGTGCCACTTTCTGCAGCTTTTCTTGGTGGCCTTCCTAGGCTCTGCCCCCCTAGGCTGCAATCTTCAGCAAGGCTCAGCAGCTAGAGTCTTTTAAAGATAGGCAGTGATGAGCAACTGAGCAGCATTCAGAAGCAAGGCCAAGCAAAAAGTCCTCTCTCCCAAGTTTCTGGGCCTTCCTTTATATCGTTGTCTCTTCATTATGTGTCAGGCTGTCTTCTCATTGGTCAGCCTTATGCCCTCCTCCCAAGGTACACCTGTTGAGCAGGACCATGTGCACACTCCCAGGTGTTTCTTACAGAAGCAAGTCTTCAGGCTGATTTTGCAAGTGCCTTTCAAGAGTCTATATCTCAGAAGCCCCCACATATTCACTACAGGCAACTGCTTTAAGTTTTGAAAAGGTTGATTCTATAATTACACATTTATTAGAACTTATGGCTATTATGGGGATACTTGTACAAATTAAGACTGATATTGCTCCAGCATGTCTCTAGTAAGATGAAACAGTTTTTTTGGATATTACAATATAGAGCATATTACAGGTATACCACACAATCCTACAATACAAATAGTTGTAGAAAGATCTATTCAAACTATAAAAGATATGCTTAATAAACAGAATGGGGAAATAAAGACCCCCAGAGATAGTGCTTTTAAAGAGATAGTGCTAATAAAGATACAATGCGTTATTAACTTTAAAATTTGTAATGCTAATGAGAAAGGAACAACAGCTGCACAGAGCAAGTGGACATTAGAAAAAAGTACTGAATTAATTCAGCCTGTATATTTTAAAGATGGGTTGACCTCAGAACAGAAACCAGGGTATAACAATGCTGGGGAAGAGGCTTTGCCTTTGTTTCCACAGGAGAAGAAAAGCTGTGGATACCAACAAAAGGAACAGGAGAGATTTCCTGAATAAAGAGAGGTGATAGTCCATCAGACAGCTTGGTCATCCAGTTCAAACTAACATATAAAGACTAAACTTTCTTCTTAAATAAAAAGCATATTTTTGTTGCTTGGTATTTTAAAAAGCAGTTATGAGGTTTATAATGTTTTAAGTAACATCAAAGAGTTACTACAGTTCAAACTTGTTTTCTAAATCTCTAAGAGTTGGAGTAATTTGTAGCTAAGATAAATATTTGAGCGGTGGTGGTAGCACATGCCTTGAATCCCAACAGAGACAGGCAGATCTCTATAAAGTTAGTTGTTCTCTAAATTCTAGACTTACAATGAGCAGGGTAGCAATGGTTGAAACCTTTAATCTCAGTACTTGGGAGGCATATGTCTTTAATCCCAATACTCAGGAGACAGAAGCATGCAGATCTCTAAGTTCAAGACGAGCCAGATACAGAGCAAGTTCCAAGTAGAGAAAATGTAGGTCCAGGTGTGGTTCACACCTTTAATCCCAGCAATTGTGAGGTATACACCTTTGATCCTAACACTTGGCAGGCAGAGGCAGACACATAGGATTTACAATGATTTAAATATAAAAGCTTCTTGTAAAAGGCAGGCTGAAATTCAAAATGAATGTCCTTTCTGATCTAAAAATAAATACACTTAAAGTTATATTTAATTTCAAATTCTCAAAAGAATTTTTTTTCTAAATCTCATTTAAAAGACAATACTTTTTCTCTGACAGACATTACTTATAAAGCAGGAGGATGGGACTGGAGTGGGGAGTAGGGAGGGGATTGCTATTGAGATGTAACTTGAAGAAAAAATAAATAAATAATAAAAAAATTTAAAAATGAAATTCAGATAAAAAAAAGCAGGAATTATGAAGGACTTGCCTACCCTGTCTTGGCAAAGCTAGGCTGTCAACTTACCTGCTTCCAATTTTTGTCCTTTTTGGACATCAGTCTGTCTACAGTTGAAGCAAGGGATTTTTCTTGCCAAGTGACAGGCTTGCCACTAATGCAACCATCTTCATTTGGAAATTCTTCATTGCTCATCATCTATTTGGAGTAGAATAGGGGGTGCTGTCAGGAGCTGACATGTCTCAATATCAAAAAAAAATCTTAAAATAAGAAAACATCTTTGAATGCCATATTCTACAGATCTCTTGAGATTTTTGAGGACAACCTATCTATCTCCATATATTTGGATAAGCCAATGTTGCTTGTTTCTTAGCAACTCGATTTCTGATTAACTTAGAAAATAATTGTGATCGACTACCCTAGTACCAACAAAATAACATGCTTGAATATTAGTTTGCATTTCTTAATTATCCTAAACAATTTATGATAGTTGCTAACAAAAGGCCAATTGCACATTTCATTTTTAAGGATTGATGCTCTAACGTATGGAGAGAAATAGGGAACTATCCAGGCAGCCAGTTATATGTCATTTCTTAGTTTTGGAAGCTGCTGGCCCTGCACTTCCAGTATAATATTTATCCTTCTCAGGCTTCTGGTGTAGTTTAAGACTACATAGCTATACTTTCATAGTGAAATTTTGAGTTGTTTAGGAATTAAGAGGGTGTTCTGGATCTAAGAAGATGTTTTTAAGATGGTGATGGAAGTTAGAATGGAAGCTGAGTTGGATATAGAACTTCAAACTCATGGAAATGGTTAGATAGTAGAATGTTAAAGTCAGTTGCCAAATATGTATGGACTGAACATTGGGAATGCATGCTAAGCCTTATAATTTTCATAATTGTGGCCTAATTATTTTTGTTGTTTTGTATTATGTTTGTTGTTATAAGAGAAAGAGCCATTTATTGGGCTGAAAGGGGGAGTTGGTGGGGGGGAGATATACCTTAAACTTAACAAAAAAAAGGAAGAGGATGGGGGGGTGAGAGAAGAGGGTGGAAGGATGGGAGAAGAGGGTGAGAGGGTGGGAGAAAAGGGTGGGAAGGTGGGACCAGAGGGGGGAGTAGGTAGGGGATTGTGATTGAGATGTAACTTGAAGAAATAATAATTAAAAAAGAATATTAATATACTTTTAAGAAATTAAAAAAAAAACTTTTTCTATCGCCAAATCAATATAACTGCCAAAAAAAGGACACCTCAGAGTTAGGGTTAGGGCAGGGTTTTGCTTTTATCTTTCCATGAGAATAAATGTATTTAACTAAGGAATCCAGAGATCACTAAACAGCTGAAACTTCTGAAGAAAAAGGAACAGACACAAAAGTAAAGACAAGTAGCCCAGATGATCCAGACTCACAGACTGCCTCAATAGCTGTTTCGTCAAAAAAAAAAAAAAAAAAAATCTACATCCAGAACAACTTCAAGGCAAGCTAAGATGGTCCAGCTTCACAGACTATTTTAGCCAGAACTTCAATAAATCCTTACACTTTCCCACCCAAAAATCAGCTTTGGACTACAAATTGCTCAGGACATTCAAATTACAGAGCATTTAAAAGACTGAACAGCATATGCTACAGCTAGCTTTCTTAAGATTTGACCAGTTTCCCAATTTCTTGGGCCACCAAAAGGAAACTACTTCCCAAATCATCAGGAAACAATTTTAAGAGAATGACACCCCATTCCCAAAAGGCAGAGTGGGTGATTTTTTTTTTTTTTTTTGCCATTTGGTAGGTTATAGATGTTTGTTGTCCTTTAGGGAAATCGGTTGCAAGTTGTTAAATGGTCTTGATCAGAGAGAAAACAAGGTTTAAACTCAAGGGATTTCTCTCTTTTTCTTTTCTCTATCCTTCTTTCTTTCTTATGTAGGGTGAGAAAGGTTGAAAAGACAAAAGAGGGGATATAGAAATAATACAGAAATGACAAGAAAAAAAGGTAGTTTATTGAATCTACTTTTATAGATATTTCTATATTAATACAAAATTAAGGTTATATTTCTTTACACTGCTATAGGTCTTTATATATTGATATAAAATTAGGGTCATATTTTGGTTACAAATACTATGTATCAAACTTTTAAGGTATTGAACCTATGTAATTCTTTAAAATGCAATATGAATATGTAGTTCAGTTCTTTTGAAAGCTACTATCACAAACTGTTTAGAATAATTAAGAAATGCAAACTAATAGACTTGTTTTGTTAGGTACTAGTTTAGATAATCACAGATGTTTTCTAAGTTAATCAGATAGTAAAATAGCTAAAAACAAGGAACATTTGCATATTCAAATATACTGAGATAGACAGATGGTCTTCAAAACCCCCAGAGATCTATACAATATGGCATTTAAAGATGTTTTATTAATCTAAAACTTTTTTGGCAATGAGACATGTCAGTTCCTGGCAGCACCCCCATTCTATTTTAAAGAAGATGACAAGCATCAAAGAATTCTTTGGAGATAGCTGCATTAGAGGCAAGTTTGCTACTGAGCAAGAAAAAGCCCTTATTTCAACTGTAGACAGAACGTTGTCTGAAATGGGCAAACAGGATACAGGAAAGTAGGCTGCTGAGCTTTGCAAGGACAAGGTAGGCAAGTCCTTCATAATACCTGCTTCACAGGAACATCTGTCAGATACTCTGAACCAGAAGATTGAAGATAAATGCTCCATTATAGTGAAATCTTGGGTGACTGTACAGATGACCAGCAGTCTCTGTCATTTCTATAGTTTTGGAAGCTGCTGGCTCCACACTTCTTGTTTATTTAGATAATATTTATCTTTCTCAGGTATCTGATGGGGTTAAAGACTATATAGGTATAATCTCACATTGAAGCTTAAGTTGTGTAGGATTTAAGAAAATTGTTGTAAGGTCTAAAGGATGTTTTTCAGGTGGCTGAATACATATGGACTGGACATTGTCGATGGAATTTTTACCAGATAGTATATAGTTTGTTGATGTTAGAGAAAAATCTTTTATTTAGACAAAGAGGGGGAAATGTTGCATGATATTTGATCCCATTGTGAGCCCTGAGATTGTAAACTGTAAAAACCAGTTTTTAACTGTGGGATGGTTCAGCCTTTAATCCTAGAGCTTTCTGTTTACTGTAAACAAGTGGTTATGGTGTGGCTCAGTCCTATCCTAGCACATACCTCTAATCCAAGAGCTTTCTGTACATAGGATTAAATAAAGCTAACCCTAGGTCAAGAGGCATAGAAAGAAGCCAGCTGAAAGGGATATTTCAGGTTTGTTTGTTTAAATAACATTTCTCAGTGGTATAGCTACTGGTAATGTGTGCATTCTTTAGTAACTAACCCCCAGCCATGCTCATACAAGCAATAAGTGCACTACAAAGAGAAAACATGGAAGTAGGGGCACTTGTTGGGAAGAATGGGTTCGGTGGGAGGAGGGATAGAAGAGGATAAATGGCTGGATATGATCAAAGTGTATTTTATTTATATACATATATATGAAGCTTTGGAAGAATACATTTAAAAACTCAGTTCAACTTCATCAAATACTTGCATCCTCCCCCGCCACTCCTTAATAAAAGCCTAATTAACTTAAAAATACGATTATAAACATGTCGTGTGTCAAAACTCACAGGTGCTGCAGATGCCTTGCATCCTAACTACTGAAAAAGGAAGTCCTCAGCGGCTGTCACTGTGACTTGCATTTACCAGAGCAGATACTGTGCACCTGTAGCTGTGACTTACTTAGCCATGCTTATCTCCACAACTGGGTTATATGCTCTGTTGATGCAAATACACAGCTCTCAGAGCTCTCATATGAACGAATGACAGGGCTCAGAAAAGCAAACATCGTGTTCCCATATGGTAACAGTTCAACGAAGTTATCATAGCAGCGGAACAAATAAAATCATGAGTTACTTTTAAAGTACCTTGATGGAAGGAAGCATCTTGCTCCCATCTCTAACGTGGGCCTCAAATGTTATCAAATGACATCCTTAGCTTTTGAGGTAAGAAAAGCTAAAGGTCTGTACATTCCAAAAAGGATCGTATCTGACAGTCTGGACCTATTAGGTCAAATGCAGAGGTGTGCAATGAATGGCTATTGGGAAGGCTGAAAATAGCCCAAGATAATTTGCCTTTGGACCTCGAACATGCTCTATAATCACTTACATTCTAATCAGTTAATCAGCTTTTTAGACTGTTTAACATAGGTGTGCCCCTCCCCCAAACTTCAAGCCACAGCTCTGTAAGGAAAGAAGGCCCATCATAACATTTTTACTATTATAGGTCTAGGGCTTGAGCAAAAATGGAACTCAGTTGTGAATATACTTTCTTTTATCCAGGGCTGGTAGTATAGGACCATAATCCCAGACAGATGTAGAAAGAGGTCAGAGTTCAAGTCCTACCTCCTAGGCAGACTATGGTCAAGGCAATCCCGGGTTAATTTAGTGAAAGCCCAATTTAAAAAAAAAAAAAAAAAAAAAGACTGGATATAGCTCTGGGGTAGACACATGGGTTCAACCCCCCAAAAAAAACAAATGGAAAACCTTTCTTGTAATATCAGACTTCAGGAAAATAGATGAATGGGAATTGAAACTGCAATCTAAATATCAATTATATATATTAGTAGGTATAAACTATAAGATTAGGCCGGCCAGCGGAGCAGCTAGCAAGCAGGCTGGCAGGAGGCCAGACCTGACCCACATTAACTGGTTGCCTGACTTGTCCTGGGGAAAAAGCCCTGGACCAAGGGTGGCCTTCACCATCTGCAACCTAAACTCTGTTAACTAATACCTTCATGAATAACTATTATTATATTAGGCTGGCCGACCAGGCGGTGGCCGGGCATGAGATCGGCAGGCCTGACTTGCCTTAGAAGCCTGTATGGCCTGGCAGTGCAGTCTGGCAGCAAAGCTGGCAGGGTAACTTTTGGATATTTATTAATAACTATAAACTATTATATTAGACCAGCAGAATTGCTGGCAGCCTGGAGGAACAGCCACTGGGTTTTGGCAGGAGGCCTATGGGCCTGGATTACGTCGACTGGCAGCCTATAGGCCACACCTCAATAATTAAATACACCAAGACCTTTTAATGCTTCAATGCTTAGTCTTCAGCTGGGCAGACTCTCCACTAGATAATCTAAATTAACCAGGACCACTTAATCCCAAACAGCCATGTGGCCGGCCTGTTGTTACCTTCCAGAGCTCTCAAAAACGTCTGTCTGCTTCTGTGTCTCCTGGCAGATTCTTGTGTAAAATGCAGGGTTCCTGTTTCCGTCTCACAAAGTCCCACCTTCATATATATATATATAAATATATATATACTCTTTCTCCCCAGCTAATTGGTCATCAGTGACTTTTATTAACCAATCAAGAGAATACCTCAGAAGGGGCAGTAACCAGATCTCAGCATTGAAATTAGCCCTTTAGAACTAACGTGTTAGACCTTCCTCCAAAAGGAAATCAAAGTCACATCCTGTGGTAAGAGATTTTTTCTTAAAAATTCCAGTTATGAGAATGTTTTTGTTTTGATCACAGGTGTGGGACTGCTTCAGCATGTCCACAGGTGTTAACTATAATTGTACCTGGTGTGGTAGTAGGGGCATGGCTTAGTCAGCAGCAGAAAGTTTTATTCTGTGGATTCTGAAGAGTAGTATAAATGCTAGTGCCCTGAAAGGGATGGGGGAGGGGCACTCTGAAGAAGGAATAGGTTTCTGTTCTCCCTGCTGGTTTCCTCCTGGCACTCTGGCTGGTTCATCCCACTGCTGTGATTGCTGGTTTCCTGACTACTGAGATTGGTATTGCACCCAAAGAACCTGACAACCCTAATCAGCAGAGAGTAGTTAAAATAAATTTACATCCCTTTCCCCACTAACCTTTCTCTCCTACCTGGTGTTGGGTGGGTAGGGGGGAATGAATAAGGGTTGGAAGAGAGGTAGAGGTATTAAGTACAGTAAAATAAAAGCATAAATAAAACAAAATGATAAACCCACAAACTACAACATCCCATCAGATTTATCATAACAATGTATGTTCTGAGGAATTCTGTGGTTTGGAATTCCACCTGACTTCACTTTGCAAGTTCTTGGATGTGGAATGTATCCTTAATTGTTCTACATGAAGTGAGTCAAAAGCATAGGAAGCTATTTCAAGGGAGAACCAGAGTGAGTGATAGGTCCCCAATTCTCTTTGTTGGTCTGCAAAACTGTTTCATGTGGATTACATAGTGATGCATTTACAAATAAGGAAATTTTAACACTTGGTACAAAAAGAATCAACATCTGGACTGCTGAGCTCTTTTCAGCACACTGGAATTCATGTGTCCACATGTTCTGGGGAGTCTGTTAGCATGCCATGGGTTGAAGGGTCATGCTGCTGGAACCAAAGCAACCCCTGAAGTTAGTGGCAGCTGCAGCAAAGGGAGGCCCTTGAACAAGTCACTTGGCGATCTCTAGCCAGTCTGTTCAGAGGGCAAAGGCTGTAGGAAAGTCCCTGCATATCAGCTAAGATGGAAACCCTGGGCTTTACAATGCCAAGAGAGCCTATTCACAGAAACACCATTTATACTGGATCTCATTGTACAGTGGAGCTGAAATCTGTGGTGCACTCTGTAATCCTAGCACTAGAGAGGCTGATGAGGGGAGAGAGAGACAGAGAAGGAAAGGAGATGGGAGAGCAGGGTGTCTCCATTAGACGTGATGGGCCAGAATGACATGACCCAAGTGAAAAGCCCCTGGAGGACAGACTGACAGAGAGAATCCACCCAGGAGTGACCAGTTCTTCACAATCTTCTAATGTTTGGTCTGAGAGCTTTGGAACTGAGTTGTATTTCTTTCCTTGGGTTCTATGACCCTCTACCACATCACTGTTATGACAGCATCCCTGTTAGCTTACCTGGCCTTCTAGCACTTGTAAGCAATAAGACTGTTAAACTGCATTCCATCATCAAAACAAACCACAGGCTACACTTCATATTGTAAAAGTATTTATTATGACAAAATAAAACTGTGGACTGCAAACAAATGCATGTTATGCTGTATTGCACCATGATTGCAAATGAGCCAAACCTGTCTAAAAGATTAACATTCCAGGGAAAACTGCATCTTTTTACTTGGGTAAGTTGGCATGCACACAATTCAGAACACAACTGCAGAAATAAAAAGTCATGAGTATGACCTAACATAAGAGAAGTATTTCATGATATTGAAAAGTATTAAAATTCAAAAACCATGTCTTTTCAACAACCTCACGATCAAACAAGCTTGGAACCATTTGTGGGGAGTGATGGTGTAAAATCCATTTGGCTTTTACATTTTCTTGGCTAGCACTTAAGTATTTGAGCAATGGCACACATGTCAGTTGTTTACTTAGAGTTGAGAAACAGTATGTGGTATGAAAGACACTGGTTCCCCCTCTGTAAATATCAGAGGGCCCACACAGAGATGAATTCTTATCCCATTATGATTAAGATGCCTTGATCTTATTAATAGTATCTTCTATTGGACCAAGCTGCTTGGCAAAGATATTGTCAGAACACTTGCACAAAGCCTGAGATAATAATGTATATTTAAATCTTACGAAATGAACATACATGTACAATTAAAGAGTTTTACAGTCTGAGCTACAAGTACAATGAGTACACAGCCTGCTTTCACTTTCATGTTATAAAGCACCAAGTTATGTGTGAAGACGAAAATGAATAATTACAATCATTACACTCCATTCGAAAGAACGTGATAGCAAGGCTCCAACTGCCAGGGATTTGCTCTTTCCCTATTTTAAACTACATTTTGTGGAGCAGGCGAACATGGAGAAATGGAAAAGGCCCAAACCATCATTTTATTTCACAATTTCAATGGACAAACAGCTAAGCTTTTAAAATGATCATAACTAGACTGAAAGTTTACTCCAAGAGAATAAACGGGGTCTCAGCATCCCTGAATTTCCTGGGGGAAAATTGAAGATTAAAACCACTAGCATGTCTCATGACTACAGCTAAAACTTGCCAATAAATCATGAACTACTGGGATCAAATGATGGTCATTTGCTATTCTAGCACACTAGAGCCATAGTCTATCAGGACCAATGAAACTGTAGAACTTTCCTTTCCTTTCCATGAGGAAATGAATACTGACTGAGTGCTTAGCTCAAGTGCCCAGAATGAATGGCACCTATTCACCCTGCTGCTGGGGAACAAGGAAAACAAAAGCCCACCCAGCACCCACATTGCTTCAACTGGGAATTCTGCATATTCAAGGACTTCTGGGTGAAGGGGGATTTATGGCACTGCATAACATCCCAAGTACTTAAGAAAAGCACTTTGTGGACTGAAAAATTAGGTAATTTTTTTTAAGTTAAAATTTGACAAGTTGTGCAAGAAAATATTTTCATTCTTTTAGAAGTTTCATCTCTATACTCAGTTTTCACATAGCATTGTCTCTCCATTCCAGGAGAAAAACGCCCCTAAATAAACACTTAAGCATTTCACCAAACACAGAATTAAAGTCAATTTTAGGCCCAATTTTTTTGAACACATTTTTTCTTACTTTAAAGTGAAATAACAGAATCCCTTCCCTGCTTCTGTTGTCTTCTATTTAGCTTTGGTCTCTAGAATTCTTAAATTATGTCTTTTTCCTCTCCTAAACTTGGCTCTTGGGTTTCAATCTTCACACTAATACTAAATGGGTAAAGATGAGGTGACACTGAAAATCAATGACCTTAAATATCAGCCACTTTCACACTTAAGTGTGGATTTAAGTCTGTGACATACTGATTTCCTGGCCAACGCTACTCTTTTAGTACTGGAAAGCCAAAGTGTTTGGGATGTCTTAATCGCAATAACAGAACAATCTAACCACTTCTATGCAGTCAACAAAGCCAGAAAAGTAAAGTAAGTTCCCTAAAAGAGGGTTTCCAACACACATGGTGCTACTTATAAGCAACTCAATGCCACTTTCTGATGAGTATAACTTCTCTTTTAATTGTCATTAGCTAGAAATTCAGTTTAAAGCAAAAGAGAGTGATCCTGGGAGTGGAGATCAAGCAGTGAATAAAACAACTTAAATGTGGTACTACAAGCATTTCCCTATTATTCTAGATTTTAAAAGATAGTGATAGCACATAAGGCTTTGGAACATTAAAAACATAAGACATATTTGAGAATCAGTTTACGTAAAGGCTCCCCACTTTAGGAAGAACAAAAAGAAGGCCATGAACAGTAATGTCTTGGGTCAACTAGAAACATGATAAATGGGCAGATTACAATTGTAATCCACTTCTTTAGTCAGGCAGCCCAATGTTCTGCTACACAAGATAAGAAAGAAACTGTATCTTGAGGTTACCCACTGACAAAAGATAAAGGACCTTTTGAACTAAAGCTTAAGTGTGTGAAGGTTTTGTTCCAAAGCCACAGATTAAAAAGTTGGCTCATAAAATTGGTCTCTAGAGATAAGCACCACTAACACTTCATCATATGGAGGCCCAATCCCAGTCTGTTTGCTAGTGCACACTGTAACACAGTGAAAGATTCAATGAATGCTCTTGGAAACAATTCTGCTTATAATGTGCTCTGAGATAACAACATCAAAGACTAAAGACCTTTTATTTTCTTCAAAGATTTCTTCGTGGCCAGACATGGTAGTATCAGAGAATATTTTTTATACATTGTCTGTATTCCTCATTGTTTCTACAGAAAAGTAACTGTTTTCTCTTATGCTACATTGAAAGTTAACTTATATTTAATTAAAATGCCTGTGGCAATGCCAGCATGATGATGCAGAGGCAGGAGCACCCTGCACTGGTGCTCACCTCGGTTACCAGAGGTCTTATCTCCAGCCATTCCCACTTTAAAAACAAGCTATCATTACAGGAGTTATTTTAAGCTGTTTTTTTTAAGACAGAAATGTATATATTGTTTCTCTAGTAAATACAGAATAAAAGAACTATCCCCTTAAGAATGTTAACACGAGAACCTAAAAGCAAACATTATATAGTCAAGCCTCAATTTTCAATAGAATATATATATTAATATTTCAGGTTTTAAGAAATTAAATCACATCAACAATAAAAATATTTAGTGGATACCCTTACAAAAGCGAGTGCTACATCTACAGTGATTCTCAAATGTGCTTTTCGGTGAAGGTAGCATACTCAGGTAAGAAAACGATAAGCGTGATTTGCAAGGGTAGGTTTTTGCATTTCAACTGTAACACGTCGAACAGATTTTAGATAAAACTTCATTTCTTGATTTTTAAATTAAAAATTCAAGATAATCTTCTGAAGGTGTAAAGTAGGTGTGGGAGGATTCTGCAAAACACAAACTCTACTAAATAACATGTGGAGATGGAGATGGAGGAGAATGTGAAACAACAGTCACTCCCCTCCATCTCATCATGGCTCATGTTACCAGGAAGGAACAGAGTGAAAAGCTGAGAACTCACCTCACAATATCAAAGGCACCCATCACAAACTTCCATGTCTCATAAAACAATATTTTACAGTCATCTGATTTACAGCAAACATTCAAGCCTTAGCATTGTATACTTGTTTGGGTCCGAACATTCTCTTGGAGTAAAGGATAACTAATTTCCTGCTGCTGTACACAGAAAGGCTGATGAGAGCCTCTCTAAGGTCTCACAGGAACTTCCCAATGGACCCTATCCCAATCAACAGCACAATGTCTACTTGAATGTCAACTTGAATGCCAATTTCATTATAATTCAAACTAATCATATATGCTTTTAAAAAAGGATTCAGAGGTAAAATAAACTGTACTTTAAACAATTAAATAGCAAATCTGCATCTATACTAGTAGCTGTTTGACAAAATACAATCAACTATTAAAAACACTTACAATATAATGCTGATGTGGTAATATAAAAAATAACCATTTTATCTGATAGAAGAAAATTGAACCAGCCAATCTTATTAGATACAGAAGGCAGATAATTATTTCATAAGAAGAAATACTAGGACATTAAATATATTTTGTCTTGGGACAGGCTTATTAGAATTATTTTTTTTTCTATTTATGGTACACAATATAATGAAGTAAAGTTGAGGCAAAGTGTGCTTTAAGTAACTGGTATTTTCTTAGTTCTCACTCCCACAACCTCCACACACTATCCACATGGATTTATATATGCTTTTCTCTTCCATCTTTGATTATGAGTTACATTTAAAACACACAAGAAAAATTAAACTTATCTTCTACTTGGCATAGAATCACTAAGAAAAAGATTAAAGTTTAAACAATTTCCCAAAGTCCAGAAAACTTTTCCTCTAGTTACTTTCTCAGATCAAGGGTGCAAACACTGTATAAAAATACCAAGTTTAACTAAATATAACAAACAGGTATACCAGAAAGGAGAGCAAAATTTAAGGCAACTTATATACAAAACACCCTGAAATTAAAATTCCAAACTTGAGTAGGTATTTATGAACACTGAAGCTTGTTTTGATCCAAATAAAAAAAATACTGCAAAAATGAAGAATGATCCCTTAGTATACATTTTATCCCTTTCATACAGCAAACGACACATGACACAGACACGGGTAGTGACAAAACTTGTCCCCCTTTTACTTAAGGGCTCACTCTTACTTTCATCTTAGACAACTGCCTTGAGAATTGCTAATACAGCCCAGTAAGTCTCATGTCTTTGGCCCTTTCCATTCATTTCTATAAGCAATAAAATCATTTCTGTTGCTAAGAATATGACAGCCTGGTCTACCTAGTGAATTCCAGGACAAGGACTACTTAGAGAAACTGTCAAAAAAACAACCAAAAAACAAAGAAAAGAACATGATCGTTGAATTTCATAGGAATACTGTAAAAGCTAGGGTTAGATTCAGCAGTACCCTATAAAAGTTTAGGACACTAGTCTACCTACACAGAGCTGGGGTGGGGGTTTGCTGGGCAAAAAAATGCTTGAAGCCTCTCTCACATCTTCCTCAGCCAGACTTATGGAAAGCTGTGTAATTTTGCCTTTCAGTCATACATTGCTGGTTATAAAGATGCTCTGACACATACTACTATAAATCTAAGAAATTAAAAAGAAGTGTTTATATTTTGGCTGCTGCTCAAACCAGTGGTGGTATCTCTGATAAAATGGCTGGTTTTTGCTGACAACAAAGCGTGTGGTAAAGTTATAGAAAATCATACTCCCATTGTCCTGGCTCTGATGTCATGTTGGTGTGTTTTACTAAATTCTGACAGGTACATACACAGTGAACAATCTTAAGCTATCAGATGGGGCCAATACTATTTACCACTGAAGCTGGGCTTTCAAATTCATGCTTTGCCTTGATTAGTTTTTAACCAAATAGTGTTGGCAGAAAAGTGAATTTAATTCCTTACAGAAATAAATGAACTACTTAATTTCCATGCAAAGAGCAACTTAAAGTTATACTATGACATGCAATGAGGTGAGGGAAATTTAAAGGCAAGTATTCATGATGCTTACTCTTACACACACACACACACACACACACACACACACACACACACACACAGAGCTTCTGGGTAGATTTTCTTCGCTGTAATTAATTCTGTCCAAAAGATAAAAAGGATTTATAGAGAAAAAATTTTTTAGTGCTGGAGAACTAGTACATGATGATTCCCACTACTGCTCTGTCAAACCAGTAAATACCTGCTGGGAAGGTGGGAGTGATGGCCAGGAAGTAAAAGAAGCTGGTTGTAAAGGACATAACAAAACTTCAGATGGCATGAGATATATGACAAACAGTTTTTGCAAGGCAGTCACCGAACAATCAGAATACGAAGTGACAAGGGTTTGGCTGCCGCAAACATAGTGACATGTTACGCTCATCCGACTGAAGATTAGTGCATTTGAAACCAAGGTAAGAAAACATCTTTATGTTCCAGTACAGCGGCACTTGATTCAAGTGTTGCTCAGAGGTTTGTGTTGTTATAAATTAAACATGCTGCTGCCTCAGCAGCCAAAGGTATTAGGAAAAATGTTCATGTCACGGAATAAATAGAGAAGTCTTTTTCAAGCAAAAAATTATCTCACACCAATCCGGGAGGTCATCCACTCTAGACCTTGGCATAACCTAAACAAAAGACAAAAGTATTTTAGAAATTGGAAACTTTCTGCTGGAAGATTGAAGCCACATTTATTACTATGAAGTATTACTCAGAGGTTACTGTCACAGTCAAGCACTATCACATATACTGGTGACATCCTCTTTTCATCCCCCCAAGGAACAGGGTCTCAGACATCACAAGCTAGCCCTGAATTCTCTATGCAGAAAAGGATGACGATAAGCTTCTCACCCTGCTGCCTTCACAGCTCCTTCAAGTGCTGAGATCACAGACACATGCCACCACACTCAGCATATGCAGCCGTGGGAAGGAACACAGGGCTGTGTGCACGCTAGTCAAGCCAGTCCCAGCCACCATGAAAGTGACACTTAAACAAAATGATCTTAATCATTTAACCAAAGTGGCAAAGTGGCAAGTGTCATCTTGAAGATTCAGTTTGTCCAGTTTTCTTATCAGGATTATACGTACCACACCCATTCCACCCCCCTTAAAAGGAGCTAAAATCACTGTTAAGAAAAACAGCAGAAACTTCTCTTTATTCGACCAATTTATAAAGAATAGAAAGTTATAGGTCTACACCTAGTGATTATATTGCCAAGTATTTTGAGAAAAAACCAAGGTTGACAGGAAGATCCTAGGCATGACACACCGGTTCCCCTGGGCATAGTATCTACACTCGTATCCACAGAATATACCACAATGGCACTTGACAAAGGCTTCCAGAAGTGTGCCTCTTGAAAGGACTCATGATAATACAGAAGATAGGTTCTTGGAGAAGAGTGACTTAGTTAAGCCCTTTCAGAAAATGTGGAATTTCTTTAAAGCTTTCTTTAATCTGGGTGACATTACAGTTTTGGCTTAGTAAGTCAATGATGGAAGCAACAGATGAGCAAACACCTGAATTCTAAACATCTAATTCCAAAGGTGCTTATGCCTTCAAAAATATTGCACATATGTTAAAACTATGAAGAACTTGTTGGTAAATTGTTCAGTAGAATTATTTCAAACTTCCAAGCCTGGGAAACAATATAAAAACTATGTATAAGAGAAACAGTGAAAAGGATGAGGACTAGGAAGTAAAGAAGTTGGCCTAGAACTGGCCTGGTGAGAAGCCTCAGCAGCACCTACCCCTCTCCTGTTAGTGCACAGCACGACTGGATGTGCCACGGGTGATCCTTAATTGAACTCAGGGTGAGGTATTTGGAGATTTCAGCTGCTGTCATGCACCCTTTCATGTCCTGTTTATTTGCAAAGATGAGGACCGCAGCTTTCCTTAAATCCTGCAATTGACGCAAAATATTGACATATCAAACATGTGAACAATCATGAATCACATGTGTGAACTATCATAAAACAAATTAAACTCTGACGTGAGCGTGTAAATCATACCCTGCTAGCTAGTTATAGTAAAGCACCATTATTTTCAAACAATCTTATACTATCATTTAATTGTAAAATAATCTTAATTGCATTTTAATGATTCATGCTAATAACGTATATGTGTAAGTCAGATAATTAAGTTATTTTTCTATTTTTGGACAAAAATGGTCACACTGAAAAGAATATAGACCCCAGATTAAACCCTGACTTAATACTACATGTGTGGTGCTCTATGTAGGTGGGAACAAGGTTAAACTTATTAGCATATTGAAAAGCATATAGACCTTAGATTAAACACTGACTTAATACTACATGTGTGGTACTCCATGTAGGTGGGAACAAGGTAAACTTATTAGCATATTGAAAAGAATATAGACCTCAGATTAAACCCTGACTTAAATATTACATGTGTGGTGGTCTATGTAGGTGATAACAAGGTAGACTTATTAGCATATTGAAAAGAATATAGACTTCAGATTAAACACTGACTTAATACTATATGTGTGGCACTCCATGTAGGCGGGAACAAGGTAAACTTATTAGCCTTTATAGAACTTTAGCTCACTGAATATTGCTCACTGTGGCTTTTTTTATTTTTTGATTTTTTTAACAACCAAAACATTATGACATAACCTGACAGATCAATGGTGACATACTTATACAATGAAATGATTACCACTTCTGAAATCGCTTATGAACTTCAGCTTTGTGAATATTTTTTTTTAGCTAGGCACATACTAAAATGGTTAAATCTCAAGTGTTTCCGGTGTTGGTGGGGGTGAATATGTAGCCACTATGGTAGACAGTGTGAATTTCCCAGAAATAACTAAAAATATAATACCATATGAGTCAGCTATACCACTACTGGGTATTCATTTCAAGAACTCTTAAGCCAATAGTCCACATAGATACATGGACATCCATATTTATTGCTACACTAATCACTAATAGCCCAAAGTGGAATGGTCAAGATGTCCATCAGCAATTGAATACAGAAAATATGATGCACATACAAAGAAAAACTTCAACTATGAAGAAAAATGAAATATGACATTTCAGGGGAAGTACATGGAACTGAAGATCATTATGCAAAAAGAAATAAGAGACTAAGACAAGTGTATTTTCTCTCATACATTTAGTTTTAAATTGATCTCTCTCTGTGTGTGTGTGTGTGTGTGTGTGTGTATGTAAGTGAGGATAGTAGTCTTCAAAGTAGAAAATACCAAGTAGGAAAAAAAAAAGATCTTAAGGGAGAAGAAAGGAAGAGAAAGAACAACTAAGATGACAGAATTCATGTGGCATGAAAGCAGAAGAGAGGACTATTTGTAGGGAGTAAGGTGACCAGCAAGAGGAGGCAAGGGCTGATGAAGGAAGGCAGTGGGGGAGGGGGCTAAGAACAAAGTAAAATGACAATACAAAATACACTGTATGAAAATACCATTAACAACTGACTACTGCCAGACCTGGTGACGGACATCTTTAATCCAGCACTCCAGAAGCAGAGGCAGGTGGATCTCTGTCAGTTCAAGGCCAGCCTGGTCTACAAAGTGAGTTCAGGACAGTCAGGGTTCCACAGAGAAACCCTGTCTCAAACACCCCCCCCCCAAAAAAAAAAACCCAAACAAACCAAACTATACAAAAAACAAAAAACACAGAACAAAGAACCGACTACTGCTTTGTATGCCAACATATAAAATTAATTTTAAAACTCAAATGTGAAAAATGTATGTTACAGAAAGATAACATAACAGTTTTAAGAACATGGAATTTACACATGTATGCACAGGAATAACAATCACTACATTTAAGATTCTAGATACTTCTGAGAAGAAACGAAAATCAGACTGGAAAGATCTCACAATGTATTTCATAACTGCAATAACACATGCAAGAATATGTTTATTGTCAATTTTTTATATTTCAAATGTTTATAATTACATTATCTCAAATTATGCATTAAAGTTATAAACTCTTGGCTGAAAGACATTTAAGTTTTGTTGGTCCCCCACCAAATGCCTCTAATCTAAATTTACCAATTTTTTAAAGGCAAGAATCAGTAGTTTTAATTCTGAAAAAAGAAACAGCTTTTAATAATTGTAGTAAGTAAATTAACAGGCTTGAAAATATAATATAATTCTGACTCAGCTTAAGTATAGTTTTCCTTATGTTGAAATAACCAACAATGTTTTACATTACATTTTGCATAAAACAAAACCAATACACAGATAACTTACTCCATCCTGCTTTAAAGATTTACTTTCAAGATTTACCTCATGAGCCAACATTCTGTATAATTCTTCTTTTGTAATAGCCAGTCGTTCCCTATCAATGCTGTCAACCACAAGAATGATGAACTAGAAGACAATTTGAAAATAAAGGAAGAAAATGAGTGGCCATGTTCAGTTTTCTGCACAATCACTGCAGTGACATTAGCTCTCTCTCACCTGGCATCATCACTGCTGTACAACACTAGTGCTTTTCCATCAGAGAGAGCTTAACACAGAAACACAGGAAGCAAGAAATCCAGATGGTATTAAGAAAGCAACTTGCAACTTCAGCAATTAAAAAGCAAGACAAACCTAACTTTATCAAGCTCCTGAGTGTAGGTAATAAAAGGTAATGTTTACAACAAAACAGGAATTTAGATTCTTTCATTACATTTCATTGTCCTCCTTCTACATCCATTCAAGCCAGTGGTTCTCATCCTGTGGGTCTATCATGCCTATCATGTATTTACATTACAATGTAACAAAACTGCAGTTAGGAAGTAGAAACAAAAAATAATTTTATGTTTGGGGTCATCACAACAAAAGGAACTGTATTAAAGGGTCACAGCATCAGGAAGGCTGAGAACCACTGCATTGTAGACAGTCAATAATTGGTTATTTGTCTATGTATAATGTCTTCTCAGAAGGAATTTTAGCAATAAAAGCTCAAGAAGAAAGTGTGCTGTACTGTGCTAGGTTACACACACTAACATTAATATGCTAAGATGTAGATGGAATTAAAAAAAGGCAAGGAGAACTGAAACTCTGTGTATCCACCTGTGTTGAGGTGGAATGGGAGATAGGAGAGGGTCATGAATCATATAGAATCGCATGTTAATATAAGCCAGATGACAGAGAAGTGGGGATCAATTTACAGGATAACCATAAAATTATGGAGAACCAGCTACAATAATCACAATACAAACTAGAAGGGCTTAGAAAAAGATAAAAGGGATGGAGCCTGGCAAGAATGGGCAGAGTATTTGGAAGTAACTGGGTTAATAAGAGGAAGGCATGAGGAGTTAACACCCAGAACTTCTTGCATGACAATGGAGATGCTCACTTTCAAAGTAAAAGAGTTTTCTCAATGCAAGATTACAAGGGTGAACAAAGTGATTAGTGAAACATCACCTCATAAAATCTTTTCCTGGAATCTGAGTCTGCAAATGTAATGGACCATGCTGGTGTGTTGCAATACATTATTTGTGGTAATTGAGATATACTTGTAGCAATGGTTTACTAGAAGAATAGTTAATGCTAATAGCATCAGTAATAAGATACCTACCTCTGTTTGGACCCAGGCTAAGCCTAGATTGTCAGCAATTTCAAAAACTACCCCGTTGAAGTGTTTTATGTGCACTTGGATCAGCCTGAATCATCTTTAACCTATAAAATTGCTTTTCTTCACAGCTGGAGTTAACTGTAAGCTTTGACATTCAACTTTGAAAACATAACCTCTGTTATCAGAGTATGTTAAAATGCTGTTATTCCTCCAGTAGTATTTTATTGTACAAATGTGTACTCAGCTCAATTATAACCATATTTGCTTACCAACCACTTCTGTCCTTCCCATGCCCCATGAAGAAGATAATTCAGGGCCATTACAAGTGTTGCTTGCTGGCAACATGCCATTCTGGCTCATGTACTGCACTGGAATAGCACACACACAAAACTATATTGGTATATATAGATCCACAAAGTATATGTTTGTTTTTAAAATTTTTATTTTAAAAAACAACTTGTGCCCCCAAAATTCTTTGCAATATACTCTCTTCCAGCTCCACTTTTTTTTTAAACAAAATGTCATTTTAGAAAACATGATTTCTTAGCTGTACCTCTTTATAATTAAAGTTTATATGTGTAACTCTACACCACTATTCTGAATGATGAAACTCAAAGACTCTGCATGAGTATTAAAAAAATAAGCCTTTAGGCAGACATACAAGTACAAATGAAGATAATACAGATGTATTCCCCAAGCTAATGCTGAACTAATAACCAATAATAAACAGAAAACCCTGGAAAGCTCCCTGCTTAGAAATTGCTCCTCTGTGAGGCTCTGCAGACTTTTCTCATCCACTGCCTTCCCAAAGCCCATCACAGACCAGCACATTCATCTCCACAGATGAGGTTCACCAAGCCCCATAGTCATTCACTTATGGGCCTGTGTCTTCTACAATCATGTCAGTAATAGGGCATCGGGAAACCATGCTCTCGTGCAATGGGATTTTGCAGAAGTTAATATATTCAGTGTGGCTTCTCTTGCCCGACTCCTCTATTTACTTCACTTTTTCTTTTTTTAAAGATTTATTTACTTTATCAGATTGGTATTTTGCCTGAATGTATTTCTGTGTAAAGGTGTCAGATCTGGGAGTTACAGACAGTTGTAAGCTGCAATGTAGGTGCTGGGAATTTAACCCAGGTCCTCTGGAAGAACAGTCGGTGCTTTTAACCGCTGAGCCACCTCTCCAGCTCCTATTTACTTCACTTTTAACGCAAGAATTTCTTCCCATGTTTCAAAACACTCAATAAATATATAACAGAAATTCTATGTTCTTTGCCTTTTTTCTATCGTAGAGGAAGAAATATAAAGATCTTTAAAATGATAGTGACAGCTGGGGATGGCCTGCAAGCCAATTTTTCCCATTAATTATAT
This sequence comes from Lophiomys imhausi, assembly GCA_907164525.1. Taxonomy (NCBI): domain Eukaryota; kingdom Metazoa; phylum Chordata; class Mammalia; order Rodentia; family Muridae; genus Lophiomys; species Lophiomys imhausi. Next base: position 57,826 of record CAJQZJ010000533.1, on the reverse strand, counting down.
CTGAAAATCTGGGATGTTATTTGAAAAATTACACTTAAAATATTTTATCCCTTCCCTAATCAGGTGCTTGTGTGAAGCCGAGGTTGTAGGAAGATGTGTTAATCTCAGCCAGCATTTGATTTCTCCAGCCCACGGAGCACCAAGTGCTACTGTGCGGAGGGCCCTGGCCAGGCATGGTGCTACACACCTACAATCCCAGTCTTTAGAGGGCAGACAATCAAGAGAATGGGTGTAAGCTAGCTCCAGCTGGCCTGAGCTGTACAGGAAGTTCTAAGCCAGCCAAGTACATTTAGCACCTATATAACCCATTTGACTTTAGTGAAATAGGTTTGTTTACATGTCAATGTTTTCACTGACTATTCCCCACTTTCATATACCTTCATAGGGGAAAAAGTCCAACACACTCTTGGATCTTACCCCAAGTTTCCCTCTGGGAGGTTTCAGCAGTGAGACTCTGTCATGACCAGAACAGACTCCTTGGCACTTCTTCTACTTGCCTCTTCTTCCATGATAAAAAAAAATCTCAATTTCTTAATAAAGGCAATTGCTAGTATGTCTCACTACAGCCTAGCCATCTCCTATGAGGATTCTTTGAAAAAATTTTTAAATTAAAATTTAATTTAATTCAATTAATCCCAGCACTTGGGAGGCAGAGGCAGGCGGATCTCTGTCAGTTCAAGGCCAGTCTGGTCTACAGAGTGAATTCAGGACAGCTAGGACTAACCAGAGAAACCCTGTCTTGAAAAAAAAAAAAGAAAGTCAAAAGTAATTTTGGCTTACCTCTGTGTTTGAGTAATATGTGTTCCAGGATGACCGCAGAGACTCTTGACCACCAATATCCCACATAAGAAAATGAGTATTCTTCACAACTATTTCTTCGACATTGCTTCCTATGGTCGGAGAAGTATGAACCACTTCATTCATCAAGCTGTTGAAAGACAGCATGGAAAACTCTTTTGTAAATCTTGAGAACCCTGAGCACATTTAATCTCTGTTTTTAAGAGAAGTCAACCTTCCTTATTTGTACCAATCATAAGTGGTTACACTTACAGGAAAAAGAGAAGCTTAGAGACTTTCTGTACACATAAAGATGCAGACAGTGCAATCCGTGAAGAGAGTTTTCTGCTTTTTAACAGGATGAACTGCAGGTCTGACACACAGAGATGGGAACACCATGGTGTGGGTTTGCACGTCAATGAGTTAAAATGCCAATATGACCAATTACTGTATCAATCTGATGAGAACCAATGCTTCATCCTGAAAGAGCAATTTCTGGGCAACTGTGACCCCAATTCTTGCTGAGTAGCAATAACTCAGTAATATTCTCTCTAATATTTTGCTGAATGTCAATGTAAGCAAGGTGAGAGATCAGCCATAAAATCTAGTTTTGAGATAGTAAGCTATAGTCTTAAGGTCACTAGAAGATAGAAATTTTACTTAAAATGAACTATATTTAGAATATTGGTTCTCATATCACTTGTATTATCTTATGATTATTTAAGTTACATTAAACACTTTATTCAACATGTATATGTTCACTGATAACATGTATTTGAAGACACTTATAATTTTCTCTTGAGTTTATGTTATTTGTTAGACAAATCAATCAAATACATCAATCATCAAATATCAAAGATGAGAAGTTTCTGAGACATTTGAGCTTTATATTAAAGGCTAAATGATATTAAATATACTTTAGCTAATGAATGAAATATAGTAAAGAAAAGTAATGATTCAACTCTGAAACAATAACAGGTAAGAAGGAACCTGTTTGCAAAGTGACTGTAAATGATTTAGTTGGGACCCGGAAAGTGCATCTCTGGCAAGCTGACTGCGGTCAATACTGCCTTTCTCTTCACCCTCTTCTTTTGTGGTGCTAGGACTGAGTCTAGCGACTCATGAATAATATGGACTTGCCCTGCTGAGCTATAAGCCATCTCTAAACTGGGGGCTTTAAATGAAAGATGAGCACAGGAGGGCTAAGATTCATACAATGGTGCCAAGTTCTATGTGACTATGTGTTAAAATGCTCTGAGTATATAAACCTAGCCCACAGCTTAACATTTCTTTAGCTCTGAGAGGGTAATGGGAAACCCTCAGATGGTGGATTCTTGGGGTGTTAACATCTACTGAAGATGAGTCTTAATATATCTCTGAGAATTGCAGGGCTCTCCCTCTTGAAAGCAGCATTTGACCACCAACACTTCAGGCAAGCCTGGCTCTGTTAAACAATCCCAAAGCTCTTAGCGGAGAGCCACTTGCCAGAGACAGCGTTCTATTCATGCAGGGCTCCTGTGGGAAGACGCAAATGAGAGGCGTTTCATCACCTCACCCCAGGATAAGCTGTACTTTATTTTAGTTTAATATTAAAGTCCATTCTTCCTTTCAAAGTCAGAAGGCTAGGGCTTGGTAGAGGTTTTAGTGAGCAAATGACATTTTATTTTACTTTTTTATTTGGCAAAATAGAGAAAGTTACATGTTTAGGTCTAACTATTGTATTATTAAAATTGCGAAGAATGACACCTCATTACTTATAAAAACAAAGTTTTTCAAGAACTAATAAGCAGGCACCAATACTTACAATTGATAAAGAATGGTGGTTTTCCCTGCATTATCCAGGCCCACAATGATTACTTTGTGCTCTAAAAGACAAACAAAAACCAAGTCATGAACACTCACACTACTGTACACTACACAACAGGCTTCCCGCAGTGATAATTGTAAGTGAGACTCATCCACTAAGTACCCACTATTGAAGTCTGAAGTATTGCAGAAGGAATCTCTATGCAGTAGAGCTGTCTGAGTGAGACACTCCACCCTGGCGTTTTCTATGGTGCTCTCCTGTAAACGTGTTTAGATTCCTTAGCTAGAAACAAGAACTTTGGTTTCTTATCAGTGGAAGCAGAGTCACTGAAGTAAAGATCTGGCATTATTTATGACTTAACCTGTCAATGTACCTGCTGGCTCCACACACCTGCTCACAGTCCGCTATTCAGGTTAGCTGGAAGCTGTTTTAACAGAGCAAAATTTCCTACCTACATGAACTAACAGTTTTGCCTTTCACTTAAAAATGGCATTTAATGCTGAAAACAGCCATGCTCTTTCCATTAGCAGACAGATTTTAATTTTTACATTAGCTGATAGAAATAAAAGCAATTACTTAGCCTTCAATGGTCTTTATTGAGAGAAGTGTTTTCTGTAATCATTCTAAGTAGATGTTTCTGCTGACACTGTCTAACAAAAGCCTCTTTCCCCTTCTGATGATGGGCAATAAATAATCATTTTATTATAAACAGTTATTAGGTCTCTAATCATTCTGCTAAGCACTACATATTTTGAAATCTGCTTTGAATGAATGATAGAAAATTCCCCCAAATCTATTCGGGGTACGTTCATGATTCCTCTCTCTAGGTACTAGGGGGTTCAACAAGTCCCCACCCCTAGACGAAAAGTTGACTTGTGGGAAGAGGGAGACTGAGTTTTCCTTAAGGGTGTGGCCCCTGGCATGTAAACCATGCTCCCGTGAACCGCCCCACATGCAGGAATACATGAGCAGTGCAACTAGAACTTGGTAGGCCAAGGGGGGGGGACGAAGTGGGGAGGGAAGGAGGACATGAAAGGGAGAGAAAAGGCAAGAAGGACGGGGAGGGAGAAAAAGAAAGGGGACACAAGTTGGGAGGGAGCTGAGGGGATTTGGAAGGTGGATCTGGGAGGAATGAGGAGGAACTGGGGGAGGAGTGGGGGATAAATGTGATGAAAATACACTGTATGTATGTGTGTGTGTTTATGTATGAATGACTGAAATCTTCAAAGTTTAAAATACACATAAAAGTTCCCCTTTCTAGAACAAAATGCGTAAGGAGCTGGTACTGTGCTTCAGTGGGGCAGAGAGGGAAGATGCAGCACCCACACAGGAGAGGGACACTTCCATTCACTAGCCGCTGCTTTTCTCCCAGTGTGGTTCCCTGAGAGTGAACTCTACTCTTGCCTTTACCACCATTTATTTACTCTTCAATTGGCCTTTGGAGATGGGCAGCTGTAAGACTCCTAAGGGTGGTACCTCTGGCCAAGGACTCCAGGGACAACTACTATCATACCAGATTAGGAAACAGTTTAAAAGTTGATGATATCAGGTCCTATACTATTTAAACACCATTAAATGTGTAACAGTCAGCCTACATTTAAGGCAATTTGGTAAGATTTGTTTATAAGGAAAAAAAAAGGTTCTTCTCTGATCCACATCTTCACTTTGATATTAGTTGGTGACCATATTTACCTCACATATATCAGAAACAGTAAAGAGTCTTTTCTATCAAATACTATAAAACTTGTGTTTGTGACAAGGAGTTCAAATCTTTTTATCTCCCTGACCTTGACCTTGTAAGACTTTTATGCAGATATTTTAACCCCACCCAAAGTAAAACCTTTGTTTGCACAAAGTCCTGCACTTGGAAGGCAGACCCCTTCCCCTTCATTTTCTTTGCACCAATTCTTTTAAAACTAGTTAATGTCAAAAGACCAAGAGGTCAGACCCCAGCCATTAGGGAAAATAAAAGAGTATCCTCAATCCCCATCAGAATAAAAACCAAGTACATGTCTCCTGGTGCTTGCTTTTTTTTGGCATGCACCCTCTTGATTAAGAGCTAAGTTTTGCCTTGTGGAGACACTTCAATTGGAGTGGTGGTAGTCTCTTTCCTTAAGACCCCAAACTTGCTTCTAACACAGAATATCAATATAACAAAAGAGCTGGTAGCCAGAGAAGAAATGAATATAATTATATCTACCACCATGGTAATATGTTCACAACTGTTAAGTAAAAAAAATCTGTTAGCCGGGCAGTGGTGGCGCACGCCTTTAATCCCAGCACTTGGGAGGCAGAGGCAGGCGGATCTTTGCGAGTTCGAGGCCAGCCTGGTCTACAAATTGAGTCCAGGACAGCCAGGGCTACACAGAGAAACCCTGTCTCGAAAAACCAAAAAAAAAAAAAAAAAAAAAAAAAAAAAAGAATCTGTTGAGCTGATTGTGGTAGCGCCAACCTGTAAGTTGAACACTCAGGAAGTTCCTAAGTTCAAGACCAGTTGGGATGACAAACTTCTCTGTCTTCCAAAAATATATTTATTAGCAGTAAGAACTATCTGTATATATTTATTAGCAGTAAGAACTATCTGTAGTATATTACGGGACAAGTAGATGATACAACAAAGGTTATTTACATGTTGGTAAATGCTGCTTTGTAGAACAACAAAATGGTTATAACTGACTTAATTTTCCTTCTGTTGGCTTGAATCCACTAGGTTCTAATAGAACGCACCTTGACGAGCTCTCCTGTTTGTTGTTGCTTAAAGAATAAGACCAAGAGCACTGTATCAACGGAGGAACAAACTGCGCGGCAACAGGCATTCTCCATCTTTTAAACAGCCTAGCTCTACACACCTCAGTGCCCTGCAGTGGTGAGAAAAAGACCACTGGAATGGTGACACTTGGGTGCACAGAACCCCTCTCAGAGAAGGGGGAGGAGCATGGGCAGGCAGAAGCAGATGGTTTGCTGTTGAAGCAACTCATGTGAGTAACTGGGACTATTTTTAAACCATTCTGTATTATAGCGATCATAGTGTTAAAGGCCTCATGTTTACACTTATAAATAATGCATCATCTTGAAAGGTTGGTCTCCAAGGCTAACTGAGGGGAAGACACTGGCGGTGGACAAGGTACGGATTTCATTCAAGTTCAGAGACTAGGCTCTTAGCTATCAGATCTCCTTTTCTTCACTTTATAGGGAATTCTGGCAACTAAAACAAAGCACACAATTTCAGCTCTGTCTTAGGATGAAGGCATGCATAACATCTTTCAGATAAAGTGGACTAATAACTCATGAAAACTGTCACCAACAGCCTAAAACCACAAATATAAACACCAACAAAAAGAACAGTCCTTTGTAAAAGCCTGAAGTAACAAACTTTATTTTTGGTCTTAGCTCTGAACAAGTATCAATAGTATCTATATAGCAAGAATGAAAGCAGCCTCAAAGGCCAGCTACTAATGGCCACATTCAAAAAGGCCATTTGCCCTGTTATGTAACTGTACCTCCCCCCTCCAAATGCGTAAGAGCAATTGCAGTTTGTCAACGTCCAAGAAATTCAACTCACAAATACTAGCTAAAGTTTTCACAACTCAAAGAGCAGTGAGCAAAATGTGGAAAGTGATGTGAGAGTCTGGATCTAGAATCTTCTTCTTCTAAGGAAAAACAAAAAGACAAGACAAAACAAGAAACCCTGAACGTATTGTCCTTATGCAATGCTTCAATTTGTAAGGTGCAGAACATCTTAAAGGTGCCATTGCCAGAGTGGTCTGTTTCCAGTCGACACACAGACTGCACTACTTTTGTGTGGAGCACACAGCATTTATTATGTGATGTCTACGAGGGGCCCCATGACAGCTCTTGCTCTATACTGCTCGCTTTTGGTTGGCATAATCAATAGAACACACACATACCACTCCTGTGTAGGAGACAAACAAAATCAGCTGAACTCTGTGTCAGAGACATTTTCTGTGATGCTGCTTAAGTATAAATAATGTCACTCATTTGTGCCATAATAAAATACAGCTAATGTCGAAAGGTGCTTATAAACCTGTACTATTTATATTAGTACAAATACGTATCAGCAGTAACAGTTACTATTTGTTGACGGAGGAGGAGGAGGAGAAGAAGAAATGAATAAAAGAAAATAAAACCTTTTAGAAGTTATCACAGTTAAGGCAGTTTCAACTGAAAAGGAGAAGGAATCTGTCCCTAAAGTCAAAATTGCTACCAATCTGATGGGGCATTAGACATTTCATGTCATTTGACCTCAGTGTAGAAGTACAGATCTCTATTTCACTAGACTTTAGGTATCTCAGACACATTTTAAGACTTCCTGATTCTCGAGGCATCCAGAGAAAAGCTGGTGTGCTCACTTCTAAGTCCTTAAGCTACTCTTCAGAAAACTAAACACTCAACCCACTGTCTCAAACAGTCTAAATTCCTTCCTTAGAACATGCTTTGAAATATCAAATGGACCTTTCACCATTTTAAGAAGCACTATTAACTTCAGCTTGCTGTCACATGACACAGGCAGGAAGACTAGTGATGGAGGTCAGACACCTGCAATTTGAATCTTGTGTGGAAAGCTGGGGGAGGTGGCAGGGCTGTGAATGGGAGGACAGATGCTAGTCTAGGCTAGACACAGCAAGACACTGCCTCAAATGCGAACAAACAAGGAAAACTAAAAGAAAAGTACATTGTGAACAGTCACATTTTAGGTGTAGGGTCATGCTGCATATAAGCACAGGTAGAAAAATGGTTAACAAGAAATATAACGAAAGGAGGAATCTCAAAAGGGAAGAAAGAGTAAAGTTTTTTCCTGCATTTTTTCACTTTCAGTAACATGATTAAAACTGCTTAAAGTTTTGGTGCAGAATACCATGTTACTAAACAGAATACTATTATTGGGGGGGGGGAACATCAGAAAAGCATTATATAGTGGCATGATTTTAAAACTGTGAAATAATGTATGCAAATTTAGTTTATCACATTAGAGTTCCACATTGTTAAAATGTTATAAGACAGTAAACTTCTTTTTAAGGTGTATGGGAAATTTCATGACATAAAACCGGCTGGCTACTTTCTAGATATTACTGTCTGTATCACCGTGATGACTACAGAAAGTTCTGCATGTATCAAATATGGAAATCACCACATACCCAAGCTAAGTAAAATGTCAGATGTAGTGATGGACCACATGTGGAATCGCTATGCCAAAGAATATACCGAGTTATTGCAAAGGCTGTACACTCTTTCACTTCCCTGCCTTGTTCTCTAGCTTCTCCCAGTACCTCTCAGGAGCCACAGTACTGTCCAATATATCCAGTTCATCTGATGATTGAACAGTTACGAGCCAATGTATCATGTCCATCTGATGATTCACCAGATACCTTCAGAGTCCTGAGGGCATACACTTGCAAAATACCATCAGGACAAAACATCATTAGTACAAAGTAACCGATATTGTCTTTATAAGTAAGAGCTAAACTCTAACTTTCAACTAAGGAAAGAAATGTCAGTAATAAAAAAGTACCCTCTAAGTGTTTTATCTTTTTTTTACTATATTTTTTAAAGACAAGGTCTCCCTGTGTAGTCCTTGCTGGCCTGGAACTATGTAGACTAGGTTGGCCTCAAACTCACAGGGATCTGCCTACCTCTCTGCCTCTGAGTGCTGAGATCAATGTTGTGTGCCACCATGCCCTGCTATGCTGTATGCATATTTATACATTAATATTCATAACTATCCACACTCCTCATTTTACTAATGGAGAAACTAGGCCTCAGGCTATATAGCCTGCCCAATACCATACTACTGGGAAGGAAAGATGATTTTTGCTGGGATTTGATTCCAGGGATAGGGCTCTAGATAATGTACTGTCTTGCTGGCCATCATTGAACTCTACTTATGTATCAGTAGCAGCATGGAGACAAATAAAAGTTTCCAATATATTTGTAAAAATTTTTTTATACATTAAATGCTTAAAATGAGTATAGAATCTATGGATATTAAAAATAGTTTGTCAGCAAGAAGGTATCTAAGGAAAAAGATAACCATGCTTTGTATCTTAACTTCTCCTTGACTTAGTAGTATAAAAACATACTTTATGAATAAACCACAAGTCTGAGTATCATCCCCACTTCAGCCAAGATGTGAGTCTTACCCAAACTTTAACAACTGTCAGAAATAGTAGTGGAAAATCAGATGGAGGAAAACCAGCTTCTGGTAAACCAAAGCACCAAATACAGACAAGAGCATCCTCCACAGTACCAAAGTGCTTACAGCTGAAGTGTCTGTGGAGGTAACGGACATGTGTTTCTTCAACTCACCAAACAAAAGGTAAGACTTCAGACCAATAAAGTTACCTTGGAAGACTCCCTTCTGGAAGGCTGATGTTCAAGGGTACAGACATCTAACCCATGAATTTTTAAGCTTGTTCTGACCAGGACTTGTAGGAGTTAGATAAATTAGATTTAGAAAATATATAGGAGTTTCTGATACTGTCTCTTAATTCGGGGCCTGAAGAGCATTATCAGCATGAAGTCAGCAAAAACAGGAAAGACTCAATAGATTGAAAAACAAGGTTGAAGTCAGGAAAACAGGAAAGATTTAATGGATTTGAAGAAACAAAGTATCTGGCCTGACATTGTTTTCAGCTGCTAAGTAGGTGCAGCCCAAATTAAGCTGAAACAGAGTTCCTCCTATTTAAGGACAGTGCATGGAGCCCAGAAGGAGAAGAGGCCCCTGATGCTAGAGAGCTCCAAGAGTCCTGCTGAAAAAACGGCTGGCCATTGATGGCCAGCTCTCTCCCTGAAGCAGAAAGAAGCCGGTGAGCAAAGAAAGCCTGAGCAAGACACCAAAAGGCCAAGGACTGGACCCTGTGGCTCAGCATTTGCCTAGAGGGGTTTGATCTGTCTGATCAGTGGCCTAGGGGAAACTGTGCCTGGCTTTAAGGACTGAGGCAGAGCAGCTGAGTTCCTGATTCAAAAGAAGTAAGTTGGCCTGCAGACGGCTGGGGTCTCCCACAGAGAAGAA
>CAJQZJ010000533.1:7523-48202 GCA_907164525.1 Lophiomys imhausi | reverse complement strand
TGGATAGGTTAAAGGGGTTGTAGGAATTTATAGGATTAATAGTTAAGAAATTGTTGGTGTTTGTTATAAGTGAATTTAGAAATAAACAAATAAGTGATAAATAATAATTTAAAAGTTCGGTTACAAGGACTACAGTTGAAAAATAATTTACACCTTGACCTAGAGATGTAACTTTACATCTAGTACCTGAGATGATTTCTGAACGTTTTGTATTTTTAAAAGTTCATTTCTTCTTAACTACTCGTCTTCACTAAATATGCATCACTAATGATTCATGAAGTTGAGAAAATATGGAAATAAAGTTGAAAAAGTAAGCTAGGTGAGTACAAAAAAATGTGAAAAATAATTCAAATTTGAGAAGCTTAGTAAATTTCAAAAAGGAAAATGTCAAAGAAAAAGTAAATTCAAAACAGCTGGCTGCAAAGAAAAAAAATGAAGAAAAACCATGAAAGCAGCAAGAAAAAAAAAAGTCAAGATACACAAAGAGAAGACAGAAACGTTAGCTGATGTCTCACTAGGAAGAAAAAAAAAACAACAGCTGCAGTCCACAAACCAAAAAAAAAAAAAAAAAAAGAACTGTCTAAAGAGGCTATATCCAGCAAACATGTATTTTACAGATACAAGCAACATAAAGACATTTTAGGTAAAAGATAGTCACCAATACAAATAAGATGAACAAACATTAGATAAAAGTTTATCCCTCTTAAAACTTAACATTATATGTGAGTTGACTTTCACAGCAAAAACTATACCACCATATTCTGTAAGATTTATTAAACATGCAAATATAACAAGAGTCACAATCCAGCAGCTAAGGGCATGGTGGATGGACACATGTGAGCATTCTATAGGAAATGTAGCACTTGCTCTCTTACTTGACAGCACAAAGGGAAGAATCTATGTTGTATTTTCTAAGAGGGAAGTCATAAAAATACTGCAAAAGGAGAGTAAAGTCAATAAAGAAAGAAATTCTTTAAAAAAAAAAAAGTCACTGAACTCTAAAAGTAGAAAAATAACAGTGCAATACCAGAAACCAAGCAAAGAAAACAGCCAACACCTAAGTGGCAGACCTTACCACACACACACAACCAAATGCTACCACATCAGTCTCACCAACCATTCCAGTCAATTTAAGGGTAAGTTTTACAATGGGCTCAAAGACAGGGCAACGCTCTTGTGTAAGAGATAAATATGAAAAGTATGAACAAGACTGGCAACCTTAACCTCGGGAACATTCACAAAACCTTTTACAAATGTGGGATACACAGTTCCTCTCCAAAGGTAAACAGTACAAGGACCCAAAGAGATTATAGAAGCATCATTAGGAAGTCTCAATAAATGTGAAACAATAGAGAAATTTTGTGGGTTTTACTATATTAGGAGCCAAGACCACATTAGGAACGGCGATTAAACTATCAAAAACAAACAGACACAAAAATCAAAACTAAAACGATTTGCAAACGAGGCAACAAACATCAATAATCAGTCAAAAAAGAAATCACACAAAAATGTAATAATACTTCAAATTGAATAAATGGCTAGATCGATAACAGGGGGGACGTTTTCAACTCTGAAATGCTTATATCTGACATGTCCTGAAGGATTTAGTAATAAAAGAAAAAAGCAAAACCAAAGTAGGTGAAAAGAAGAAAATTAATAGCAGTAGTTTAAGTTAGAAAACTTTTTTTCGCCCTCTTTTTTTCCTCCCATTAAAAGATTAAGCAAAGTTCAAGGACTCCACTGAACTTCAAAACTCATTATGGCTGTAAGGCCATATAAGGCTGTAAGGCTATAACTGAGAATACGGAATAGCCTACAGATCCATGCAAGAGAATAAAACACACAGAAATGAGGCTTTCTTTTTCTTTTTTAATATGACAATCTTGAGTGTTTACAAGGGCTCTAAAGGAATTCACTTGAGAAAATCATCTGGAAGAAAGAAGTAGATGTCCACATGAAAATACAGAAACTCAACCTATATTCACATCATAACATAAAATAAACTGAAGTCTATCACTGACATTAGCAGGGCAGCTAACATTTCTGGAGGAAAGATTATTTCCTTTGTCTTCCCATTTACTATTTTGGCTTAGCAAATATTTTCTTACTGTTCTGGTGGCATATTTTTGTGAAGCCTGTCATTGGTCTTTTCTTAGGAAGTCTCAATAAACATATCTTAAAATTGTTAAAAGCAAAAAGCCATTCCAGATATGTTGAGAGAACTGGTTTGATGGCAAAAACATTTAAACGTTTTTTTTTAAATGGGTAAAGAATGTAAATTATCTATAAAGAGCAAATAAGAGCATAAGAAATGCCACAGCCAATGTTCAGCAGAATGACTAAAATTAAAGGCTGGAGCCATCAATTGCCAGGAAGGACCATGGAGTGCTGCTGCCAAGAGTATGAAGGAAATTTAACAACTTTTAAAAATAATAGCAGTTTATCTGTTCTATGACTTAGAAACTGCTCTTCTACATACTAACTGTAAGAGAAATGAAATGTCTATGAAAGTTCTTATGAGGCAGAAGAGTGCCTCAGAGGACAGCATTCCTTAGTCCTCTTGAGGCCTTGAGTTTTATGCCCTGACCATAGATAGGGCTGATTGTCTTTCATCCACTAATAGTGTTTAAGGTATCAGGATATAAAGGAAGAGTCACTTATGAGAGAGCTATGGAGAGTACTTCCAATGTGAAAAGCTGTTCAAAACAATGTCAAAGAAAAGACCAATGAGAGCCTTCACAAAAATATGCCACCAGAAAGAGCAGTAAGAAAATATTTGCTGAGCCAAAATATTCAATAGGAAGAATGGAAGACAAAGGAAATAACCTAAGACTAGAACTTCACACTCAAAAAGAAAATGTTCATGTGCACCTCTGGCAGTCACCTTAGCATACACTGGCAATAAAATGTCCACAAAAATCAGAGGAATAAACCTAAAACTTAAATTTCCCACTGCCAAAAACAGAACATCTTTAAATTGAAAAATTCCCGAGAATTAACAGAAATGAATGAAAAACAGACATACAAGGAATTACATCTTTTGAAACTTAAAATTGCCAGCTTAAAAACAAAGACTCTAAAATAAACAAACAAAACCTAATAAATAGAGAAAAACAAATTAATATGCTATAGTTTTACTTAGCAATAGTGAAAGTTGGAGATCAAGGCAATGTTTTCAAAATTCCAAAAGAACTCCAATTCATAGCTAAATCAGTTATACATCTAAACTGAAGATAAATGATACATTTCCAGGCATTTGGAATTGAAAAAAAAATGACAATTTATAGGTGCCCTTTTTAGGGGTGGGGCAGAGACTCCTTCTCCATAGCCCTCACTGTCCCTGAACTCAGTATTAGAACAGGTTGGCCTTGAGCTTAAACAGATCTGCCTTGTCTCTGCCTCCCACATGCTGGAATTATAAAGTTGTGTGCCACCATGCCCAGTTCTCTAGATACTCATGTGGCATCTTTTAAATAAGTTGTATAGTTTTTGTTGTTGTTTGTTTGCTTGCTTTGTTTGTTAGAGACAGGGTCTGTCTACACAGCCTTTGCTGTCCTGAACTCACAATGTAGACCAGGCTGGCTTTGACACTCACACTGATCTGGCTGACTCTGCCTCCCAAGTGCTGGGATTAAAGGTGTACACCACTATGGTTAGCTGCTTTTGTATGCTTTTAAAGGAAGACATAGTATAAGTATAAAAAAACTTCTAAAATGATAACAAAGACAAACCCAGAACAGCTATGTACTAAAGATGCCAAAAGGAAGACAGTGTCTGCTAGTACAAGGTGGGAAACTGTTACAGCCAAGCTTTGCACTGCAAAATCTCTCAGCCAATGCACAAGAAAACTACGTTAATATCATTTTCACTCTAGTAACAAAAGAAGCCAAATGCTCAGTATAACCAAATTTTATCATCATAATACTGAAAACTCAGTGCAGCACAAACCAAAGCTGTGTAACACTGGGATGGAGGAAGGGAACCAAGCATAACAGGGCCTTCCCCTCCATCAGGAAAGGATAAATGATCATGCCACAAATTCTCAACTACACACACTATTCAAAATGAATACAGCACTGGACAAAATGTTAAGAGGCCAAAGACTGATTCATATATCAAGATGTTAGCATTATTTCACTTTAAAATATAATGCATATGCTACTATGCTACAAAATTTTATGTTGGATAAAATGAAACCAAAAGATGGCAAAAACTAATACCCCAAATAAGTATATTTTGACAGGTACTGTACTGTGAATGTGAATAAAACAGTGAATTAAAGAAAAGGTCATGCCTCAAGGAGATTATTCCTACTGAGTGAATAAAACAACAAAGAGATGTATAATACAATTACAAACAGTGATAAACATTACCCAGAAACCAGTAATTACTAATTATGCAGACAGTTAATGCTAGGGCAGAAGTGGGCTGCTCTGGTAAATCTGTGGAGGAACGACTCTCTAACTAGAGTCTTAATCAGAAATCTGAATGAAGTCAAGGACCACACTTTTCAAATATACTCCAGAAGACAAAGAACGGATTTTGTTGGATGTGTAGGAAACCACCAGAAGTCTAGAATTAAGAGCATAATTAGCCCAAAGGAAAAGGTTAAGACAACAGCTAGGAGTAAAAGTAACACCTATTAACAGCTGATGGTGCCCAGGTGTACAACATAAAATCTGCTGGTGAAAGTGAGTTAGAAGACAGAATTAATAAGTTGCTGCTTTTTGGTTATGAAAATGAACTACAATTAAAGCCTTATTTCATTTGTCTTTCTGGCTAAAAGAAAATCTGATGACAAGTGTGTACAGTCACAACAGAGAGAAAAGACCAGACCTATGGAAGTTAGAGAGCTTTTAAAACTTCAGTTTAGGAGCCGGGCAGTGGTGGCGCACGCCTTTAATCCCAGCACTTGGGAGGCAGAGGCAGGCGGATCTTTGCGAGTTCAAGGCCAGCCTGGTCTACAAATTGAGTCCAGGACAGCCAGGGCTACACAGAGAAACCCTGTCTCGAAAAACAAAAAAACAAAACAAACAAACAAAAAAAAACCTTCAGTTTAAACGAAAAAACCTTCAAAACTTTAAGAGAACTTAAACATGCCACCCCCCTACACACAAGTATGTATGTTGTAAAAATACACGGACAACCATATGTTATGTCCTCCAACGATAATTTAACAGCCTTCTATTACAAAATGAAATAATAAGAAGTCCCACTAGATGAAGCAGAGCTTACCCCAGGAAGATATATCACATAAAAAAGGGTACTTGGAGCTCTTTAAGGAACCACAGAAATGAGATAAGAGGACATACTGGCAGAAAGATAAGGGAAAGAAGTCTGTAGGTAGCGATCAGTTCCCTCATACTGACTGCACCATACAACCTTCTTACCACTGGTATCCACCCAACCCGACACTAACGAAGACCTGAACATATTATTCCAGTATTCAACTCTTAACTGGGCATCACTGAATAACTGAAATGTACAATGGTGAAGAAGGAAAATCCCAACACTGGTAGTTAATTTTGTTGATACAGAAAACAAAAATTCCAGATTGATATATGAATCCAATCCCACTATTCCACATCAGGAAAACACCTAAAGACCAGGCTCTTCATTGATTCCTACTGCTTGCTGTATTTAGTATTTACTGTCTTGATTACCACATAAGACCCTTAGTGATCCTTGTTACCTCTCCAATCTCATAAAGCAAACTGAGATTAATAAACCATGCTCAGTTTCCTTAAGCATCCTCTCCTTTCATGTTAGTCAGTCTGCCTGCATTGATATGCCTGATTCTACTCAGTCTACCTTGTATCAATTCCAAACTCTCACTCATCGTTAAGTCCAGGTATACCTTACCCAGAAAGGATTCCAGAAACCACCTGAGAATGAGCAACAGCTTTCCTGGCACCATCATTCCACACTTTAAAATATCTGCAAATAGAGCTAAACAACTTCCTACACTAATTCTTGAGTGTTCTATGAGCACAGAGTAGGTATCTTGGTTTTTTTTTTTTAGGGGCTTTTTTTGTTTGTTTGTTTGAGACATGGTTTCTCTGTGTAGCCTGGCTGTCCCGGAACTCAATCTGAAGACCAGGCTGGCCTTGAACTCACAGAGTTCCGCCTGCCTCTGCCTTCAGAGCTTTGGGATTATGGGATTAAAGGCACAGGTAACCTTACCTGGTCTATCTTGCTTGTTCTTCATCTTTGTAGCTACTGTGTCTAATTTGGAGGACTACTTTACTGACCACGAGAAATTAATTAATCATGAATGAGAATAAAGTGACACAGCAACTTGTCCCTAAATTTCAGCAGGAAAAAGAAATTCTAAGCAGAAAGAGGGATTTGGAAGTTCATACAATTATGTAAAGATGGATATGGGCCACATGAAGGCTCTCATCATCTTCAATGATTGTTCTTTTCATCTTTTTTCCCCTTTCTAGTCTGAGTATGGAATCCTCTAACGAACAGAGATAACAGCAACTATAAAGGGAAAACCAATACTCTTATCATTTTTATTGCTTAGGCTGGGGGGGATGATAAACAGATGATATCATTGCATAATTAAATTTGTGTAAACACAAATAGATTATGCAACCAACATATATTTAATTACATATTGAAATATTCCTTGGCATAGTACATTTGCTGGCATTAGAAAATGCTAAGCTGAAAAACAATCTAGTACATTTATTAGTAACATCGCAGGGAGCCTAAAGTTTGGACACTTCTAAGTCACTTAAAAAGGAGCTGTGGCACTTGCATACAAGCACACACGTGTCAGTGTGCTTGCATGTATTTATAATCATAAGCTTGAAAAAGACTTTTTTAAAATCAACCAACAGAACGAGTGACTATAGTCATTTACATTCATTTCACGGTTTAAATTCACAAAACAGATAAGGACCTTAATGGAAAAAAGTCGGTACCATCATAAAGTAGTTTACAAATCATGACCTACACAATGAAACAAATGGAAAGAAAAACCAAATAAGCTGGTCTCAATTCTTGGAAATCATTCTGTTACAAGAAAGCTCGAGACTTTATCATCGGGCTCCCTTTCTGCGTGGTACTGACTGATTTAAGACATCACAGTTCATTCTGACTACGAACAGGTTTTACAACTTGTAGGTGTTTCCTGACCTGTTCTAGAATAATTACGGCCACGTAACATCTTACACATAACCGAAAGCATTTCGATTTTTTTTTCACGCCCACGGGGGAGGGGGGAGGCGTGTGTGTGTGTGAAAATTTCAGAAACCTGTGCACCTCAATACTCATTCCTGAGTCTTAACGACAGGAATGTCGTTACACGTCAGCCAAGTGAAGGTGCACTGGCTTAGACAAGTGGAAGGTAAACAGTGCAAAACTACTGTTTCATGTTAAAGAAACGGAAAGTTTTGGGTTCTTGAGCAGACACTTTCCTAGGGCTAATCAGACCTAAGGATGGTTCACTGAGACGGAAAAGGCCCTCAGAATGCAGGATTCTGTTTTCCACCTTGCTTGGCTAAAA
This sequence comes from Lophiomys imhausi, assembly GCA_907164525.1. Classification (NCBI taxonomy): domain Eukaryota; kingdom Metazoa; phylum Chordata; class Mammalia; order Rodentia; family Muridae; genus Lophiomys; species Lophiomys imhausi. The sequence goes on along the minus strand of CAJQZJ010000533.1, from coordinate 40,686 downwards.
TCTGCACACGCGTGGGATTTCCGGCCATCAGGTGCCTTCCCTACCCCGCTCCCGGGCTCCCAGCCTCCAGATCCGAGTTCTACCCTGAGCCGGGTGCAGATCTCAGTCAGGACTTCCCAGCGCTTCATCCATCAACCCGCCGGCCTCACCTTGGTTACAGAAAAGGTTCCACAGTTTAGCGAAGATCAGCCCCATCATGAGCACCGGCGGGACAGGCCCCCTGGGCAGCACTCGGCAGCAGGTGCCACGGCGCCCGCGGTGGAGTCGAGGGCAAGGCGACCCAGAGCCGCGGAGCCTCAGAGTCCCGCGAAGCTTGGGTCCTCCGCAGAGCCAGGAACCGCCGCAGACTCCTTTGTTCGCGGCGCACTGGGCCCAGGCCCGACCCGTAGTCGCTCCGTCGGTGCCCACCTACCCTGCACAGCCTCGGCCGGCCGCGAGTCCCGCCCCCGCCCCGCCTCCCCACCTCAGCCCGGGACCACCCATCGCCGGAAGGGCGGCACGTGACGTCGGCGCGCTGACGTCAGCGGCGCCTTGGACGTGGTGGGTCCTCCCTGTGCACTTCCGCTGTGCGGACCGAGGGCTGGCTGGCGTCAGCGGGGTCCGGAGTGGTGGATCTGGGGATTTCCTCGGCGCGCGCTCCCTCTCCTGTCATTCTGAAGAAACGCGACTGGACTCCCGAGCTCCGGTGACCTTGCGGCCTCGCTGCGGCGTCCCTCGATGCTAAAAGCCCGCAGAACCTCAGCTTGTGCGATCCTCTGGCTGCGCGGGGAGGAGTGGTTTTTTCATTCCTGTTCCCCCGGGGCTGACAGTCTTGGGATTCTAGCAAGATTCTTAATTCTGAATAGAATTGATGGGGACACGCGCGCTGGAATGCCTGTAGCCAGGATTCAGTTAAATTTCTAAATACACACTGTTACCAATTTGGCCAAGAATTAGGTATGGTCGTTGATCTCAAGAGTCTTACCTGTTGAAAATGGAAGTTTCATAGTCTAGAATAGTCCTTGAGACCACTTGGCGGGCCCCACATGACCAAAGAAGGATTTTTTAATGCTGGCAGCCTGACCTTATAACACAGTAAACTATTCCATGACATGTTCAAATAAAACAAGTGAGTGTGGCTTACTATTCCCTGTTAATGCTGCGCTTCACAGGCCAGTGAAGACTTTAGTGTAGGATCATACGTGCCAATTTCATGATACTAAACCGTAGCTTCAGAGAGAAAAAGATGTGCTGATCCATTCAAAGCTGGCTTTAAAGGCCATCCTTTGGACTGTCAATATAAACGAGTTTGTGGTTGCCTTTTTCAGGGGAGAATTTAGAAATTTTGAAGATTTTGCTAACTAGAAGGAAAGGAAACCTACTCTAAAACAAATGATCGATGCTGACAAATATAGTTGAATATTGTCTAAACAAATAAAATGCTGATGTATGTACTAATGGCACTTAAGTTTATGCTGTGCACCTGTAGTGACTTAAATTATAGTAGAAAGGCTTGTCAAGAATTTAGTGAAACTGAAAATTTCTAACACTATACTTAAATGTAACTTTTAAAAATATCTTTTCTTTAAATATCTCTTTACGGTTTTGTTTACACTAATTAGTGTTGCCTTTGGTATAGAAGAGGTAACATTGTTCTATAGAATGGTGCCACTTGAAAGTAAATATAGTTTGAATCCATTAGATAAGAATAACTATGAAAATATTATGAAATGACAACTTTCATTAAAATAGAATCCTAGTAAAAGCTCCCCAACCAAATATTTAAAAGGTATAAGTGCTAAGTTAGCATAAAATAAACCAAAGCTTCAAAGAAATAAAATGTTAACTCACATCATAAAAAATGAAAATTTTGTAGATATCTTAGGAGGAACCAGTAGAAACTGACCAGATGATACTTGGAAAAGCTTGGTGTCATTGGCATTGAGTTCAACTTATTAATCAGCTAAGTTAGATCAGTTTGTATAGAGCTCGAAAAAAGAGTTCAAGGAGCTATATGTTCTGCCAGCTAAGGAAGAAAGCCACCCTTCAAAAACTCCTTAACCTTTCTCATGTCAATTGAGATTTAGTCCAGTTGGTTGGTTTCCAGATAAGCTGGGATTGATTGATTACCCCTCAGGAAGTTCTTTTCTGCCTTATGGTCAAAGAAATCAATATAATTTCATTCAGTAAATATCTGTTAGACACTTTTAGATCCTGTAGGTGATTGATTGATGCAAACAATTTAATATATCATTCCTGAAAGTAGGAAAGAATATATTGATTAATTGCTGATGAAGCCATGTTTTTAAATTTATAAAGAAGTTACATAATACCACGAGTTTCAGAACATTTACTACGTTAAAATGTCTTTAGGTCTATGACTCTGCTCATAAGCTAATCAATGGGACTCGATGTCTCTCCTCTGTACTTCACAGATCACCATAGTCAGCCTCCCCAATTTTTTCTCAAAATGATTCTTCCAACAGGTGCTTGGAAGCTGTCATCTTGTTTAGTGTTATCATTTGGGAGCATGCTTACTCTCCTGGCTCAATGGAAGCCAGGATGGTTTGTAAAAAACCATTAGATTTTGAAGTTGAATCATTTTGTGAAATGTTCTAGAAACAAGTGTATCCAGCCCTTTGTTTCAATCCTGTACCTCAGGGTGGGACCCATGAAACACATTTGTACAATCTCTCATTAAAAACCTGAAATCTGCACTCCCTTAAATAGACTACTTAACTCCTGGTTTGTTAGAATTTGGGTCACTTGCCTCTTCCGTACTGACTGAAGACCCTGAGGGTCATTCCTGCAATATGGGTAATCATATCATTTAACACTTAGTGAATTTTACCCTTTTCCAACACTCTTCAGATCAGTTTATCTAATGTGTTTAGTCTTTAATATCACTATAAAGCAAGAAATATTATCTCCATTTAATAGATACGGAAAATGAGGTGTAAGAACTTTAATAATTTGCCCATTACTGCAAGAACTGGCATATGAACACTAGAAGTCTAGATCATCAGTAAAATTCTTAACAATTAAGAAGATATGACTCACCAGCCACGGGTTTGTCATTTCTTAGTTTTGGAAGCTGCGGGCCCTGCACTTCCTATATAATCAGATATATTTATCCCTCTCAGGTCTCTGAGGTGGTTGAAGAATAGATAGCTAGAGTCTCATAGTTAAATTTTGAGTTGTTTAGGAATCAAGAGGGTGTTCTGGATCTAAGAAGATGTTTTTAAAATTGTGATGCAAGTTAGTATGAAAGCTGAGTTAGATAGAGAACTTTAAACTCATGGAGATGGTTAGATAGTAGAATGTTAAAGTCAGAGGCCAAATGCATATGGACTGGACATTGAGAATGTATGCTAAGCCATATAACTCTCAGAATTGTGGCCTATTTATTTCAGTAGTTTTGTACTGTATTTATTGTTATAAGAGAAAGAACCATTTGTTGGACTGAAAGGGGGAGCTGTTGGGGGGAAAAAGAAATACCTTAAACAAAAAAAAAAGGGTAGAGGATGGGGGGTTGAAGGGGAAGAGGGTGGAAGGGTGGGACAGGAGGGGCGAGTAGGGAGGGGATTGTGATTGAGATGTGACTGGAAGAAATTAAAAAAAAAAAGAAGATATGACTCAGTCAGCAACATGATAAACCCCATAGATACTCTAAAGTTAAAGCATTTTAGTTTTAGAATCTTTACTGTTTTTGTTTCTTTCTCAAGAGTCAAGTATACATTCCTGACATAACAGCAGGGATTTAGGCTTGTAGTAGCTGGACTGGTGGGTCTTCAAAGAGGTCTGGCTTGTAGCAAGTTGTGGTATTAATTCTCAATGTTCTATAATGACAGCAGAAGAAAGGAGGAGATCCAGGTAAGGTGTAGGCTATATTTTATAGAACTAAAGATGAACCAATCCAAACACATCTGTGCTTAATACTGGCAGCATTTTGAACTAGATTATATTCATTTTTTGACTTTCCAAAGACTGTAGGTCCTAATTTGTAATTTCTTAGATGATGCCAAATGTATTTGGAAAGCTGAGATACTGCATTGACAGGATTAGATTTGTGGCTAAATGGATGTCCATAGATGTCATTTTATCTTTACAGAATTTTTATGCTATAGGAGACACTGGGTGTTGTAAATGCTTGTCTCTTACAAGGTTGAGGCAGGAGGATTGTAAATAAAGAACACCCTGAGCTAAATAGCTAAATATGTCTCAAAATAATTAAAAAACAAACAAACAAATGGGGCTAAGGAGAAATCCCAGCTACCAAAGTGCTTGCCTTTCAAGCATGAGGGCCAGATTTGATATCCACACTTGGATTGAAAAAAAAAAAAAGATGGGCCAGGAGTTTGTGCCTGTAAATCCAGCATTGGTAGGGGAGAGACATGACATGCAGATCCCAGGAGCTTTCTGGCCAGTCAATCCAGCTAAGTAGGCAGCTCCAGATTCAATGAGAGGCCTTGTCCCAATAAATAAGTGGGGAGCAATTGTGTGCACATTTATTTCTGTGTTCCATATGTACATGCATACATTATCTGTGCACCTGTGCACATACATATGTATACACACACGATCGTAATCATAATTTAATAACTATATTTATTAATATCTATAAACACCTACCACCCCACCAACCCTAAGAACTTTAGAAGGATACCAATCTTCATTTGCAGATCCTTTGAGGGCAATTGGTCAGCAGTCTGCTGCAGAAACACCGCAATCAGCATTTACTCCGTGGTCCCCTGGCTCTGGCGTTACTATGGCAGCCTCACTTCAGCTTAGGCTCCACACCTCCTAAGTTAGCCAAAACTGTAGTCCTTAGTGTTGTGGCCTTGCCAGGGGCACCTATGTTCATCTGGGCCTTGTCACACCTTCATGAGACAGGGGCTGCACCCTCACCTGTTTTCGAGGTCTCTTCACAGTTCGTTCATCGTGGCTTCAGAATGCTTTCACCTCACTCACTTGCTCAGTGGCTGCAGGCCAATGAATGGATGTAGCCTCAGGCAGCTTTGCTTTCTGAGCAGGTCCTATTCCATGCCTCTTGTGCCAATCTGAGCTTACTTTTGGCAGGTGTAGCCTTCCACAGCCTTTGCTTAGCCTTCTTGGGCTGGCTTGTCTCAGGAGTTCCTTTCCATGGCCTTTTCTAGGCCTCCTGCCTGCTGTCTCCTCAGATGGTCTTGGTTTATGTGATGAGGTGCCTGGCTGGCTGATTCTTACCACCTCAGGGCTGGTTTGGCCTAGAGGATGGTTATAGCATCTCTGCTTGAAGTCCACTGTTTCTGTCAGCACAGTCTCAGGCACACATCCTTTTCACACCTCTGTCTCTCTTGCCCCTCTCTTGGGTTCTGCTGCTATGCTGCTCTCTTGGTAACTTGAGGTTCCCTGAAGGATCTCTCTGCTCTGGGGCTTTGCAGCCACACCCTTCAGCACAGCTGATGTCCCAAGGTCCCTGAAACCAAGACCCTCAGCAAGGCACTGTCTGCGTGTCTCTCGAGGGTTCCAGTTTTTATGGCTCCAAAATGAGGCTTCACCTGGCTTTAGCCCAATCTGGGTTCCACCCACCTTTGGCCAAAATAAGGCAGTGTCCAGCAGCTGAGCAGTGTTGAGAAGAGATGCCAAAGCCAAAAGCCTTTTCCAGTTTCCTGTGCTTTCCTTCTTGTGCCCAGGACCATGTGGACAGCCAGGTGCCAGGCTGAGTCAACAGAAATTCAACCTCCACTACCCATGATCATGCACAGAAATGCAAGAGAAAAGCAATGAAAGAAAAAGGAGTAAGTTCCCTTTAATGCAGAATCCAGAATTAAGACTGTCCCCCATATCAATCTGAAATAACATCCTTAGAGATTAAATAAGGCCAGGTTGTTATAGAAAAAAATAAAAGGTGAATCTGAAAAAAACATACAAGGGAAAGTTAGAAGTTGGTACCTTCTTTCTTTTTTCATGGAGAGTGAAGAAGCAACTTTGAAATAAGTGTTTCTTCACCATTTGAGAATATCACCCCACTTGGGAGGCAGAGGCAGGCAAATCTCTGTAAGCTGGAGGCCAGCCTGGTCTACAAAGTGAGTCCAGGATAGCTGGGGATACAAAGAGAATCCCTGTCTTGAAAAACTTAAAGAAAAAAAGAATATCACCCTTGAAAGATGCCCCCCTTCTCCTTGTGTCCCCTTCTAATGAAATTAAATAAGGATTAAACTTTTTACAACTTTGGAGTGCCATAAACAAGCTTAGGATGATGATAATATATCACATTTATTCCACCCACCAGTCCCTGCTTGGGGCTATACTACTCTTTAAAAGAGCACATAGCCCCCATGACTTCTGCATGGCTGTATCCCTAGAGGGGTCTTCCTTTGCTTAGACAGTATGTGCTCACTTTACCAATTGCCTATTTATGAGATGTTTTCTTGGTCCCAATTGTACAACACCAGCACACCTACTCATCAATTATATCCAGTCAAGATTAATATAAATGTCTGGTCACTCTTCAAGTGTTCAGAAGCAGTGAACTACTTTATATCAAATATGTGCTTAATAGCAATTTCCTTTTTTACTTCACAAAGCTGTCTGTGTTTGATTAGTCACTCATGGAGTCTATAAAATTCAAGGTCAAGTTTTCTTTATTTCTTAAAGACTTCAGCTACATCTAGTGTCTGGGTTACAACAGAATCGCCTATCAAAAGTTCCTTTTTATGGTTGGTCTAGCCCCTCTGAAACCTGGCCAAAGCACTCCATGTTGCAGCAAAGGTGACATTTACCTGTTCTCTCTGCCTGACTGCAGCAGAACAGGACAGGCTTCCCAGGCCAGACTGTATGCTGAGATGAGCAGAAAACATGGTGACAGCTAGAGTACACACAAACACATAACCTTCCCCAGAGTTTGATCCATCTGTTCCTCATGTTATTGTCTGAGCCCGAATGACCTCTACTGCCTCTATTCTGGGTGGCTCTCTGAAACTAGTTTTATGCTAACTCTGTTATAGACCCATAATATAGCCATATAAAATAGTGTGGTGGACAGAGTGGTGGGGAGTTTGGGTGGGGCAGCTGCCCATGAGGTACCAATCCTGCTGTAAGTAAACCTAGCAATCTAATTTCTTTTTCCAAGGTGGACTTGTTAAGTTTTTCTTTGGTCACTTCATTTTTCTTATCTGAGGTGAACAGATGTCTATGTCTCCTCAGGTAAGTCATGCAGCACTTTAAAAACTCATGTCCCAGACATTTTCTTTATTGATATCAGGTGATTAGGTAAGGAAAGAATCCTGCATTTACTTAAGATACATGATACTGTGGAATGGCTGGGTGCTTGTTTTAGAAATCAGCTTATTGGTCCTTAGCCTATTTTCTCTTTTTGAGGTTGTGAAAAGTTATTTCAACCCTTTGAGCCTTGGTTCACTCATTGAAAAACTGTTTATAACCGGTTTGCCGAACTGTGGCTGAGTGCCATTGTCACAACATTTTCAAGTAAAGAGTTTGTGTGCAATAGAAAGAAGTTATATATATTTAAGCCAATGTAAAAACTTAAAAGACCTTTAAAAAATTAAACTATTTTCTATAGTTAGCTGTAAGATATCGCTCAAAACAAAAAGCACAAAAGGAAAAAAAACCCCACCTCACTCCGCAACGGAGCCAGAGTTGTTCATCACGTTCAAGTATAAAACAGTTCAGTGACTTTGGCTAGTTATTTTTAAATCCCTTTCACCTCATTACCATGAGTAAAAGTCATCACATCAAGGCTGTCTTGTGTTCTAACATATGTTAACTATTAGTCTCATGAGCAGTCGTAAATACTGTTAGGGGATTTTAAGTTTTACCTGAGTACTCATGGGTATCAGCACATTTCAAAAATAGTTATTACGGCTGGAGAGAGGCTCAACAGTTAAGAGCACTATTCTTGCATAGGACCCAGGTTCCATTGCCAGCACCCATATGATGGCTCACAACCATGACTTCAGTTCCAGGGGATCCAACATGCACGCAGGCAAAACATTCATATACATGAGGTAAATACGTCTTTTTTTTTTTTTTTTTTTTTTTTAAGAGAGGGTAGTGTTGATTCAGCGTTGATGTCAGTCAGATTCATGTGTCCGACGGAGGGAGATAATTTCATTATGCCAAATACACTGTGGCCTCTACCGCTACCTGCAGTGGGGACACTAACTGGGAACTTCCCTGACTTAGGTTAATGAGGTACCCTGCTCAACCCAGCATTCCCGAGGCCCAGAGCCGCAAGGAGAATCAGGTAAACACTGTTCTTCCCAGGAAGAAACTCCACCCTCAGGGGTCAACACTGGAGGTGATTGGCAGTTGTAGATTGGGCGTGCACAGAAGGGTGGGTGCAGGCACCGGAAGTGACGGACTCCGGAAGCGACTTTCTGTCCCGAAGTTTGGGGCGCGGCTTTGGAAAATAGCTTGTCAAAGTGGAGCTAGGCGCTCTCCGGTTTTCCTGTCTGCTTCCAGGTTCACTTATTTGTCACCAAGCCGGATTTTGCGCACCGTCGCAGCTTTCGCACAACATTCGGAGAACGACAAACCCGGGGCCCTGCTCACTCCTGAACTGAGCCTCGAAAGGCACTCTTGTGCTCGGCCATTGGTTGGCAACGCTGTAATTCGGAAAGAAAAACTGCTTCCCAGCATTTTCTTGGACAACTAAAAACTGGGGAAAAATGTATATATTTCCTAAAATATCTTTGAGACCTGAAGTTGAAAACTATCTCAAAGAGACTTTTTTGAATAAGGAGGTAGGTCACATAAATAGATATTTGCAACAATTCGAATACAACTTCTGGGGAATCAGAAAGGCGAGTTAAGGGGACTCGGCACTTTTTTTTTTCCCCCACTAGTCTATTGGAATGTTTAAAAACAATCTTTGTCGGCAGTGATGCTTACTGCGGTGAGATGAATATATGTGCTCTCCTTTAGATATAAGGAAAAAGAAAAAGTGGTACGTGCCTGTAAATACCTTTAGTACTGAAGGGTAGCAAAACCAACAGGAAAAGCTCCCTGGCCACAAGACTCAAGACTTACATAGTAGATGCACCTGTTGTGGTAAAGTGCATGCTCTTGTACTCAGGTGAAAAGGGCGTAATATGAAGGCCTTTTTAAATGCAGTCAGTTGTTTGATTGTAAACCGATACATTTTAGTCTAATAAATCATGGTAGAAGGATTTGGCTTCATTTTTAAGACCTGAGATCTGAGTCCAAGGAGTCCTGTTACTCATCTAAAATGACATAACCGTCAAGCAACGAAAGCTCAGATGTAATGAAAGTTATAGTCAGTTCTAGGATCTCGAAAGCATTTATCTGTGTATTTATCATGTATGTATGTATGGTTTCTGGGAACCCACAAGGTAGACCAGGTTGGCCTTGAATTCACTGCCTCTGCCTCCTGAGTGCTAGGATTACAGGCATCCCCCACTGTACCTTGCTGGAAAGTGTTATTTTTGTATGAGTTACCTTGAATTTATTCTCACTGACAAAGCTTTAATTTATTTTGTGAAAATTGAATAGGATAAAAGTACTTTTCAAGTTTGTCTTGGGGCATCAATCTTAAGTGAAAACAGCTGCATTGGTTTGGCAGGCAAGTCTTCAAAAGAGTGTTGATTACTTGTTACTGGCCACACTTAGCACAGAAATTCCTAGTGAGTGTTGATTGTCTTCTAAAGAAAAATTCCTACATGCTCTGATCTACCTAGCTAACACCTACCCAGCCACTCCTAGGCAACTTGGATTTTTTCTAAATTTCTGATTTTCCAGCAAAATTAAATCCATTTAAATACTTTTTATTTTTGAGTGTTATTGGAGCTGGGATTTTAAAACCGACTTCTACATCTTATTTCCAAATCATGTTAAGAGTATAAATTATATGGAAAGAGAAAATATTTTATGTTTATCTCAAGGGACCTTATGAAGTGTATATTAAGAGAGGAAGGGACATTCAGCAGCATATCAAGTAGATTTAAAATAATGAACATTAAAAATTGATGAAATCTTTAAATTTATCCCCCTTTCAAACCCACCAGGTATATGAGTTAAAAAAAAAAGAAAAAGAAAGAAAGGCCGTTCCATTTTTTAAACAGTTTAAAAAGGAAAGAAAGAATATCAACAAAACTAAATCTTAAGTATGTTGAGATTGATGGGAACACACTGAAACTGAGAACATGGTTCTTTTTATTTCAGGTTCTGTCTGCGTCAAGCAAACAAGAAGCAGAAAGGAAGTTTGAAAAGCTACTGATTCACCTGTCGCACCCTCCATCATTCACAACTGTCAGAGTGAATACACATTTAGCCTCAGTTCAGTCTGTCAGAGATCTGCTGCTTGAAGAGCTTCAGAAGGTTTGTGTGCCCGTGATGGGCTATGCAGTCACACTTCTATACTCTGTCACACTGTGTTCCTTCAAAAGCCCATGAATAATTTTTTAAAATTTCTGACTATCCAGAGTTGTTTATTCTTATATAATTTTAATACATGTATACTGAGTTAGTGGAATGAGGAATATATTTTAGAAGTAGAAATATTAGTGTTCAACTAAATCATAACACATCTATATGGTATGTTGACAGCATTTCTTTCAGTGGTACATGACAATTAAGCATATGATATAACTGTACTTCATAATATATTTACACTCGAAAGAGAACATTATTGAATAAAGAGATTTATATTCCAGTTGCATAAATTAGGAAATTAAGTTATGAATGTTAAAGTGTTTTAAGGTAATATGGTAAGAAATGGGGTTAGATTGAGCCTAAAACTCCTGATTCTAAATGTATTAGTATTTAGGTTAAGTTCCTAAGCCCTCTCAGTCCATCATTAAAATATATGCAGAGGTTTATTCTGATACTTAAGCCTAATTGGATAATGAGCAGCATATACTGACTAGGAGGATTGATTGTGCATTTAAGAAGAGTTCGGAGATATGAGCCTATCTGTTAAGTAATTGTGGAATTGCATGTATTTTTAAAATAATTTTTTTGGGTGAACCAATGAGTTTATTGGGCATACTCAGCATGGGTGAGAAGTCCTTATTGGAAGGTGGCTGACCCTCAACAGCTTCATCTGCAAAGTCCCTCCCCATCATGGGTGGTGACGTCACAGGAGCTGCATCATGGAGCCATACTTTCAATTCACCACCTGAAGAGTTTACTTTTAATTGTGGTTAATTGAATTAAATGTACATGTCTTGTTATAAAGCCAAGCCTCAAGATTAGGGCAATATGGAGAAATTGGTTTTAAGATTTTTTTTAACCAATATGTTTTGTCAGTATTGCTCATGTTCTAAGTGGAACCAGCATTGTAAAATGGCATTTTATGATTTGTAAGCAGAAAAGTACTGTCTGGTTTTGTTGTTTATATTGGGATCATATTGTTCATATTGTTACCTATTTGTTTTCAAGAACTTTGTATTTTTTCTTTTTTTTTTTTTTTGAGACAGGGTTTCTCTATGTAGCCCTGGCTGTCCTGGACTCACTTTGTAGACCAGGCTGGCCTTGAACTTGCAGAGATCCGCCTGCCTCTGCCTCCCAAGTTCTGGGATTAAAGGCGTGTGTGCCACCACACCTGGCCATTACAGGCAGCAGTGAACTGCCATGTGAGTGCTTGGATTTGAACCCAGGTCCTTTGGAAGAACAGCCAGTGCTCTTAACTGTTGAGCCATCTCTCCAGCCCAGAACTTTGTATTTTTTGTTTTGACATTGTACTCTGAAATTTGTCCGAGAAATATAAGATTGGAGGGAAATTGACACTGGAGGAATTCCTCATCAATTACATATTGTAGTTATAATATTTGATGATAAGTAACTGGTAGGTATAAACAGATCTAACACATTTTCAAAGAAAAATAACCCCGATTTATGTTGTTTGATAATTTTGCGTGGTATAAACACTGGCACCAAAGTTGATCTGAAACTTGTTTTGTATCATAGAATAGGAAAGAGATGCCCATAGTGATTCTGCATGAACTGAACCAGTAGCTGTCCAGCCTTGCATGTATTTCCAGTTTGGCCAGCTAAGCATAATAGATTTTGGAAATCCTGAGCTTGTAGTAAAAGTGCTTTTTGATATCAGCAAAATCGACATGGCCTCAGTGTTGGTGGTGTGTGTCATATTTAGTAATTTCAATCTTGAATGTCCTATTCTGAAACGTTTAAAATGGCTGTCCATGTGTATATGAGTTAGGAATTCATTATGTATGTAAAGGCTCACCTGTCACTTACTGGATAGCTCAAGTTTCCCTTGAACTTGTGACCCTCCTTCCTCATCTTCCCCAGTGCTAGCATTACAGGCACACACTACTGTACCCAGCTTAGAAGTGGTGCCTGCATGTAATTCTAAATAGAATATGTATTTTCAGAGTAAGTCACAATAAACATGGTTTATGGTTTTGTTTAGTTTTTTTGTTTTTTGTTTTTTTGCAAACCTACACACAGGGTTTCTCTGTGTAGCCCTGGCTGTCCTGGACTCACTTTGTAGACCAGGCTGGCCTCACACTCACAGAGACCCACCTGCCTCTGCTTCGCAGATGCTGGGATTAAAGGTGTGCACCACCACGCCCTGCTTAGTTTATGTTTTTCAAATTGAACAGTAAGCAGAATTGAATCCTGTAACAAAGTCAGAGCTAGGTGTGGTGCCCCTGCCTGTGACTTCAGTGCCTACACAATATCAGCCAGGAGGATCGAAAGCATGAGGCAAGTGTGGGGAGATTCTAGCTCAAAATTAAACATTAAGAACAAGTTCAGGGTACAGCTCAGTGGGTCAGCATTTGCCTCCTCTGTTTGGCTCCCAGCACTCTTTTCCTATCTGCTCAAGTCAGGAACACTGAGTCAGAGAAGAAATATTCAGAGATGTGTTCACTTTGACGGCATTCCATGAAGTAGGGGGAAATAAGCCTAAATCAAGCTCCTTCAGTACGAGGTGGCAACATGAGGAAACCTGGAACCTGTGCCATTTACCGGTTGCCCTGGGGGCTCTATCATTGTGTGTGTCTGTTGTTAACAGCAGTTCAGTGGAGCCAACATTCCTGTTCTTCAGCATCCGGCCCTCCCAGATGTCTTACTCATCCCAGTGATTGGACCAAGGTTTGTGTCTGTTTCCTTTTCCTTTTATTCACCTAAATTAAAATTTGTCCCAATGTGTCTGCCTGTTGGCAGTATTGTCTGCATTATGAGAAACGCTGCAGAAACTGGGAGTCACAGACGTGTAACTGCGTACTTCATGCTCCCTCATGTACTGTGGTGGACAACCAGGAATGGACCCCAGGACCTTGAACGTAGTGTATCTGACAACTGTTTAGTGCAGCTATGGACTCTATTTTCGTTTTTTATAAGTTTCATTTTGTTTACTTATATTTCTAAAGAAGCAATTAAATATTACCAATATTTATATTATAGCTATTTTGTGTTATATTGGTCGGTGGTGTTAATCCTTAACCTGCCATTATAAATGATCACACAGAGACACCTGATGGATTTTAACAAGCTTATCCTGGTTGTGTATTCTAAGCCCATCTAAGCTAGCTTTCCATTTTATCTCCATATAAAACCCCATAACGTATACATACATCTCCTGGGCTGTTTTTCTCCATGCTATGCTGATGTTCCAGGCCACATGCAATAATCTTCTATCTAACTCATGCTGTGTCTTCTCCTCCTCCTGCCTGGCTTCTTCTTCCCATGATCCTCTCTGCTCCTCCAAAAACTTGCCAACCTTTGTCCTGCCTACCTCTCTTTCTGCCCAATCCAGGCTGCAGCATTTATTCAACCAATCAGAGACAATGGTTAGCAAGCAAGGTAAAAACATCACTTGTTTTATCTTGTACAACAAGCAGGCCTCTGGGAGCAATTAATTCACACTTAGAATACATAACAGATCATCCCAAAACATTTCCTTTTTAAAAAAGATTTATTTTTATTTTATGTATACAAGTGTCTGCTTGTGTATATGTATAACATGTACATGCCTAGTGCCTACAAAGGCCAGAAGAAGGCATCCGATCCACTGGAGCTGGGGTTATAGACAGTCGGGAGCTGCCATGTGGGTGCTGGGAACCGAACCCAGGTCCTCTGGAAGAGCAACAAGTGCTCTTAACTGCTAAGCCATATTCCTAGCCCCAGTTTACTGATATTTCTTATGAGATTTCAGGATTAAGAGATTTTTTTTGAGTTACAACAAAAATAAAAAATATTGTATTTCATAACTGGGTTTGTAAAATTTTATACTTACCAATTATGTCAGCTTACTGGTTACCAGGTGTGGTTTTTCTCATTTACATATTTGGAAGATGTATTTTTGAAAACTGAAAAAGAGGCTTCAATATTATGATGAGGATGCTTTTCCCAAGTAGCACATTAGAGTCCCTAATTATGCTATAAAGTATTTAAAGTTGAGTTATGATAAATATAAAAGTGCTCGTGTTGTTAAAACTTTGAAATTGTTTGATAGTAACAAAACAATGATTTTATAAATTATGCTTGATCCATGGTATGAAATATCATGCAGTCTTTAAGATGGCAGAGTTCTATGAAGCAATATAAGATGTTTATGATCTATTAACTATCAAGAGCCAACTGCCACACTTAGGATAATTACAATATTTTGCAATTAAGCATAAAGCTATACATCTTTGTGTATTTATATATAGAAAAATGTCTAGAAGCTATACCACCTCCACCTATGAACAGTGGTTCATGCTAATGAGGTTGGATTCAAAGAAAAGGGTAAGTTAAGGGAGATTTTTATTTATAGCATTTTTTTCTATATGCATCTGTTAGTTTTGCAACTGAAATTTGATTTTGCAGGCTACACAATTGAACAGAAATACAATTTATATGCTGGAGATGGGAGGCATGTTTTATGGATAGTTACTAAATATTGCTATAGATGTATCCAGCTGCATAGCCAAGACCCCAGTCCACCACAGTTTGCAGCACTTTGATCAGCTTGGAAAGCTTTCTCATGTTGTTCTACTCCACCAGACAACCCATGTTGATTTGGTTAATTCTGAAGCAGTGACTGCAGTAGTTGATGATCACAGGCCATTTGGTTTATGTTCCTATGTGGATACAAAATTGCAGTTAATTAGGTTCTTACTTTCATTTAATTTTCTGTCTTGTTTCTCTCCTCACAGATAGGTAGGATATATAGCCCAGCCTGGCCTCCAAGTCCTTTCAGCTCAGCCTCTCTACCCTGGGATCCTAGGCATGCCTCAGCGTACTCAGTTTAGTTTGTTGCTGTTAATGAGTGGAATTTAAGTAGTCTTTTTTTTCTTTATGAAAAATAAGACAGCTGTATCATTGTTGTCCAAAGTGATGCAGTGGCTGTTGGAGAGCTGTGTGAACAGGTCTGCACAGTTAACTCTCATGATGAACTACTGCTCAGAGGTTCCTGCTTGCCTTGGACATGAACTCTGTTTTAAAAGTGGCCCTTTGACGGTAGTATATTACATAACTTGTCTGTCTTCCTGCTTTGTTTCCTTCCTTTCTCAAGTGGGAACTAAAAGCCATTGCTAGTTACAGGACTGTGCTGAGGCTTCAGTAATTGGCCAGCGTAGTGCATGGTGCACTGTATATATTCATTAAGAGTACCAGTTCTTACCTGCTTCTAACTAAATTTTATTTCAGAAAGCTTCCTACTGTTTATTTCCTAAACTAAAAAAAGTTTATTTTTTATTGTTTTATATTTTCATTGTTCTTTCTGTCTTTTTTAAAAAGTGTATTTGAAGATAAAAATTTGAGGTATTTTCCCCTTTGTGCCCACTTTTAATATGCCTTTTGCTTCTGGTACCATGTTGGCACAGGTTCCATGTTTCACAAATTCTTTCTACATGTCTCTCCTTCCTCCTTCCTTCCTACCTTCCTTCCTTCCTTCTTCATTTTCTTTTCTTTTCCTTTGCATGTATGTGTGTGGGTTGGAGTGTGGAAGTCACAGGATAGCTTGCAGGAGTGGATTCTGTTTTTCTGCCATGCCGTTACTGGGGAATGAACACTTTTATCCACTGAGCCATCTTGCTGCTCTCTCGTGCTAACACTCTTGTTAACACTCTAGAAGGATCTCATTTCACAAGAAGTTCTGAATTTGCGCTGTATGTAGGACTTGTAGGTGTTACCTTTGTAAATATAAAGATGAGGCATAAATTATTCAGTATATAGTCAGGAAGCTTTGGGGCAAGTCAGACTGTTAGGAATGCCATATAGAAGTGTAAGGAAAGTGCCATTGTAGATATAATAGGAAGGTCTGAGATCATAGGAATTGGTAAATGTTTTATTTCAGTTACTTAAAGATGATTAGTAGGTAGGTGATAGATGACATAGGGAGGGCAAGGGTGTGCTCTGTCTAAGGGAGAGTAAAAGCAAAGATGCAAAGGCAGGAGAATGTGCAGTGAGCTTTGATGAAAGTGATCACATGTGGCCACTCGCTTGGTTTTTAGAAGGGCAGCCGCTGACCACAATGTAGAGGTCTTGGCAACCGATCCAGGGAGAACAGAAGATATTCAGGAGGGAACGGATTCAGCGTGACAGACAACACGACTCAAGAGAAGTTTCAGTGCTGTTGCAAAGTTTACTTGAATCATGCATGAACTTATACAGTCAAATCAGGAAATGTGATCATTGGTACATAGCCAAAAGCATAAACATTTGTTTCTAAGAAATATCTGCTGATCTTGTGCTTACTAAAAATGATAACATCTGTGAACACGGAAGGAACATTGAGCTTCTTGGTGACCCACTAGATTGTGGTCAACGGACCAGACAGTTCCTAACCATTGTGTCTTATTCTGGAACAGACCAGTATTTTAGTGCCTTTTTTCTAAATCTCTTTCTACTTCCTCAGTTGTCTTACATAACCATGAACGCTTTCTTGCTTCCCCTTTACACCAGCGAGTATTGGAATGTTTTTTGATAGCTTCAGCAATATCTCCTAATACTTCAGCTTTATCAGAGGGACTCAATGTCCACCAGGGAGGACGTGATCTCCTAAGTCTTTCCATGAAACCTAAGCTATTCCAAGGAGTTCTTGTTTCATTAATCATAACCCATCTATTCAGATCATCATCATATCTCCCTGTATATCCAACTGGGGGTGCTTGTGTGGAAGGCCATGATACCATGCCTGAACCTGCAGGAGCAACCCACCATCGGCCATTGATCAGATAAGCTATTCTTTTACCATCATCTAGCATTTTAACAGGAATGCCATTACGTCGGTATTTTATTCCTTTCTAAGTATCTCGTTTCCTACTTCCTCTAGGTCCCAGTCCTAATTTCTCCTTTTGTAAATCATACAAAGCTACATATAAAGGAATATCTGTGTTATTATGCAAACGGCGTACAAGCTTAGCAAGCGGCACACTCTCAGAATCATTAAAAGATATTTTTCTAAGTATTTTCTCTAGCGAGTGTTCCAGAGTCTGAATCACGGCAGCCGGTTTCATTTCTATAGTCTTTCCTGGAATATCCAATTTTTCTCCTAAAGGTGGAGTAAACTTAAATATAGGGGGTGCCATGGTACTCTCCAGGTGGGGGTCACCAGTCTTCCAAGGGACCGATGACTCCATGGGTCAAGTGCAAGCTATGAAAAGATAAATACAACAACTAAAAATGAAACCAAGTCCTCCAAACATCCTGGGCCCGCAAAATCCCCCAGGGTTATGAGGAATCCATCCCAACAAATATCCAGGCTTCTGGCCAACATCCGCCTGCATGAGGGGGTCCGACCCCAAACTTTCCTTGGGACCCGACCATCCCCCAAACCTCTGCACACGCATTATGTCACACTGCAGTGGAGGCCTGCGTGACAGGCAAGACGGGTGTGGCAGAAACCAAAGAAGTTGAGAGGGGCAGGCTGTGAAATGCAGGGGATTGTTTATTTCTACCAAGATTATAGCAGCCAAAGACCTGAAATGAGGGTAGTGATTAGAGCTGGAGTTTAAAAACATAACACCAGCAGAACTTACTTGTTAGTTCATCCTGAAATTAGTTCCGAGGGGATGTTTTATCGCATTGTGATTCTCATAGTAAAGGTGTTTATGGAGCTTATTATAAATATGTTTATATCCATATATTTGTCATTCATTGCGTTTCTCAGATCAGGTTACAATTCACAGGAAGATGAATTGCAAAGCTGTAGACCAGTTAGGAAATTATTACAGTCTTTTAATTCCAGTGATTTAATAAAACTGATAATCTGAAAATATTCTTGGGAATGTTACATAGAGAGAGTAAAGTGCACTATAACATGCAAAGCCAATGAAAGTCGTGAGTGAAAGCAAAGGAGTTAGTAAGAATAAGCAGAACAGCTAGAAGATAGGGAGCTAATTTTAGGGAGCTGGACATTGGGAAAAGGAAGCTGTCAGCTGGTTTTTCAGATGTAGAGTCTTTAATTTTAGCAATGGTTTCACACTGGCAAAGAAGACTCTCCAGCAGTCAGCCTATGGCAGTACTGAGGAAGAGCGTCTCTCATTATAAGATCCAGATTTGAGGAAAAACCCTTCTGACAATTCAGAACAGTCACAGAACTCCCAGACTCTTGGAGTTGGCGTTCTTACTACTACAGTTGTCTTGGAACTTTCAGTCTGTGAAACTGTCACAAGCATTTGGCTTTAAGTCAGTCCTTGAGAGGCTTGGTGAATCAAGTCCCACTGTTCTGTCCTTGCATGCTTTGAATACATGTCACACACTTTCCTCGTCACTTTACACTATATTAGAAACCAACCCACCATGAGAAAACAGTGTGTACAGTAAACGTCAGGGGA
The DNA here is from genome assembly GCA_907164525.1 of Lophiomys imhausi. Taxonomy (NCBI): domain Eukaryota; kingdom Metazoa; phylum Chordata; class Mammalia; order Rodentia; family Muridae; genus Lophiomys; species Lophiomys imhausi. Next base: position 21,952 of record CAJQZJ010000533.1, on the reverse strand, counting down.
AATTCCCCTAAATGTTAACAAGTGAGAGCTATCTGGTAAGCACATAACGACTTTCTTGAAATGATTAAGCATAAAAGACCTAAGCGGAAACATGAGTTGATCCAGAAATGAAGACTCACTGAAATTAAGCACCCATTTCCTAAGTTACATTTAAACCTGGCCTTTAAATTTATTGAATTAGGTGATGGCTCCGCACCTACAATGCAGCAGAAACAAGAAACTTAGACGTGTGAATGCAAATTGAGAACAAAAAGAAAAGGCAGCTTGGGTTCCAGGTGTAAGGATTAGAAGTAGTTGGTTAAAGACAGTAGTAGGTCCAGAACACCCTCTTGATTCCTAAACAACTCAAAATTTAACTATGAGACTCTAGCTATCTATTCTTCAACCACCTCAGAGACCTGAGAGGGATAAATATATCTGATTATATAGGAAGTGCAGGGCCTGCAGCTTCCAAAACTAAGATATGACATACCAGTGGCTGCCTGGACAGTTCCCATTTTCTCTCCATACATTACAGCATCAATCTTCAGCCATTTGGCCCCGTTTCTCTGACAGACATTGATTGTAGAGCAGGAATTATGAAGGACTTGCCTACCGTGTCTTGGCAGAGCTAGGTTGTTGACTTACCTGCTTCCAAGTTTTGTCCTTTTTGGACAGAAGTCTGTCTACAGTTGAAGCAAGGGGTTTTTCTTGCCAAGAGAAAGGCTTACCACCAATTCAGTCATCTCCCACTGGAGATTCTTTGATGCTCATCTTCTACTTGGAGTAGAATAGGGGGTGCTGTCAGGACCTGACATGTCTCGATATCAAAAAATCTTAAGAAAACATCTTTGAATGCCATATTCTGCAGATCTCTTGAGGTTTTTGAAGATGCCCTATCTATCTCTTACATTTAGATAAGCAAATATTGCTTGTCTCTTAGCAACTTGATTTCTGAGTAGCTTAGAAAATAACTGTGATAGACTGTCATAGTAACTAACAAAATGACACGTTTAATATTTTTAAAATTATGAAGCAAGTTAGTATGAAAGCTGAGTTAGATATAGAACTTTAAACTCATGGAGATGGTTAGATAGTAGAATGTTAAAGTCAGGTGCCAAATACATATGGACTGGACATTGGGAATGTATGCTAAGCCATATAACTCTTATAATTGTGGCCTATTTATTTTTGTTGTTTTGTATTGTATTTGTAGTTATAAGAAAAAGAACCATTTTGTGGACTGAAAGGGAGAGCTGTTGGGGGGAAAAAAGAAATACCTTAAACTAAAAAAAAAAAGGGAAGAGGATGGGGGGTTGAGGAGGAGGAGGGTGGAAGGGTGGGACTGGAGGGGGGAGTAGGGAGGGGTTGTGATTGAGATGTAACTTGAAGAAATAAAAAATAAATTATTAAAAAAAATAAATAAATTTACCACATAAACCACACCAAAAAAAAAAAAAAGACAGTAGTAGGAAAATATGAAGACGAAGAATTCTCCACAATTGATGAAAGACAACTTTGGGACTACAAACCTGAAGCCCCATATGAAGAAAACACCCTGTAAACCCCCCCAAAATCTGAAAGCCTTACAAGACTCTTGAGAATGAAACGACCACCCATCCAATGCTGTAAAGAATAGTGAAGCAAACAAAGGCAAAAGGCGGGAAATTGATAAGTGAAGTGGTCATGTCTCATGTCAGGGAATGGGCTCGAGAGACCTATCAGACAGACACAGCATGACTCTCAGCGTGCAAAGGGTGCTTAGTCTATTAATCCTGCAGTGGCAAATGCTTGAGACCAGGTGCTGGCGATTCTAAGATCAAGGTGCCCTGGCTTTCCTGCTGTAGTGTCACGTGATGGACGTAGGAGCACAGGGAGAGAGAGTCCATTTCTGAAATCCCCTCTAGAGCAGCATCCATCCATTCATGAAGGCAGAGATCCTGTACTGCACTACTGTTTATAACACGTGAACTTACGGAGACACCTGTAGGCTGAGCCTTCTGGTTTAGTTATCTAGGTTTTTCTCATTCAAGACTGAGCGAAAAGATCAAGACTTTAAGGTGTGTGGGCAGTAAATATTCTTGGGATTTGTTGAGTTTGGAGTAATTGTGGTTCACCTGTGTGTAGTTATATCTACATAACTAGAAACAACAAATCTGAATCTTGAAATCTTCAATAATCTTAACATTCTTGAAAAATGTTCAGAATATTTTGATGCTGTTTCTTTGGTTCTTGGTGATGGATTTCATCATGGTGTTCAGGCTGCTCTTTTAACTAGGTCCAAGATACCTTGCTGACTCAGCTTCCTGATTTACCGGGTCTCCAAATCTCATAGCACTGTGACTAACAATGGGTCAGTGTGTCAGGTGAGTAATTCATGGTGGCATGTTTTGAAGGCAGAGCAATGAGCCTCTTTAAGAAGTATGCATAAGGTGAGCAGTGCAAAGTCATGGGACCAGAGCAGTGTGAAGTTGACAAGGGTTGTGAGATACCGTGGGGGAAATATGGGAAACATTCAGCTTCCTCCGCAGTGAGTGGTGACGGCACATGAGGGATATCGGCAATCAGAGAGCTCATCAGGGACTCAGTGCTCAGAACTGCTGTTAAGAGCTGAGCTGCTCAGGTCTGTGCCTTCTTGGTCTCAAGAGTTTTTCTTGCTAGGAATGATGCCCAGATTTTAGTACTGTGAGACAAGCAGGATCTGATGTGAGAAATTGGGGAACGTAAGGCTGGACAACAAATGAAGGCAAGATGACTTATCTTCTATTTAGCTTAAAATAGTCCACAGTAGAGGACATTACAAGTATTTTCATTCCTTTTGTACTTTCATGCTTTAGGTTTTGAAGGCAACACAATCTGTTTCACTCCTAAAACATACTGCTTGTTAAATGACCAAGTAGCTTCTCATGTCACACTCCTTCCTTCCACCAGAGGACCTGCCTTTTCAGTTCTTTATTCTCTCTCTCTCTCTGTCTCTGTGGGGGAGAGGGGGTTTGTGTGTAGGTCAGAGGGCAACTGTCACAAATCAGATGTCTCCTACCACAGGGACCCAGGAGGATCAAATTGAGGACCCTGCTGTGGCAGCAATTGCTTTTACCTGCTGAACCATCCTTCCTGTACATTTTTTTTCTTTTTTCAAGTGCTTATTCTTTCTACCATTTCTTCCCTACTTTTTAAACTGCTACTTTATATGTATCTTTATTTTTCTTTGTGATTTATTCTGGAAAATCAAGACTTAACAGGCTATGCTTATGAAGTCTTTTTAAGTAATATTTTTATTCTTTTGACGTTTTATAAATGTATACTGTGTATATTGATCATACCCATCCACTATGGTCCTTCATGAAATGTTTAGAAAACTATGGCACTGGAAGGATACTGTTCTTTAATTTTTTCTTTTCCTTTTTTTTTTAACATTCCTAGAAATAATATAGAAAAACAACAGTGTGAAGTGATTGTTGGAGCACAGTGTGGCAATGCAATATTAAGAGGGGCCCATGTCTATGTTCCAGGAATTGTGTCAGCTTCAAAATGTAGGTATAAGATTTAGGGCACGCTACAATTCATGAATGTAATCAGTTGGAAATTTGCATACATTAAATCTACCCTTGTTAAGTATTTAATGGCATATTCCATGGAGGACTTTATCCTACAAAAATAAATGTGATGGTTAGTTTTAACTGTTTGCTTGACACAATATATACTCACTTGGGAAGGGACTCAGTGGGGGATTGTCTAGATCCCATGGCTTCTGGGCATATCTGTGGTGGATTGTCAAGATAATGTTAATTGAGGTGGGAAAGCTTTCCTGGTATTGACAGCATTCCTTAGGAAATGGGATCCTGGATTGTCTAGGGGTGGACAAAGCAAGCTGATTTTCCCCCGTGATGGACTGTAACTTGGAATCATAAGCCAAATTGACTTTCTCCTTAAATTGCTTTTGTCATAGCAGTAGGAACCAGAACTTAAGGCAACTAGGGTCCACATGAAGCTTTCTGTCACTGTTTTGCTTTTCCACATAAGAACTTACATGATGAGATTTCTCTAGGGAAGAGAAATACAGAACATAAAGCGGTAGTGCAGGAGACCAGTGTTCGGTGGTTAAGGGCACTTACTGCTGCTCTTGCAGAGGACCAGAGTTCACTTCCCACCATGTCAGGTTGCTCACAGCTGCCTGTGGCTTTGCAGCAGGTACCCTCATACACATGGCACAAACATGAAAGCACATTGGCACACAGATGCATTTTATTTTTTAAACAAAAGATAGTGAAGTTCCATTTTGTTCTCCTGACTTCACTGCCTTAAAACCTCTATCTACTCTCAGGACATTTATGAGGAGACATCCAGAATCTCAGACAGTGGGATAAACTTGGCATTCTTCATAGGTTCACTCTGGTGATGGTGAATTGCATGTGCTTAGCTGGTTCATTGGACCCTTACTGGACTTGAATAAGGAAGCACTGGCTTGGATCTATTTCAAATGTGCTCCGTTCCTGGACCTCACACATCCTGTGTATGATGAGGTGGAAAATGACTGTTTGCAGGCCTAGTGTGGCCATGGTTTCTTTTTCAGTGTGGATTTTTATTGAATCCTCTTGTAGGCAACTTAAAATGTTGACTGTTGAGTCATGATACTAAGATTTATATAACAGCTTTTACTTAGTATTGAATTTTGGGGAAATAAGTCCCCTAGATGACCCTCGTGTTTTGTTGATAATTTAGATAGGATGTTTTGAGTACAGTTTCTGTGTTTTCAATGAAAAAGCTTCAGTTAGATGTTAGGGAATGTTTAAAAGCTAAGAGTTGGGTTGTTACTGAGGATTTTGCTGAAATAATGAGTCGGTTTGGCTGGTGTCTTATCTATAACTGATGTCTATACAGAGAACTATTTTAGTTTGAAAGATTTTCACTAGACCGCCAAAGCATAGGCTAACAGTCTTATTTTCTTCTTTTTCTAGTCATGAAAGCTGGAGATGTTATTTCTGTATATTCTGATATCAAAGGGAAATGTAAGAAAGGAGCCAAAGAATTTGATGGGACTAAAGTATTTCTTGGAAACGGAATTTCTGAACTAAGCCGCAAAGATATCTTCAATGGCTTACCTGATCTGAAGTATGTCATTGAACTCTGGGGGAAATAGCTTCCTTCCTGTGGTTCAAAAAGCTCAAAACAGTCAGAAGGTGTATTTTGTTACACTACATAAAGTTTTCAATGACTTAACTGGAAAAAATGAGCCCATATTTCCGTAAGTTTTGGAAAGAGCTCTCTTTTTTTTTTTTTTGTCAAAAATGGTAAATAGATTAAAAACCAAAGCAGTACAGTGTGGATGAAGCTCAGTGGTAGAGTGCATTGCTGATCTGTCCATGAGACTCTTAAGTCCTCAGCAAAGCAAAACAAAACAAAGGCCAGATGGTGACTGATCACACTGTAGCTGTTTAAGAATTTTACTTGTCCTTTTAGATTTTGTTTAAACTTTGAAGAACAGTACTTATCTTAATAGAGAATTAGATGACTTATCTTTTCAAATACTCTCATTTTATCAAAGAAAAGTTTAATTTTAATGTAAATCAAAAGTAAAAAATTACTGTTAACAAAGGGAAATTAGGCCTGAATTGTAGCACACATATGAATGTTTATGGTCAAAACTAAATGTTTCAATTGTTCAGACCACATTGGTATTTAATTAGTTTTAAATCATATTTGGTTGTTGGTAGTGCTCAGTAGATTAAAGCCGTGAGCTAGTGTGGGCCCGTTTAACCTGGTTTCTTCAGCTTGCTTTAGGAGTGCTACAGAGTGGCAGTTGACACACTTGAGCTAGGTACTGTGAACTGAGCCATTTAGAGTGGGACCAGACTCCCCATTTCTGCACAGTTTGTCACATTGGAACTCTCAGGTCTAAGAAAGAAAATCTTTCCAAATGGCTAGAACCTCATTTTTTTCTTCTTAGAATGCTTTCTTGATACAGTTATGTCTCTTTGTATTTATAGTAGAAAGTTGATAGCTGTGACTGCCCACTTTAGTTGCTCCTCCTTCTCTAATTTGATGCTGTGTTTCTAGTGACAGCTGAACCATGCTTTGCTTTTCTGGTGGGAGTGAAAGGTAGCCATTCTGTAAAAAGCCTGTCAGCTTTCTCTGTCAGTGCTTGTGAGCTCTTTCCCACTTTGATAGTTATGGGGCATGCCTCCCAGATGCAGTGTTTGCCTTTAGGAATCACTGTACACCTGTGATACCATCCTGTGTACTGGCTCTTCCTGCTCCCAACAGCTCCACTGCCACTAGTAAATTGGGGCAGAGGTAGAATGGGTCATTTGGGGACAGTGTCAGTACTGGGTATACTGGGTGTCCTGAGCAGCTGTTCTCTAAAGATGGGAGTGGAACATGGTACTGCCTTTGTCAGTGCTCAGCATCAGCATGAGCCTAGTTATTTTCCAGGTTTTCATATGAGTATCTAGTAGAGTGCCCTGTCAACTTAGTCATGCGCAGAATGTTGGTGTTATCAGACTAGAATGAAGAAATAAGAATTTGGGATTCTTTGCCTTTTAATATATTGAGCTCTCTAAAGAAACTCCTGTGCTTATTCAGATAGTTATATAAGTCTTATTTATTTATTTGGATTAGCCTCTCCTATGAAATTCAAAACAATCCACAGGAGTGTTCTAATTGTTGTTAAATAAAAGAAGTCTTAAAAAATGCAGAGCAGTTAATATCTGATGTGTCATTGTGGGTGTTTCTAGAAATATTTATATATAATTATATAAACTAATACTGAATTTCTTATTTTTTAGAGGTATAGGCATAAGAATGACAGAACCCATATATCTCAGCCCTTCATTTGACAATGTTTTACCCAGCTACTTATTTTTGCAGGTAAGAAAAATATTGAGTGACATTGAAGCATACAGATGAAATTCGAAATTATTTTTCTCTTTTATTAATATTCTTGGGGTCTCTTCCTATTCTGACCTACCATTGTCAGACACCAAGAAAGTCTTGAGTGCTCTCGTTTTCTTCTTATGCATTGATTTTAATACACTATCTGTCCTCCTTGTCCAAAGGTGACTTAATGATGTGATACAGTTAGTATTTTATCTCAGAATGGTAATCATAAGTAATGCACATATTGATGTGTAACTAAAGGTTCTAGTAAGAGTAATATTCAGTATTATTCAGATGGTTTGCTGCCAGTAGGTTTTTGTCAGGTTGTAATTAATTGATATAATGGGCTGTTTTTCCTTTTCTTGCTTCTTAAGTACATTCACAGACATCAACACTTCTACATGCCATTATTATTATATGAACTGGAAATGCTAAAGGCTGGATCTGTTGGGGTTCTTGGTCAAGGTCACATGGCTAATAATTGGCAGCATCTGAAGTTAAGCCAGTATCCAGAAGCCACATGCTTTCTTGTCTTCCCATTATTAAACCAAAAGATACTTGACAAAAGTGGAGATAATTTCTGGGCAAAACAGATCAAAAGTGATTTGTGTTTTATTACCTAACCACACCTCAGGGATGATGTAAAGTGTTAGATCCTATAGCCTGCTGCCTATTTGATTGTGAAATACTTGGGTGATTTTGTTTGCTGGGTTTGGTTTCACTTGGAATCACTTGCCAACACCCCTGATTCATTGTGGGTGTTTTCTGTCCAGCTTCACATTGCTAACAATGAAAGAAGTATTAATTTTCTCTTTGGTAAGATAAAGGACTATATGCATGCTTATCATATAATTTAGTTTGGACTCTGAGAAGGAGAAATCTGTGTAGTGCAAATTTCTCTTACTGTTTACACCAACTTCAGCTACCTCTTCTGATTTTGGACTTCATTATTATTCTATTGTATATATGTGTGTATGTCTGCATTGTGGGTTTGTGCACCGAGTGAAGATGTCCATGAAGGCCAGAAGAAGGTGTTAGAATCATGGAGCTGGAGTTCCATGTGATGGTGAACTGCCTAATGTGAACGTTGGGAACCAAAATCAGCTCCTCTGTAAGAGCAGTATACTCTTTTAACTGCTGAGCCACATCTTGAGCCCAGCTTGGGGATGCTTATAAAATATAAATCATGGGGAAATTTGTGATCCATAATATCCATACATGCCACAAACCTGCTTTTCATCACTCTATAACAAAAGACATTGGACCACTGCTGGACTAAATCTTTTATATTTGAAGATGGAGTTTAGCTTTTTGTCATTTTGCTTGTGTATACTGTTTTATTACATGCAATATAATATTATATGTAACTAGCCATTGATTGGCCTTCACAGGCCTTCATGATCGACTAAAAATTATGATGATCGCAGCTAATGTGTCCTGAGTATTTAACTATGTTCCACTAGTGTCTCGTATATGCTGCTTCATGCACCACTTAATGCAACAGAGGCTTAAAGAAGTAAAGTGAATAGCAGGCAGTGGGCTAACATGCGTCACTGACTGCAAAACAGACAGAACTACAATGCCAAATTTGAACCCAGGTCTTTGATTCACATTTGTCCTTGAGACATGGCTCCTGGAGACCTGCACACATATTAGTATAAGGCTCATTTAAGATAGAAGTCCTAGCCCAGTTTGAGCTGGTGGAATGTAGGCTCTAAGAAATGTCTGTGTTTCTTAGGTAGTACAAATACTCTTTTTATAGCTTTGTGGCCAGAGCTCAGTTGGTCTAAAAAATTTATTGATCTTTTTATATTAAATTTCTCTTTGCAAACTTGTTCAGAGCTACCAGACTTTTTTTCAGTTGAAAAGAATTTTTTTCATGCAATAACTTTTGATAATGTTTTTCCCTTCCTCTAACTCCCAATTCCTCCCAAGTCCCTCCTACCTCTCTACCTACTCTTGTTTATATTCTTTCTCTCTTTCAAAAAAACAAAACAAAACACCAAGAAAAATTAACAGTAAACAAAACCAAGGAAACCACCCCCCCCCGTAAAAAATATGGCTAATTAAACTATTTAACCAGTATTTGTATTATATTTAATTGGTTTGGCAGCTAATCCTTAACTGTCTATTATAAATGAGCACACAGAGACCACATGGATTTTAACAAGCCTTGGCCTGAGTTGTACATTTCTGGCCCATCTAAGCTAGCTCTTAAGTCTATTACCCAAATATGACCCCATATATACATACGTCCCCTTGGACTGCCATTCTCCACGATATGCCGATGTTCCCGGCCATGTGGAATGAGGTTCTTTTCTCTGACCCATGGTATGTGCCTCCTTCCTGCTGTTCCTGGCTGGAATCCTTCTTCTTCCTGCTGCTGGCTGGAAAGCCTTAATTCTCTGTCTAAAGCGCAGGCTTCCTGCTCTAATCTCAGGAAGTCCCACCTTTCTCTGTCTTTGCCCAATCTCAGGCCTCGGCATTTTATTTAACCAATCAGAGGCAATGTAAGTAACAGACAGCAAGCAGGACCAATTAATTAACATTTAGAATACTTAACACTACCCCAACACAACACCCCTCAGCAAACCCACAAAAACAAGCAACAGACTAATAAGACAGAAAAAAAAAAAAGCCAAAACAAAGCAAAATGAAACAAGAATACCACTGAGTTCATTCTGTGTTGACTAACTACCACTGGTCCTAGGGCCTGCCCTGGCATGTGGTTTATAAATTCCCAGTGAGACTCTATTGAAGAAAACTGATTTCCCTTTCCTTTCCTTTCCCAATATCAATTGAAGACAGCCTCTTGAGTAGAAGTGGGAGCCCATGTCCACTCCCCCCTCAGTTTGGAACCCTCTCAGGCTTGAGTCTACACAGGTCTTTTGTGTGCTGGCAGTCTCCTTGAGCTGCTCATATGTGTATCCATCCTATCGTGTCTTGCAGACATTGTTTCCGTGGAGTCACCCACTGTCTCTGGCTCTTGCAACCTTTCTGCCTCTTTTGCATGGATTCTTGAGCCTTGAGCAGACAGGTCTTTGATGAAGACATCCTATTTAGGAATAAGTGCTCTAACATCTCTCAGTGCTTTCACATTGTCCAGTGGTGAGTCTCTGATAATTTCCATCTATGCAAGAAGATGCTTCTCCGATGAAGGTTGAGCCAGGAACTGATTTATGGATATAGCAGTATGTCATTAGTAGTCATTTTATTATTTTGTTTCTCTAGCAGAATAATAGTATTGGGTTTCTCCCTAGGCCCATGACCTGTCTCAAGTTCTTGGCAAGTTTAGTAGGGTCAGGTATGGGTTCCATCATATGCAGTAGACCTTAAATCCAATAAAAATGTGGTTGGTCACTCTTGTAACATTTGTGCCACTGTTGCACCAGTATTATCTTGTAGGCAAGTAATTGCTCTAGGTTGTGGGATTTGTAGCTGGGTGATATTAACAATTACCTTTCTCCTTCAGTAGCATATAGAGTACCTTCCAGTACCATGAATGCTAATCATGGGGTGAAACTTCTAGTTAGGTACCAGCTCCACTTCTCAATGCTTGATGATATATGTACATGTTGTCTTTAGCAATAGGGCTTCACCATCAGGTTGTGAAGACAACTAATAGCCTTGACAATATCCTGTGATGCTTGGGGTTCCCATGGGACCCCTTTGGCAAAAGACATGACAAGATATGTCCCATCCCTGGCATTGGAGGTTTTACTTGGTGGCAAAAGCTGTCTAGTTGGGGGCATTGTCTCCCTGATTATTTTGTGACACCATTTAGATTTCTTTTTATATGTGTATATTTTATGAAGCTTCTACAGTAGTAGGTTTCCATATGGTTTTTCAGATGTCCCTTAGTATTAGTTGTCCCTCCCTATATCCCTGCCTTTACCCTTATCTCCTATCTCCCTCCCTGTTTGTTTTCTCTTTACCTCTTCCTAACACTGTATTCTGTTTCCCTTTGGGAGGTCCTTCCCCTTCTCCCCAGTTCCTTATACCCAACCTCTGTGGTTATTTGTATTGTAGCATTACATTCCAAAACCTTAAAAGCTAACTTCCACATATAAGAGAAAACAGAATATCTATCTTTTGGAGTCTGGGGTTACTTCATTGTTTTCTAGCTTTATTCATTTATCAGATGAAAATCTAGGCTGTTTCCAACTTCTGACTCCTATGAGTAAAGCAGCAGTTAACAGGAATGACCGGGTATTGAAGTAGTAGGAGGTGGTAGAGTCCTTTGGGTATATGCCCAAGAGTGGGATAGCTGGATCTTGTGGTATATTAGTTTTCAGCTTTTTGAAGAGCCTTGATACTGATTTCCATAGGGTATGTGCCAGTTTGAACTTTCACTAGCAATGAATGAGTGTTTCCCTTTCCCCACATCCCTGCCAGCATTTCTGCCATGTTCTCTATTGATCTTGAGCATTCTGACTTGGATAAGATGAAATCTCAAAGTAGGTTTAATCTGTAGTTCCCTGATGGTTGAGGAAGTTGAACATTTCTTTTTTTTTAATAATTTATTTTTTATTTCTTCAAGTTAATCTTAATCACAATCCCCTCCCTACTCCCCCCTCCAGTCCCACCCTTCCACCCTCCTCCCCCTCAACCCCCCCCCCTCCTCTTCCCTTCTTTTTTTTTTTTTTTTTTTAGTTTGAGGTATTTCTTTTTTCCCCCCAACAGCTCTCCCTTTCAGTCCAAAAAAATGGTTCTTTTTCTTATAACTATAAATACAATACAAAACAACAGAAATAAATAGGCCACAATTATAAGAGTTATATGGCTTAGCATACATTCCCAATGTCCAGTCCATATGTATTTGGCACCTGACTTTAACATTCTACTATCTAACCATCTCCATGAGTTTAAAGTTCTATATCTAACTCAGCTTTCATACTAACTTGTATCACAATTTTAAAAACATCTTCTTAGATCCAGAACACCCTCTTGATTCCTAAACAACTCAAAATTTAACTATGAGACTCTAGCTATCTATTCTTCAACCACCTCAGAGACCTGAGAGGGATAAATATATCTGATTATATAGGAAGTGCAGGGCCTGCAGCTTCCAAAACTAAAAAATAACATACCAGTGGCTGCCTGGACAGTTCCCATTTTCTCTTGACCAGTTTGTGTTTGATCCTTTGAAAATTCTGCTTAGATCAATACCTGAGTTTTTAATTGGGTTATTTCCTTCCTTCCTTCCTTCCTTCCTTCCTTCCTTCCTTCCTTCCTTCCTTCCTTCCCTTCCTCCCTCCCTCCCTCCCTCTTTCCCTCCCTCTCTCCCATTTTTTCAAGACAAGGTTTCTCTGTTTATCTCTGGCTATCCTGGACTCACACTGTAGACCAGGCTAATCTTGAACTCACAGATATCCACCTTCCTCTGCTTCTCTAGTACTGGGATTAAAGGTGTGCATCACCACACCCAGAAATTGCAGACAGCTGTGAACTGCCATTTGCATGCTGGCATTTAAAACCTGGTCCTTTGAAAGAGCAGTCAGTGCTCTTAATCACTGAGCCTTATCTCCAGCCCAAGGGGTTATTTGTTTTCTTGACGTTCACTTTTTTAGTATTCTAGATACTAACTTTCTATCAGATGTATCTTTTGCCATTCTGTGGGCTCCTGATTTGCCCTAATGATGATGTCAATTGCTGTTTCAAAGCTGTTAAGCTTTATGAGGTCCCATTTATTAATAAATAGCGTATGTTATTGGTGTCCTTTTCAGAAAATCCTTTCCTGTGCTGCACATTCAAGGCTATATCCCACTTTTTCTTCTATTGAATTCAGGGTGTCTGGTCTTAGGTTGAGGTTGTTGATACATTTGCCATTGAGTTTGGGGCAGGATGAGAGATAATGGATCTATTTTCACTCTTCTACATGCAGCCATCTAGTTTGACCAGCTACAATTGTTGAAGATGCTGTATACATCCAGTGTGTATTTTTGGCTTCCTTGTTAAACATAAGGTGTCCATAAGTGTGTAGACTTTTGTCTGGGTCTTCAATTTCTTTGTTAAACATGGCTTTTTTTAAAAAAAAAAATGCTAATACCGTGCTCTTGTTTTTACTATAGCTCTGTAGTCCAATTTGGGATCAGGGATGGTGTTACCCCTAGCAGATCTTTTATTTTTCAGAATTGTTTTTATATGTCCTGGTTTTCTCTTTGTTTGTTTTGATTTGGTTTGTTTGTTTTGGCTTATTTTTGATTTTTTTGGTTTTGTTTCTTTGTGTGTGTATATGTGTGTGTCTATGTCTGTGTGTGTGTGTGTATCTGTGTGTTTCCATATGAAGTTTAGAGTTGTTTTTTCAATTTCTGTGAAGAATTGTGTTGGGATATTGGTGAGGATTGCATTCGAATCTGTAGATTGCTTTTGGTACAACGGCCATTTTCACGTTATTATTCCTGCTGATTCTTGAGTATGGGATATCTTTCCATCTTCTGGTGTATTCTACAGTTTGTTTCTTCAATGTCTTAAAGTTTTTATTGTACTTGTCTTTCACCTTTTAGAGTTGTCCCAAGAGATTTGTTTGTTTTTTGAGGCTATTGTGAGAGGCAACTGTTGCACTTTTTTTTCAGATTAAGTTTGTCATTTTTTTTTATAGGAAGGCAACTGATCTATATGTGTTAATTTTTTATTCACAAGGTGCTGAGAAGAAGATATATTCTTTTGTGTTTGGTTGAAATGTTCTTCAAATATCTGTTAATCTGTTTGGTTTATGATATCAGTTAGCTCCAGCATTTCTCTGTTTAGTTTTAGTTTGGATGATCTGTCTATTGGTCAGAGTGGGATATTGAAGTCACTCCATCATTATGCGAGGAGTAATCGTGTGATTTTGGCTGTCACATTGTTTCCTTTATGAACTTGGGCATCCTTGTGTTTGGTGCATAAATGTTTAGAATTGCAATATCCTTCTAGTGTATTTTCTCTTTCATGAGTATGTAGTGTACTTCCCTATCTCTCTTGATAAGCTTTTGTTTGAAATCCATTTTGTCAAATATTAAAATAGCTACGCCTGCTTGACTCTTGGGTTCATTTTACTAGACTACCCTTTTCCATCCTTTTACCCTGAGATCATGTCTATCTTTGATGTTAAGATGTGTTTCTTGCATGCAGCAAAAAGATGGGTCCTGTTTTAGAATCCATTCTGTTTGCCTGTGTATTTCAATTTGGGAATTGAAACCATTGCTATTAAGAAATATTAATGAAGAGAGTTTCTTGATTCTTGTTATTTTTAAGGTTTTTCATGGTTATTTATTCCTTATGTCCTTTTGGTTATAGTTAACCTCATCACACTGAAGTTTTCCTACTAGTGCCTTCTGTAGAGCTTGAGTGATGGAGTGTGTGTGTGTGTGTGTGTGTGTGTGTGTGTGTGTCTGTGTGTGTGTCCTTCTAGTGCCTTCTGCAGAGCTTGAGTGACCGATTGTGTGTGTGTCTGTGTGTGTGTGTCTGTGTGTGTGTCCTTCTAGTGCCTTCTGTAGAGCTTGAGTGATTGTGTGTGTGTGTGTGTGTGTGTGTTGTGTGTGTCTGTGTGTGTGTGTGTCTGTGTGTGTGTCCTTCTAGTGCCTTCTGTAGAG
>CAJQZJ010000532.1:679976-694524 GCA_907164525.1 Lophiomys imhausi | reverse complement strand
CACACACACACACACACACACACACACACACACACACACACACACACACTATAGAAATACATAGGCTTGAGCATTGCTTTTGGTTCAATTTTCATGTATCACTGACATCTTTTAACAGAATGGTTTTGATAAGCGAATATATTCCATCATCTTTTACTGGCTGTTAAATTCAGTTCTGGGCATTGAAATCGCATAGAGTATGAGAAGCATTGAAGAATGACAAAAGAAAGGGCAGAGTGGGATGCTTTCCCTAAGGTGACTCCTACCAGCTCAGTAACCTTTGTCAACTAAAATCCCCATGTTTCACTTTCTAAATTGGGGGGAAAAGGCATCTACCTTACAGGACATTGTAAAGGAGAATTAGCCAATCCTAAGAATATTCCCCGACACCCTCCTGGATAGAGCAAAAAGACAATGTTAATCCCTATTTAATTTTTCCTCTCCCTGTGTTATGCAAAGCTAACTTAGTTCCCAGGCCCTGGAAGGATTTTTCTAAGGTGTCCGTGTGTCTTGATGCTCTCATTTTCTGGTTGCTTTGTGGTGTCTCTCTGGGTTCCTTCCTGTGCCTTATATTCCAAGCAGCTGTCAGTGACTTGTGGCACAGAGAAGGAGAAATGGGCTCTTCTCCTGGGTGGAAGAGCAGTTCACCAGCTCTACCCCAGTGTGTCTGACAGCTATTGCAAAAGCAGCAAGGGAGCCATTACTGTGACTTTAATGTGTTTGGGCTGTTGGAATGTTTCTCCTTGGTTCTGAATTCTCTCTCCTTTCACTTCTTCCCATTGCTTTGGCTGCTGACCTAGCTTTCATCAGGCAAGTACAAACTTCATAATTTGCCTTCCATTGTTCAGACAGTGGCAGCATGGTTTAGTAATCCCTATTTATGGCAGCTCCCTAATCTGGAGGTAGGATTGAGGAGGAGAAAGCTTCAAGTCTGCCGTCTGACCCAGAAACTAATTCTTGTTTCTACAGCAACTGCCTTTTCTCACTGTCTCTTCCTAGCTGTGGGGTTGGATGGTACAGGAGGGTCTGTCCCATTCCTAATCTGAGGGGTAGCATTTGTCCTCATGGTTCCCATGCTTCAGGCCATCTGAAACACAAATGAATGCTGATGTTTCCCTTGTATGCAGGAAGCAATGATGTTGAGTTGTTTAATTAATAGTTAATGGTGGTTTAAAAAATATGACCAACCAACCAACCAAACAAACAAACAAAACCCTAAGATTAGAGAAGAGAAAAGCTGAGTCCAACTCACAGTGACATTTGAGTCACTGAAGCAGGTTGGGTTGTGAAGGTAATTTTTCCTCACTCCCATGCTATTTCTCTCTCTCTCTATTTCTCTCTCTCTCATCTCTATCCCTCTTTCTTTCCCCCCATCCCCACTCACACACGGCTTTGATAATTACTACAGGGTTGGATGGTGATCTCATTTAGCAAATATTTGTTGAAATGCCTGCTTATGTCAGGCAATGAGCTAGGAACTAGGATGACAGAATAAAGCAAACATCAATGCAGCCCTGAAACAGCTTGAATTTACTGAAGGGAGGTGGATGTAAACAAGTAACTGCAGTAAGATGGGGCAGTGGAATCAACCAAGTGCAGTTCTGGGTGCTGCTTGTCAGGTCTCCCAGAGCACCCTAGAAAGCTGCCAGAGACACATACACATTCTGGGGAGGTCTTCGAAGATGACATGGAACTTGTTAGGCAGAGCATATAGGATGCTGGAATGCTAGAGGACCCTCTGCTGTTCAGAAGGGAGAGGGCAAAGTACTGCAGTTTGGATCACAGGAGTATGGAGGCCTTAGAGAAGGATGGGGCATAGGACAAGGCACAGGACCATTTGAGTGGCATTTGATAGATCAGAACCCCATATCTGTCACTCTTCATGGAAACCTAGGTGCTATCTTGTTTTCACTAAAATAATGCCTTAAATATAAATACACTGTGATACTGGACCAGCTTGCATTGTGTGAGTCAGAGGCAAGAGCCGTTCCTGTTTTCTTACCTAAATTACCAAATCCCTCCCAATACATCATTATATTTTGCACCATGTCTCTTCCTCCTATATGCCTGAAGTACTCACTGCCGGAGCCCAGGGTCGAAGGCTCCTGGATGGCCACCAGCACCTCTGCTATTAGCTGCTGTAGCCTCCAGCTGTTTGGGTCCTTGGAGGACAGACAGCAACAACACTCCAGGGTGTATGCATCTCCATATTTATGAATAATTCCTTGGCCTTAGCCTCTCCAGAATTTCAAAAGGCAAAGGAACAGATTCCAGGAGGCTTCTCTGTTGAGGAAAGGTCTAATATTGTTTCTGATACATTGAATTCAATGCCGAGATCTGGTTACCGTCCCTTCTGAGGCATTCTCTTGATTGGTTAATAAGAGTCGCTTATGGTCAATTAGCTGGGCAGAAAGAGTATAGGAAGGCGGGACTTCCTCAGATCAGCAGGAATTCCACACACACAGAGACTCTTGCATCTTTCCCCCGGGAGACACAGAAGGAGAAAGACGACTGGAGAAGTCTGGAAGGTACTCACAGGCACATGTTGGTTTGGGGTTAACTTAGAGTAGCTAATTGAGAGTCTGCCCAGCTAAGGGCTAAGTGCTAAAATATTAAAAGGTCTTGGTGTGTTTAATTATTGGGGAAAAGACTGCGGTGGCTTATAGGCCCTCAGTCCAAGCAGTCCCGGGCAGTTGGATTTCCAGACTCCCCTTGAGTCCAGGCGAATCTCCCACCAAGCCGCCAGTAATTCTACTGGCCTAATATAACAACTTATATTAATTAACAGAGTTTAGGTTATAGGTGGTGTAGGCCACCTTTGGTCCCAGGGCTCTTTCTCTAGGATAAGTTAGGCAACTGGTTAAAGCACTCAGGCCAGGCCACCTGCTCCTCTGCCAAGCCGCCGGTTACTTCGCCGGCTACTCTGCTGGCCTAATATTACAGTTTATACTTACTAATAACTACATTAATTAATTAATTTGCAGTTTTCACTTCTCCCTCTCTTCAAATGAGAAGCACACTCCCACATCTGACTCCATCCGTTCTGTACTCAAGGGTGGCAAATGCAAGAAGGCAGTGCGTGAAAAACAGTTGCTTAAACTGTGATGACTTGCACTCCATTTCACAATCCTGCATCCGTAAGAGTGTTTGCACATGCCAGCCCATGCAGACCTTGTAATAGCTCTGATCTCAATATTACCCTAACCTCTACTTGCCATCTGCATAAACAGAGATCCAGAGATACACGCTCACTTGCCCATGTTCCCAGGGCCGAAGGTAGAAGAGTGAGAAATTGAACAGAAGCACCCTGATTCCAAGAATCTGTTCACATGTTCCCACATTTCCACTCCAATACCACTTCCTTTGGAGATAATGACTGGTCTCTGGAATGTTCCCTGTCCTTTGCATCAGCCTGTCCTGAGTTGACCTCCTGGGTATGAAGTTCATTGCCAATTCAGTCTCATTCATATTCTCTCTCCCTCCTCCCTCTCCTTCTTCCATATCCACTGACCCCTCAGTACAAAGACACTGGGGCTCTGTCCTTAGCACTTGGCTCAGTCTGCAGTGCCCATAACCTGGTTCATTTGTGATTGATTGTTCTGCTCCCAGGGTGGCACCTTTGTAACTGTGTGCTTCTATCATACAGAAGGGCGAGCTGCCAGCAGGTACCTTCCAGAGGCAAGGCAGCCCTCCTGGCCCTTTCCTTTACAATTGGAGCCTTTAGTACAGTGTTCTCCTTTCCCCACACGTATTTGGCCTTTACCTAGGAAACAAGGCTTTAACTGAGCTTACCTTTACCATTTTTAGTTTCTTCAAGAAGGAAAGAATGTCTCAATCATGATCATATTTCTGTCCAAGATCTTTATAGCAGAAATGGAAAGAGATGAACAGGCTGATATCTCTGCTTCCAAGTGTGTAGTGGTGTTTACTTAAAGCAGGTATCCCAGATTCCCAATGAAGACTTGCAAGCAATTCCTTTCAATTTAAATGTTAATTGGAGTGTAAACTTTAAAATAAAAATAATTTGAAAAATGTCCTGAGAACTTTTTTTTTCTAGCTGTATTTCATGGTTCTCCTTATGTTCATTCCTCTGCCCTCCCTCATTGTCAACTTCCCTCTGCCTACTTCTTTCCACCATGCTGGACTAAATTCAAGAGCTTAGAATGTACCTTTCTAATTTCAGATATTAGAACATTAAATGTGAGGGTCACAAAACACAGATAGCAGACTCAAACCCAGCATGGTTCATGAGATGTTTTCATTTCTATCTTTGCCTGCATAATCAATGTTTTTATCCAAGCCTCTTTTCTATGTGATGATTCTTAGAGTAACCAAAAACAATATTTTTCTAAGGCTTCTGAGAAAGATGAGTTAGATATTCCTATCTCCTCTTTCTTTTTTCCTTCCTTCCTTCCCTTTTTCCTTCCTTCCTTCCTTCTTTCCTTCCTTTCTTTTTCTTCCTTCTTCCATAGGTCCGAAGTGATGGAGAAAGAAATACAAACTGTGTAAATTCCTGATTACAGGATATTGCTCTGGGTTCAAGGAAACTACAGTAATTAAATTGTAGTTTCTTATTCTTAAAGAGATCAGCTGATAGGTAGATCAAAGAAAAGCTGCAACACCATGTGCATTCGACCATAGAGTCACAGGTGGCACGAACTCAAATACAAACAGAAAGCAAGAGAGGTTGTTAAACACAGACACAACACACTTTAATGCCTCCACATTCAAATGGGGGAATGTGGTAGCCTTCCCAAGGGCTCCATGGAGCAGATTTTGTGTGTAAATTAAAGCTAGACATTGTCTTCTTTCTCTTTCTTGTCCCATTCATCTAACCATTTAAGTTTTTTTTATTTATCCTCTTTTCTCTATCTCCTTCCTTCCCTCCTTCCCCCTCCCTCCACCTTCCCCTCTCTCCTCTTCCTTTCCACTCTCAGTCCCTCCTTCTTTTTCTTTCTCTTTTTGCACCTGGGGCCCCATGCAGGCTAGGTAGCACTCTACCACTGACCTGTAGCTCCAGTTCTTTTTATAGTCTCTATTTTGAGACAAGGTTGTACTAAGATGCTCAGCCAGCCTTGAACTTACTCTATAGATCAGCCTGGCCTAGAACTTCAGCTCCTCCTACCTCAGCATCCTGAGAAGCAACCAGGCTCATGTCATCATTTTATGCCATTGTTAGTGTGAGCACTTTTCAAGACCCCTTAAGTCTTTTGGAGCATAATAGGATAATTAATACAGAAGGTGGAATATCTGTAAATTTCCTTGATTTTTTTGTTCTATCATTCTATTTCATGGTTTTTTAAATAGTATTCAGTTTTTACTTTATGGAATCAATATCTTTCAACTCTTATCTATCTGAGGATGTTAATATTTATAAATTTTTCCCCTTATGCCATTTGTTTCCCCGAGTTTCCTCACCCTACCACAGCTATAGGATTTTCTCAGTTGCTTGTATGCTCATGTTTATTATTTTACATTTATTTATTATGTATATATATATATATATATGCATGTGATGTGTGTGTATGAATGTAGGCATGCACATGCTAAATCATGTATGGGAGGAGTCAGAGAACAACTTTTGAGAGTTGGTTCTCTCCTTCCACCATGTAGGTCCCAGAGACGCAGGTTGTCAAACTTGGCAGCAAGCACCTTCACCTGTTCAAGTTTAAAAGTGGGATGCTAATAATGAGTTGCTTGTAACTACTGAGTCACTGAGGAAAGCCCAAGTTCTACTGAGTCACTGAGGAAAGCCCAAGTCAACTTGAGACTTGGGACCCATACACTGAGTCTCTTAGGCAGTACCTTTGCTCCCAGAATCCCATGGTGCAGTGAGTTATCATGGCCCAGCCTAGGTCAGGGGAAGGAGGTCTAACAACCATCTTCTGGATACCAAATTAAAGACAGTTTTTTTTTTTTTTTTTGGTGGGGAGCACTGTATCTAATGGTAAGATTTCACATCCAATAGTTTACCCTATAAGGGTATGGTCATAAACTTCAGTATGTTAGCTAACCCTTGGTGGAGGTTGCACCCTACCCCTTTCCTAAGTTTTTTTTTCAATGCCCTCGAAGTTGGGAGAAATGGATGGCCCTCAGTGGTGTAGAGTGATCAGAGGATCTGGACTCTAATTCTTCTCAAATAACTCCCTGAAGATACTTATTTCACCCCTTCTCTATTTACCACCTGATCTACAAGGCTCTATATGGATGAGTCCATGAGCCTGTGGGGAACTCTGTAGATGAGTCTCTCTGATACTACCTTTGGATTTGATCCAGTCCTTTCCACCACCCAGCAGTTTCACAGCTCCCTTGTCATCTTCTTTCCTTTGTTCCCCTTCTCTTAGCTACAGTTCTGGCTTGATTTTAGAAGAACAAATGCCAAGTGCATTTGTTCACATCAATCTTAATTCTTTTATTTATCGTGTTTTCTCACGGAACTCAATAATGCAGTTGTTAACTCTATTTGCAGTCCACTGGCCTTGAGACTGTCAATAACTTATTTACTTGTCTTTGGGTCTTGCCTTTTTCTCATCTGTAAAATTGGAATATTTCTTGTCTTTCCTGCCTTATGACCTATCATATAGTAGCTTGCCTGAGCTACCATGTAGATAACTCAGTTAACTTTCCAAGGAAAAAAAGAACTGCTTGTTCACATAGAGGTTGGACAAAGTCAGACTCGACAGTGATGTGAAAATCTTCCCTGGGTCAATGAAAACACAGTCAGGACCTCTGTTTTTCATCCTATTTCCACATCAACAACTTAGAACAACCCTTTACCTCAGTCAACAATACCCTGTGGGAGACACAGAAGTTTACCTAAGCTGAGAGAGAGAAAGGCAAGTGCCCCCTCTCACCTGAGACCTAGATGACTGGGATCTGCCCAGAACTTTTGGAATAGGATTATTTCCTCCATTTCCCTGCTTTTCTGCCCCCTCCCATTTTCTTATAAGTAAAACACTTTGCTCTCATCCATCAATAAATGTCACTTCCTATTTTTTATGGTTGGCATTCTCTTTAGATCTCCTGCCTCACCAACCCACAGCTCTACCTCTGGCCAGCATGGACTCACTTGATGTAATCTACCATCTTCTCATTCCCTTAAGCAATGTCTTTTCTCCCAAGGATCTGTAGAGCCCGAGGCCAATGTAGGACTTCCAGGCATTAAAGTCAAGTGAGAATTCAGCCTCCAGAAAAGACAGGCTTTCTGGGGTTATAGGGGATAGGACAGGGCTTCACAAGATGAAAAGGGAAGAGCCCAGGAGAGGGTCTTGAATTTGGTACCTTCAGTTTGAGGCACTAAGCTTCCCAGTGGGAGAGCTGGACTGTTTTTCTTCCCATTTATCCTTCAAGCAAACAGGGGTCAAAGTGTCAATCACAGATTATCCAGTTCCTAGGAACCAATCCACATGGCCTCACATGTCCCCACCTCCAAGGCAGATCAGGCCCTTGGGGTGAGGGAAGGAGGGACCCATTGGTGGCAATGAGTGCGACTGAAGTGATGGAAATGAAAGGACAAGCAGTGCACAGTCCATAGGAACTGACCCATAGGAACTGGGACTGGCCCGTGGGCAGGGATATTTCTTCCTTTCTAGCTATGGCTGGCTATGCAGAAGGCTGAGCTCATGTGTTAGTATTTTCATCAAATGACGTTCAACAAAGCTTCGCCTGACTCATTTGGCAGTATGAGCAATCTGCACAGTGCTGTGTGATAATAATGCATCCTTAACAACTCACAGAAGTGAATGCAGAGTGTTATTTCCACCTGGCTGGGGCAGGCTTGCTAGGTGCTCAGGCAGGCCCAGGAGAACCAGGCAGGGCAGGTATCTGCTGCCCCTTTCAGGATCTCTGCCTTTGGGACCAGGGAATTGTACAGTTTCTACTGGCTTCTCCCTCCTAGATGGGAGGACTGATCACTGTTTTTCCTCTGTATTTGTGCCTTCCACTCTTTAATCAGCTTCTGTTGACTGGGACTGATAATGTCTAATTTTCCTTGTCAGAGCAAAGAGACCAGATCCTCAACAGAGGGATCTTGACTCAAACTGTGCTCTGCTGGAGGCAGAAGTCCCTTGTTTTGTGCTTCATGGCTCTGGGTAGGAGTGGATAGAATGTAAGAGAGGGAAAAAATGGAGGGGTGGCCTCCTTATGGGAGACTCAGATTCCCAAGCCCACAAAAACATTTGTTCCCTGGGACGAGGAGACATATTTGGGGCAATGGTGGATGTGAGGTACCTTGATTCCAGGCAGGCACCTTGACACTTCATCTTTTCTTTGTTAGAGGAAAACGTCATTGAGAACCTCTCAGATGCTCTGTGGTGCTGCAGAGAATTGAGATCCTGGGGCAGAGGCCAGATAAAATGGTTTTGCTTTTGGTTAGAGCTCTCTAGGCAGGCTGGGGCTGGAGCACTAGCTTAAATGTGGGTGGGTATGAGGGACTGTAGGCAGATTCAGGAAGGAGTGACCAGTGTGATGGGGTGAGATTCTCTCCAGAAGGAAGTAAAAAGTCAATTCTACAAAATGAAAGTGAGAGAAGGAAGACATTCTGGAAACAAGTCAGGGCCAGAGCCATGCTTGTAGAAGGAGTGTGTGGCAGTGGCTTTGGTGACAGCTGGCCACAGGAGGGAAGGAGCCAGCAGAGATGCTGAGTTGAACAAGATGCTAAGTAGCCAGCAGAGATATGAACCAGTCCTGCCCTCTCCCTTCTCCCTTCTGCTGCAAGCAGCGTTTTCCTTCCCAGCAACCTCCTTCCTCACCAAGTCACTCCTGGCCTTGTCTTATAGATCATAGAGGTATAGAGCAGGCACAGGCCTCATCCGGAAGCTGAGGCTGGCCCTAGAGTGGAAGGATAGAGGCAAGAGCAAGGAAGGGGTCTGCTCCAGGGGCTCAGACTAAGGGAGGAAGATGTGGCTCTTCCTGTGCTTCCAAGGTTTCAGGCAAAACTAAGTTCCAAGAGCCAGCTTGGGATGGAGCAGAGCACCAAAACCCCCCAAAACTCGATTTCACATGCGACTTCTCCCACAGCCCAGCAGACCCTGGGTTAAAAGGAGGGGCGGGGGAGGACTTAGTAGAGGCAGCCAGTCTCCGGAGACCCTGCTCTGCTCCAGCAGCCTATCTCCCTGCCCACAGTTCTCCAAAAGGCTATTGCCATAGTGAGCCACAAGTCTCTGAGTGTGAGTCTTGCAGACCACTTACTGTGTTCCTTTTAGCAAGTTGCTCTAGTCTGCACACAAGGCGCAAGGCAGCACCTGACTCTTAAGGACGAGGTAGACACACGGGAAGAGCAGCATGTGGCTAGCACAGGTGATGTGAGCCAACAGCCAGAGGGGATGAAGGGCTTACCCTGTTCTCAGGAGCCCCAGCTGCTGCAGCACATTTATGCAGAAGACAGTCACCTCCAGTGGCTCTCTCCTGTGTGTGTGGGGGGTCTCAATAGGTAGTCTTCCTGCCATTGAAGCCCCTACCCTCTTCTCCCTGCCACCAGGGCTAGGGCACACCTGACCCTATCCTACCACATGTTTAACACTGACTGTTTCCTTGCAGACCTGCGCAGAATGACAGCTGGCTTCATGGGCATGGCAGTGGCCATCATCCTCTTTGGCTGGATCATCGGTGTCCTGGGCTGCTGCTGGGACCGAGGCCTTATGCAGTATGTGGCAGGGCTTCTCTTCCTCATGGGAGGTAAGACGGAATGCTGCTGCTGGGGACAGGGAGGCTGGGAAGGTCCTGTTAATTGGAACTGGAAGTGGTAAGAGGATTCAGCAGAGGGAAACGGCCATTATGGTTCATTTTGCCCCCTCATCTGCTGGCTCATCAACAGTCTCTGTCCCTGTCACCTATTGACCACTATACCAGATGTTAGGGATGTAAAAGGAAATGAGATACAGTCCTCAGTGTCTAGGGTCTTGGGGCCTTCAGTGCCTAGACAGAAGGGAGACACTGTGACTATGAGACTCACATGGCAGATGGAGACCTCAGGCTTGGAAGCATGAAACTAGAACATGCTGGGCATTTTACACTCCTGTCTACTATATTTTTTTGTTAGACCAAGGAAGAAGGTGTTTTATTTTTCATCTAAGATCCATGATGATTCTTGACTTACAGTTTAAGACAAAGCAGTGGTGGGACAAGACTAGCTCCTCCCATTTCTGTTTCCCTTACTTACTACTGTCATAGTTGTTGAGTCAACCCAGTGGCCTTTAGCAGACTGTACATAGAAAGAACGAATGGCTATGTGGGGATAGGTTCTTGTTGGAGCAAAGTAGAAGCTTCCTCACCATGTACTTGGGCATCTTCTTTCCCTTTGGAGTATCCTGGTTTGAGGCTCAGCCTAGAGCTCAGGTATTGGAACAGTGCCTGGAACAGGTTGATGGGTGAATTGTGTGGAGCCTGAGGGAGAGAATGAGTGTGTACAGACAGAATTAGAAATAGCTATGGGAGGCAGAGAAAATGAGTCTCACCGGTGGCAGGAGAACTCAGTTAGACTTTGGGTGATATGCAGATGCTTGACTATGGTCTCTTTTGTGTCAGTTTCTGAGCTGAGGAGAGAAAGATGGAGTAGGCTGTGGTACTCTTTATCTACAGGCGAAGCTGGGGAATGGAGAAGCTTGTCCCTCCCTGTGCACAGAGAGGTATCTGGGGCACACAAAGCTCCAGTTTAGGGGAGGAGGAAGAGGGGGGCTTTGCAGGAAGGACATGGGCCCTGGAGTTTTGCTCTGTCCCTTGAAGCACAGCTACTCTGTGTCGAACACAAATGCAGGCTTCCCATGGGGCTGTTACTTAGGGGACTCACCTGTTATCAGAGTCAGGATGTCCCCATGTCAGAGCTGCCACCCCTGGGACCCACACCTGTAGTTACGGCAGAGGCTCACAGAGTGACAGGGGCATGGTGGCTCTGTGATAGATTCTATATAGACAAGCCACCCCACACCACCACCGCACACTTATGTCCTGTGGGCTTCTTCTCTCCAGTGAAGCAAGGACTCAAATTAGCTGATGGTTCTCATGCTATATTTTACCACTAGAACTCCTTTGTTTCCTTGTTGTCATCCACCTTTCATGAGGACCTCCAAAATAAAAGAAAAGATAAAAAGAGAAGCATCTATATCCTGTTCATAGTGAGCTTGTGTCCTGTCTCTTTGGAGACACAGAATGGGCTCTGATAAGGGGCTTTATGAGACTGGATACGGGTCTCCCAGATATTTCAGAGAAGAGGAGTGAACAGACCTCAGACTGAGCAGGGACCCAGAGCCCCCAGGGCAGGGGACGGCTGTCTTTTGTCTCTGCTTCTTGCCTGGCAGTAGCTATACCTGGGTGCTATCTCTACTGGCCCCTCTCTTCAAGCCGGAACAAGGCTCAGAACCGGAGACTTTCAACTCTGAGAACTTTCCAAAGGACTTCAGTTAGACTACCAGCCAGAATGCCATCAACTAGCTTATCTCTTCTAGCCAGGCCACCTGAGAAGGTTAGATAATAAACAGGCCCGCATTGAGTGATAATGGCTAAACTAAGAGCTGTGACTATAGTGGTGTCACTGGCTTACTTTCTCATTCTTTGGAGGCCATGGTACAAAAGGCAAGATAGCAATGGGATAGCGGGTGCCTGGAGCCCTGCCCTCCCACTGCTGAGACACCTACTAGATAGATGTTTGGAGCTCTAGGCTAGGTTAGGAACCACAGTCCTCTCTGGAGACTAGAAAAACAGGAGCCTTGCTTTCCTCACCACAGCTAGTCCTTACCCAATCATGTGTCAGAGATTACTGGAAGCCCTGGTGCAGGCCAAGCAGGACCCCCCACAAAGAACTTTTGGGGTGCTCTCCATATGAAAATAGAGCCAAGAACCAGTGAGACAGATAAACTCCAGAGTCCTTCCAGCTTCTACCTTATATAGATAGATATACACACAGACACACAGAAACACACACACGCATGCACACATACACATCTTTGCATGTATAAAAACACTTTCACCTTGACCTTTATGACTGGTTTCTAAGTCTTATGTAACAAGAAGTAAGACAGTGCCAACAGGCCTCAGTAGCTGGAAGGCCCACCCAAGCCCTGACTTCTGGGAGATACACACAAATCTGCCCTTTCTTGGATACATGAAATATATATATATATATATATATATATATATATATATATATATATACATACATACATACATACATACATACATACACACACACACACACACACACACACACACACACACACACACACACACACATATATAAAATGGAAAATCCATACTTTTTGGCAAAGTGTTAGTGTGACAACTAGCTTTTCCAAAAGCCATTTCTTGCTGATTAGGGTACAGTCTAGGCTAGACGGACTGTAATTCATTCACAGGCCACAAAGCCTTCTCTTCCTCCTGAAGTTTATTTTATTTTAATCTTTATCCCTAGGTAAAGCAATATACTACTGAATGAGGCTGGAGTGGGAAGGGAAGTGGTGTACACACACTTTTGGATACTCTCAGGCCCTAAGCTAACACAGGTATTAATTTATACAGGTATTAATAGTAGGTAATGTAACTAAAGGCTAATAAGACCAAAGCCATCAACTTATGATCCCTGGAATGGTGATGTTTTCCTTTTTGGAAGTTCTGGCATAGCCTTCCTAATCCAGCTAGCATCCTTTGCAATTGGGAGACACAGCTCTGGGAGTTCAGCAGCTCAGGGCAAACATCATGTGCTGACTCATGAACTTAGTCTTGTTAAAAAATATATGTGTTGGGGAGGAGATGGTATAAGATCAGAGACTGAATTCCTAGCCCTGCTCACTTGTGATAGCTAAATTAAAGGACTAGACACAAACCCAGAAGAAATGTCTTGATCTGTAGAACCTTATGTGTTAGAGATGTTATAGCATGAACTTGCCCCAGAACCTGAAAAGTATGGAAGGCCTGTCAAAGAACTCAGGAAGTAAGCCACCTGTCCCAGCCACCTTCAAGACACATCAAAACTATTAGTCATTCACACTGCACAGATATTTCCCCAAATGTGACTGTGTAGCCTTTGTTTTCCCTTGAGTGGAGGTCTCTCCAGTGTATGGAACTGAGCGGAGCCAGGTGCCCTAGTGGTTATATTGGGCTGGAAGCAAGAAAAGCAGGTATAAAGCAAGAGCAGCAGTGCCCAGGGGTGGCCAGGTTTGAGTAGGGCAAGCAGGTAGAAAGTGAAGATTCATCAAGAAAGAAAAAGACTGGGGAGATGGCTCAACCAGTTAAGTGCTTTCATTGCATGCGTGGGCCAGGGTTCAGTTCTCATGTAAAAAGACTCAGTGTGATGGCGAGTGCTTGTTATACCAGCACCAGGGAGGCCCAGACAAGTGAACCCCTGTGGTTCATTGGCCAGTTCGCCTAGCTGGACTAGCAAGGTCTAGTCCAATGAGAGACCTGTCTCAAAAAGCAAGGTACACAGCTCCTAACAAAGGATAACCATGGTTGTACTCTGGCTTCCACAGGCCCACGTACCTTTACACGCATACGTAAACGCACACATACATGTACTCACATGCGTGAACACACATACCTGTACCTACACATATAAACATAGAACACAACAAAATTTTTAAATGGTGAAGAATACTTGGAATCAAGAATACAGTGATTGAGTTACTGGTAACTCTAAGTGAAGCAATTCATTGAACACACTAGGCATGTCCTACATCTTAATTTAAATTTCTATACTGTTCCACTTCCTACCTAGGTATGTATTGTTCTGAGTTATAAAAATTTTACAAATTTTATAAATGTATGTCTACAATTTATAGATATAGGTAATTATGATTTATGAAATATATGTATTTTAATAGGACCAAAATAAAGGCTAAAGAATTGTTTTCACACCCTCTTCTTGTTCCAATAGGAAGATGGTCTGCATTGGGCATTCTCTTGTCTATATCTGACTATTTCTGAGTTAAAGAGAGAATACCTCACACATTGTGCAATAACCACTAACAAACTGTTGAATGGATGTTCAAGCCAGAGGAAACTATTAATTAAGCAAGGCAGCATTGTCTGGTCAGGAGACTGGGAGTAGTGGGTGGGATCCAGTGTTCCTTTTGGCAGCACCTCCAGAGAAGATCTAGCCCAGACTGGCAAAACCCCATGTGGGCCAAAGTAACCATCGTGATGAATCATCAGAGATGTTTGGAGGCCTGAGAGCAGGATAACATGGGAACAGACCATGTGGCACAGGAGCACGTGACTGCTCTGCTCATTTCTGACGCCCTCCCTGGAAGCTTCTTAGGCACACCAGAGGAACTGGAATCTGTGGCCTATGCTTACAGCATCACATGCCTCCCCACAGTCCTCCCATAACTGCTGAAAGCCTTCGTTCCACACTACTCCAAGCCAGGGCTAAGGCTCTGCCATCTTTTACCTAGACTATCACTGAAGTCCCTTGTTGGCCACTCTGACTCTACTATGGCTATTCCATGACCAGTCTTGAACAGAGCACTCAGCGTGAACCTTTTATTTATTTCTAATTTCTATTACATTTGTGTGTGTGTGTGTGTGTGTGTGTGTGTGTGTGTGTGTGTGTGTGTGT
>CAJQZJ010000532.1:660675-679966 GCA_907164525.1 Lophiomys imhausi | reverse complement strand
TGTGTGTGTGTGTGTGTGTGTGTGTGTGTGTGTGTGTGTGTGTGTGTAGAGGCCAGAGGACATCCATAGGATATCCCCCGGGGAGTTGGTTCTGTCCATCACCGTGTAGATCCCAGAGATAAGACTCAGGGTGTCAGGCTTGGTAGCAAGTGCCTTTACCCACTGAGTCGTCTTGCCATCCCAGTAGAAATTGTTTAAACTATGGGTCAGATGTGTCACTCATCTCCTGTCAGTAGTAGTCTAATGACTTTCAGTTGAACTTAAAACCCAAATCCCTTACCTTTCTTTAAAAGTCTTTTATATTCTGGTTGACCTTGACTCTCTCAGTTCCCTTTCTCTTTCTTCCCGTGTACTGGGGATGCTTTACCCATATCAGCTACTTTTACCCATACACCCATACTGTACTGTTCTAACACATACAAAGGTTGCTTCAGGCCCTGGAGCTGCCTCAAATCTTTGACCATACCAACACTTTATGGATGCCTCTTTCCTTAGCTTTAGATCCCTATCCAAGGTTCCTTCTCAAGAGTCTCCTGGACCAGCAATCCAGTGAACACACCAGGCATGCTCTACAGTTTAATTAATTTAAATTTCTTTACTGTGCCTCTTCTTGCCTAGATATATGTTGTTTGGGAGTTTGCTGCTTTTTTTAAGCAACTTTAAACAATTAACATTCATTGTCTCATAGTTTCCCTGAAGAAGAATTCCAGGTGAAGCTTAGTAGGGGTTCTCAGTTGAGGATCTTACTAAACTGTGCTCAAATTTGTGATTGGGTTCTCCTCTTAAGATCCTTCCCAGTGTCACAGTGTTGATGGAATTTGTCTTCTTGCAGGTGTAGAACCCATGGAAGCTTGCTTGTTCAAAGCCACAAAGGGAGGCTCTCTGACCTCCAGACCCTCTTTTTTTCCCCCTTTAGTAAACACCTTTAGATTTATGGAAAATTGAGGACTGGTGAGATGGTCCAACAAGTAAAAATGCTTGCCACCAAGCCTGGTTCCCTGAGTGAAATTCCCAGCACCCACAGGGTGGAAGCAGAAAACTAATCCCCCACAGATTATCCCCTGACATGCATATGTGTGATGTGACATGCATGTGTTCACGTGCCCAAGAATAATAAATTAATTTTTAAAAACTGAGCAAATGTTATAAAGAATTAGGGTATCATACTCAGCCATACACACAGTGCCTCCTTTTATTCTATTTTATTTTTTAATGTTTATTAATTCAAGTTACATCTCCATCACAGCTCCCTCTGTCCACCCCTCCTGGTCCCATCCTCCCACTCTCTATCCCTTCTCCCATCTATCCTACTCCTCTGGTGTGGGGTGCCCCCCCCATATCAGCCCCCCTCAGTTCATCAGTCATATGAGGGCTAAGAGCTTCCTCTTGCACTGGGGGTCTACATGGCAGGTCTGCTAGGGTGAAGTGTCCCACTAACAGGTAACAAAGTCCATGTTTCTATTCCTTTGGGTCTGTTGATTGTAGGATAGTTATCCTGTACTATATGATTAAAATCAAGTTATAAGTAAGTACATGCCATATGTATCTTTCTGGGTCTGGGTAAGCTCACTCAGGATGAGCTTTTCTAGTTCCATCCATTTAGTTGCAAATTGCATGATTTCCTTGTTTCTGATAGCTGAGTAGTATTCAATTGTGTAAATGTACCACACTTTTTTCTATACGTTCTTCAATTGAAGGACATCTTGGTTGTTTCCAGTTTTTAGCTATTACATATAAAGCTGCTATATACTTGAGGAAATGTCCTTGTGGTTTGATGAGGAATCTTTTGGATATAAGCCCAGGATTGATATGGCTGGGTCTTGAGGTGGAGCTATTCTAAGTTTTCTAAGATATCTCCAGATTGATTTCCCTTTCTCCACAACCTCACCAGCATGTGCTGTCATTTGAGTTTTTGATCTTAGCCATTCTGACAGGTGTGAGATGGAATCTCAGAGTCATTTTGAGTTACATTTCCCTGATGACCAAGGATGTTGAGCATTTCTTCAAGTGCCTCTCAGCCTTTAGAGTTCCTCTTTTGTAAATTCTTGGTTTAGGTCTCTACCCCAATTTTTTATTGGATTATTTGATTTGTTTGTGTTTAATTTCTTGAGTTCCTTATATATTTTGGATATTAGCTTTCTGTTGGATGTGGGGTTGCTGAAGCTCTTTTCCCAATCTGTAGGCTGCCATTTTGTTTTAATGATAATGTCCTTTGCCTTACAGAAGCTTTTCAGTTTTATGAGGTTCCATTTATTGATTGTTGGTCTTAGAGGCTGAGCTATTGGTGTTCTGTTCAGGAAGTTGTCACCTGCTTGTTTGTGTTATTGTGGTACATCTGTTACAATGAATGAATAAATATTGGTGCATTATTATTAACTAAATCTTATGGCTCATTCAGATCCCTGTAAAGTTTATCTGATGTCCTTTTCTGTTCCTGGATCCCATCTCTGGCACCAAGATGCATTTAATGCTACTGTTACTCTAGGTTTCTCTTGGCTGTGGTACATCCCTAAGTCATCTTTGTTTAAGATGACCCTAGCAGTTTTGGAGTTTTGGTAAGGGATATTACAGGATGTCTTTCTGTTGGGACTTATATGATTTTTTTCATTATTAGATTGAATTATAGCTTGGAGGAGGGAGATCCTAGACGTAAAGTGCCTTTTATATCTCATCATTTCAACATGACTCATATTCGTGACTGTCAATATTGCTCTGGTCACTTGGAATAGGCAATGATTGTAGTGTTTGGCCACTGTAAATTCTTTTCCTCCCCATTTCTACACTATATTCCTTTGAAGACAGTCATTGTGTGTAGCACCCAGGAGGAACAGGCGGCAACAATCGAGTACTGGGATGAAAATACTCCTGCAGGGTCAGCCACAGAAATAGTTTAGAATTATTCTAGATGGAGTATTTGTGTCTTGCTCTCCACATTTAATTCACTTGGCCACTCGTTTATATTGGTGTAGACTTGAGGGCATTGATTTTATCATTTGGATTATAGTCCAGTGCTGCTTTTCTTGGTCCCTCCAGTTCTGCCAGCCTTGGCATTTGAGAAGTCTTCTAATTGGATCTGGAGCCCTTTGACATACCCCGACATGTGGGGTTTTGTCTTTCATTGTTTTATGCTTGGTTTGTTCCTTGTTTGCACACTCTCTCTTGAACACCATAAGGTGTTCTGAATCATCCTGTAAGCTCCCTGCTCCCACTCTGCATTATCTCTCCAGTGAGCTCTGTTTCTTTTTATTAGATAATGACATTAGAAATCAAGATCTGGGGACTAGGTGTCTGGGATGGATTGTCAACACTCTGGATTTGCTCATTTCTCTGCCTGTACTGATACCTAAGGTCCACAAGTATCAGACCAGAACTTGGTCTGTTTTAGTGACAGAATGCCTCCATCAAGGTATCTCCTGGGTCAATAACATGTCTATAGCTTGATAAATAGCTGCTGAGTGACTATGTTGGAAAAGTAAATTATGTGCAAGGAACAGAAAATGTTTTGGTTTTGTAAAGCATTCTTCTATCCATAATCCCTATTGTGTCAATCTTCCCTTTCATGGCACTCCTCTTTTCATATTTACTGAGCAGTACTAGGATTTATTTTTTCCTGTTATGAAATAACTTCAATTCCCTTTGGAAGCAAAATGTAAATTATTCCTGAATTCATGAAGTTTCTTGGCCTTAACCTGGACTCCTGGAACCTTAGAAATGGAAAGGACTTTAGACCTATCCAGCCAGACCCCTGTGGTTTAGATAAGAGCAGTTATGTCATGTCCTAGAGCATCCAGCTGGTAGCTGGCATAAATGAATCTTAAGTCTGGCCCATGACACTGGGCTATATTGTTGCAGGCAGACTGCTGCCTCTGGCTTGTATGCCCGCGTTGAACATCCCTGTGTCTCACTGAACTCCAGTTCTGTGCTTTTCAGCAGGTGCCAGTGTTTCACATTTGCCTTCATGTATTCTGCACTCCCACATAGGGCTTTCTCATTCCCCTCCTTCCTTCTCAAAGCATACAGGAAGCATATGGAGGAAATGGTGGCCAGAACTGAGGATATGGGTGGTAATGGGGAAAAGGAAACCACTAAAGATTCTTTTAATACCACCTGTGATCTGTGCGACCTTTGCTACCTTGCCATTCCATCAGGGGGGTGGAATGAAGAGAATGCCCTGAAGGTCGCTCAAGCCATCAGTTTGGAATTGCTGATATGTAAACCAATGATGCCACGTGTTTGACATAGGTAGGCAACTGTGCTTCAAGCCCCTAGACACTTGGCATCATGCCCTTCTTCTGGCAGATGAAGATCTTACTTAAGGGTAGAAATTGTGAAAACTTGAGTTTGGCATGATGGTCAAAGGCATTAGGTATGTGACTTGAGCACAATTTCATTTAGGCCCTAAAGTTATTTTAAGGAGTCCTATAAGCATTCAAGTTTTCCCATCAGCCTTCTCTCCAAGATTCTCCCTATGAATGTTCCCTAGTTCTGACCTGCTTGGAAACAGGAGTTTCTATGAGGTCAAGAGATACTAAATTTTAAACTTCATGTCTCCAGGTCATGACTTCAAAACTCATTGGTCAGAGAGTGGAGATACAAAACAGAGGACCAGGTAAATTAGATATACCAGGAAGAGAAAATAAATTCAATAAGCCAATGACTTGGCAATATGCAAAGCTTATATTAAATGGTAGCTGTTAATATGATATATACACCCTAAGCAAAGTTCATTCTAATGAACAGAGAAGTGCTTATGATCTGTCACAGCCAATCAGAAATGACTCTGGCATTAAAGCCATGGATTTGCCCTGATGCTCTGCCTTTGTAGTTTGATGTGAGCCTTCACTAGGACATCACAACTCTTCCCTAGACTTTTTCCTTACAGTCTTTCAAAATCTTAAGCAGATATTTACAGTCTAGTTCATACAGAATGTTTCTTTCCCCTTGGAAGGTACATACTGGAATATGTATTAGGATTTGATAATTGCATTCAAAACATATCCTCAAAGGACATATTTTGTCAGAAAATGTCATTTAGGGGAGGAGACATGTTGTCAGGAAAATTGGGAAATAACAGCCAAGTTTACTTTACATAGAGCCCGTGGCCAGGTGGATCTCTCTAGCCACCAAGAAGCGGAAGACCTCAGACCCCAAGGCTGTAACATTGCCACCAATGCTGTAACTCCTGTCTTACATGTTAGTCTCAGAACAGAACAGTAAGCATCCCTGGCCATGGAAACTGTGGTCTGGGATGGTCGCATCAGGAAGCTCGATAACCCACTCACAAAATATTCAAGAATGCTACCCTACCATGTCCTGGTTAAGGCAGGATGTGCTCTGTTATTGTATTCCAAGAAGAAATCCTAAAACAGAACAGGGAAGTGGATGGAAAGGGAGGTGGTTGGGTCCTTACATCAAGAGAGTAATTGTGGGAATTCAACCTGTGACTCTTAGATGTTTCCAAGAACACTTGGTAATATGAGCCACCTGTCACATTCCACTTCTAACTGGGGGCGTAGAGTCCTTGTTCAGAAGCAGAGCAACCCAATGAGAAGAGATAATTATGGATTTTTTTCATGAAGATATAGTCCAGGACTAAAGGAACATTGGAGTAGCCATGTGACATTGGGACATTCCTTATCTGCTTTTCATGCCTTGCTTCAATTTTGTCATCTATTAAAAAGAGCTAATAATACTTCTCAATTCAAACATAACTGTGAGAATTACAGAGTTAACTCATCTGAAGGACTTACAATAATGCCAGGCATTGTTCTCAAAACATTTTTGATATTATTATTTTATCGCTGAGATATTTCTTTTCTAAATTTGTTTCCATTTTATTATTATGTTTTACGTGTATGGGTGTTTTTGCCTTCATGTATGTTTGTATACCCACAGAGGCCAGAAAGAGTGTCAAATCCTCTGGAATTGAAGTTGCAGATAGATGGTTGTGGTGGTGGATCCTCTGGAAAAGGAGCCAGTTCTGATATATAGTCAGCCCTCTCCCCAACCCCTGAGATATTTCTTTTTTTTTAAATAACTGTCTTCAGTGATACCCCTTTCCTCTCTGAGTGTCTTTATATCTTTGCTACCAATACCACCAAGACACCCTATGGTAGGTATGTGGTGTAGAGATAGGAAAAATGAATCCTCACACAGATAATTCCTCTCAGTTTAATCACTATCCTAGTCACTCACTTTTTCATACAGTAAATACCTAGTTTCTCCTATGTGCCACATACCACTTACCTGGGATACAGTAGAGAAGTAGGGAAAGTACATGAAGCTCACATTCTAGTTGGAAAAACAGAAAAATAAGCAGGTACCAAAATTATACAAAACATGTTAGATGATGAGAACTGTGGAGGAAGTTAGGAACAAGGAGGAGAGAGTGTTGGGACATTGCAGATGGGTGAGAACATGCAAGGCCTTTCAGCAATAGTCCTGCATGAAGGGCAGTAGTAGGGCTATAAGAAGATGTGGGGGAGGATCATTCCTTATATAAAAGACCCAGGATGCACAAAGCCCTTGGAATGGTAATGAAACTATTGGGTCTAGAGCTATTGAACAAGAGGATGATTGTAGCAGAAGCAGAGTGGGATGGAAATGGAGGTGATACCAAGCAGGTAGACAGATCATGAAGGGCCTTTAAGGCCATGGTCAAAGGGTTGATTTATTGAAGGGACATCAGTCTCTATTCTGCCCTGTCATATATCCATTGCATAAACCACCCTGGGGGTCTTCTCTGGGTGATATTCAATATTTTATGAGTTTATCTGCTTCCCTGGCTACCTTCTGGGGTACATACTGTTAGAGACTCTATAGTCTGCCATTCCTAGTTTCAGTGGGGGTAGGAAATACTGTGCCCATGCCTGGGGTGGCCAAATCAAGGTTAAGGTACTAAGTGTGTGCTTCCAGAACCCATTGCAGTGTGATATACCCAAGAGACTACTCCCTCTGCCCCACTATGGGCCCAGTACAAAATTGAAATTCATAACCCCTTGTGCAAATATTGAGAATTCAAGAAAGCATGCCCACAATCTTGTTCTCCAGCATTGTCTAGAGCATTCAAACATCTTGTATCTACAGCAGAATAATTTTGTTGTTGTTGTTTTAGAACCTCTAGGACAGTGGTTCTCAACTTATGAGTCATGAGCCCTTTGGGAGGTTGAACAATCCTTTCACCGAGGTAACTTAAGACCATCAGAAAACACAGGTACTTACATTACAATACATAACAGTAGCAAAATTATGGTTATGAAGTATCAAAGAAAATGATTTTATGGTCATAGGTCACCACAACATGAAGAACTGTATTAAAGGATGGCTGCAAGGTTGTATTGAAAATCACTGCTCTAGATCTTGTGAAAACATCTGTTCTCTCTCATGATTCCAGGCCTCTTTCTCCATAACATAGGCCAAGTCTGCTGTCATAAAGACTGAATAAGCAAGAAAATATGTGAGTCCTTTTCCTTATATCCCAAGATAACCCCCAAACGTTGAAAAGTATTCAAGAAGAGAAATGTTGAAAAGGCAACCCATCAAGAAGAGAAAGTTGTATCAATTTACAAAGAGCGATATCAATGTAGCCAAATATAACTGTAATTTTATATCAGTATACAGATATAACAGCATATTCAATGATCTGTCCCTTTTTAAATAATTCTTATATTATGTCTATATCCCATTTTTAAAGTCTTAACCCCCCCCCCTACATAGGAGAGAAGGAAGGATAGAGAAAAGTAAAAGAGAGAAATTCTTGAGTCTAACTTCCAAAACTTAACAAGACCATTTAACAACTTGTAGCCAATCCCCCTAAATAACAACAAACATCTATAACCCATCAAATGTCCAAAGTGGGGGGGGGCGATCACCCACTCCACCTTCTGGGAATGGGATGTTGCTCTCTTATAATTATTTTCTGCTGATTTGGAACATAGGAAACCTGTTTGGGGCCCAAATAAGAATGGAAAAATGGTTAAGCATGTTAATAGTAACATTTGATGTTCAGTCCTTTCATGCTCAGCTATTTAAATGTCCTAAAAAGTTTGTAGTCAGAGGATGAACTTCAGGGTTTTAGTGAAGTCCTGGCTGGAACAGTCTATGGGGCTGAACCATCTTAGTTAGCCATTTTGAGTTGTTCTGGTTGTAGATTTTTGAGGAAACAGCTATTGAGGAAGTCTGCAAGGCTGGATCATCCTGCTTTACAATTAATGTCTGTCAGAGATACTGGGACAAAAGCCTGGAGATAGATGCTCTAATGTATGGAGAGAAATTGGGGGGCTGTTCAGACAGCCAGTTGTCTGTCATTTCTTAGTTTTAGAAGCTGTTGGCTTTGCACTTTCTGTATAATCAAATATGTATATCCTTCTCAGGTCTCTGATGTTGTTGAAGACTAGATAATTATAGTCTCACGGTTAAAATTTAAGTTGTTTAGGAATTAAAAGGATATTCTAGGTTTAAGAAGACGTTTTTAAGTTGGTAATGCAAGTTAGGATGGAAACTGAGTTAGGTATAGAAATTTAACCTCATGGAGATAGATGGATAATAGAATATTAATCTCAGTTGCCAAGTATGTATGGACTGGACATTGGGAATATATGTTATACCTTATAATTTTCATAATTGTGGCCTACTTATTTTTAAAAAAGAATTATGAGTTCTGGGAGAAGGGGGAGAGGATGGGAGGGTGGGGCCAGGAGGGGTGGAGGAAGGGGACTGTGAGGGAGATGTAACTTGAAGTAATAAATAAACACTTTAAAAAAAGAAGAGAAAACTGACTCAGTTGCTTGTGTGGTATGGGATAATACCCTCTCACACACACTGGGTGGGGATCAGAAGCAGCAAACTCAAAATATATTAATAACTAGAATCTTGAACTAAGTGATCTTTTCAATGTGGTATTTGACTAAATCAGTGTAAGAATAATGACACCAGCACTGAGTAAGAAAGAAGATATGAGTGAATTAATAAGAAATGAAGGATACAGCAAGTTGAGGATTTGGAGGTGAAGAAATCAAAGAATCTTAGCGTGTACCCCATTTGTGGATGCTTTGAATGGAACACATGATGGAGAAATTCCTTTAATGATTAATCAAATAATTTTCTTGGGCAGGATAGTTCCAAGAGAGGGCTAGCAATATCACATTCATAAAGATAGTGAAGCCTGGTCTTGGTTCTCAGTAACCAGATTGAGGGTGGGGTGGATGATTTTGTTCTTATTCTCATAGAGGGTGGATAAGTTCTCCAGAGTTCTGTGCCTTCCAAGTTGGCCTTCATGTAACAGCACAGAAATATCTGGGCTGTTGAATCAATATGGCCCAGACAGGGCCCAAGTTAACCTAAGGCTCCATCTCTCAACACAAGCAAGACTCTGCCTTTCCAGGCATAGAAACAACACTGCCACTGTATTGAATCTTGGTCCACTTCTTCACAATGAACTCTCCATAGACAGGAGTATGGACTGTAGGACAGGCATGAGAAGAGAGAGACAGGGCAGTGGGAAGATCCTCTCCAATGATGGGTGACTGTTGAAAGAACAGGTTGCTCTACCCCCTTTTAGTGGAACAGAAAGCCCCAGAATGCAATGGAGGTGCCAAGGTGACAAGTTGCCATGGAAACTTAGGAAATGTCTAAAACAACTTCAAAAGACTCCCTTCCTGTTGCTCTTCTGGCTGCTTTTACAGAGATGGGCAAGTTCCAAGGAAAGGGGACTTGCCATCCAAGCTCTAGTTCTTAAAACAAATAATAAATCAGAGAAAAATGATGGCTTCTGAGGTGAATGGAGACCCATTAGGCTTAAAAGCTGCACCAAGGAAATGATGATGGAGGAGGAACAGATGTAAAGTAAGGAGGTGTGTCCTCTCTCCTGCCTCCTGGTAATGGAAGTGTTAACAGGAGGAGCAGATAAGACAGTGAAGAAGTTAAAAGACCGAGAAGTAGTCCAAAAATAGCCAGACTGGATCCTCTGTTCTTTTGTGGCTCCTTGTCGTCCTTACTACCTGAGTGGCTGAGATGCATGTGTGAACTGAAGACAAAGGATGAGACTGAAGCTAGTGTACCACCAGACAGACTGGACCCCATTGAGCAAGTCCTGTGGTAGCTAAAGCACATTCCCCCTGGGCAGGTGGAGTGTTCCGACAGAATTTAATTTTGTGCCTTCTGCTCCCCCGTGCTACTGAAATTTAGAGGACTGGCTGAAACTGGAAAGGTTGGGAACAAAACCTAAATGCAGCCCATACATTGGATAGCAAGGTACATGTTCAGCCCAGAGCTGCACCTGCACCATGTAGTGTGTAAAGTGGAGGAATCCTGGCAAGACCAATCTGTTTAGTGATTCATACTGTGCCAGGGCCTCGGAAGCCTAGGGGACAGTGACCTTGGAGAGATTTTGGGAGCATGGCCCTGGAAGTCCAAGTGGATTCTGCTCTGGTGGACAAACATTTTCATCTGACAGAACTTGGATTGCTGGGTTGGAGGAGCCATTGCTTGTATTTTATTACTGTGTCAAAAATAATTGGAAAATGAATGTCTGCAAAACTGATGTGCTTTGCTGACCCTGGGGAGACTGCCCCCATCTTAGACACTTTCCTTGTATTAGAGCAGGCTTATACCTTCTATCCAGATTCAGGGCCTGGAAAATGCATGTGCGCTATCTTCAGGCTAAGTCTATCAAAAGGTCAAGGATGTCCATGATGTGGGTAGGCAAAGGCAAGCATCCCTACCTCAGTGAACCAATGGTTCCACCCAATGCTTGTAAGTTATCCAATAGACAACCTGCTATTAAGTATCTACTAAGTTCTGCATTCTATAGAAGACGAAACTCTTCCTAGCCTTGGAGTTGCTTCCAGTCTTCAAGAGGAGTTGGCACCTCGGTCACTCAGTGTTGCCACACTAACTGTTTTCCTCTTCATTGCCAATACCTTGAAATACAAAATTTGGAGAAAAAGGTGATGATGATGGTGGTGGTGGTGGTAATTCTAATAATTCTAGTCTCCTGAAAAAGTGTTGATCTGGAAAGGGCAGAGAGAGGACATATATGACCAGGTGTCTTAGTCACACTTGTCATTGCTGTAATGGAACACCCTCACCAAAGCAACTTGAGGGAAAAAAGGTTTATTTGGCTTATGCTTCCACATCATTATTCATTATTAAAGGAAATCAGATGAGGAGCCTGGAGGGAGGAGCTAATGCAGAGACTGTGGAGAGGGGCTGCCTACTGGCTTGCTTCCCCTGGCTTGCTCAGCCTGCTTTCTTATAGAATCCAGGACCACCAGCCCAGGGGTGGCTCCACCCACAATGAACTGAGCCCTCCTCCATCAATCACTAATTAAGAAAATGCCCCATGTTCTTGCCTGTAGCCTGATCTTATGGAGGCATTTTCTCAATTGAGGGTCCCTATTCTCATTAGCCAGCACACCTGGGCAACGTGTACAGCAACAAAACTTTGCAGTTTGTGAACTTTAAAGAGAAGGGAAGTCTCACTTGAACTTCTGCCTCATTCAGGAGGCACAGAGGGGAAAAAAGGAAGAGAAGCGTTCAGAGTTCAAACATTGTTTCCTCCCTTCTTTCCAGCAGTCTTTAAGGTCATCATTCCCACCCTCACTTTGCAGATCAACCCAGAGAGCCCTCAGGCCAGCTAAGAATTGTGCAGTTAAGAAAGCGGTGGAACCTTATAGTGTCTTCATACTATTTGGCCTTTCTTTGTGTTCCTAGCTGTTATAGGAGAAAAAAAAGAAAGGAACTGGAGGAGAGCCCCTGAGATGAGGATAGGTCTGAAGGCTTACCAGCAGACCAGACACTCAAGAATCCCTGACATCCTCCCACCAGAGGGGTCGTCCTCCACTCTCACCCGCCAGAAGTGGGGTATTTGCTTCCAATAGTAGCAAGTCTCAGTCCAGTGACGATCTGAGTGAGACTCTGAGTTAAAATTCTGTAACCTTAGTCAATCTTATCCTTCACATAGGTGTCTCCCCACCTTGTAAAACTGTGTGTGCCTTGTAAGGTTGTGAGAATTAAACGCTTTGATGATGCGTGAAATGCTTAGACCCTGCCTGGCACCTAGTAAGCCCTTCAGGCACTGGTATGGAAGTGCTCACGTGGTCACCAAATCAAAACTCTGCAGTTCCTGACACTTGCTGAAAGAGT
Source organism: Lophiomys imhausi (assembly GCA_907164525.1). Taxonomy (NCBI): domain Eukaryota; kingdom Metazoa; phylum Chordata; class Mammalia; order Rodentia; family Muridae; genus Lophiomys; species Lophiomys imhausi. The sequence continues at coordinate 667,822 of CAJQZJ010000532.1, read as the reverse complement.
TTAAAGGCTTTGCCCAAGGACACTGGGTTCCTGGAGCTGTGGTTCAAACTCAAACTTACTTCATTCTGAAGCCTGGGGTTTTCATTGTCACACAGTACTGTCCTGCAAATAGTAATTAGCTCACTTATTTATGATCAGATTTATGATCGTCAAATGATTTGTAACACAGTAGAGTAAGAGATGGCTTCCCCCCAAGAAATATCACCCAATATGTGCCAAGGCTGCTGTTCTTGGGGTGGCAAAAGAGGAAGTGGCCAAGTCTGCTTGTGATATATGCCTTAGAGAGACAGGAAAATGGGACTACTTAGGGCTCTATCTTCTCATATGTTCTGAAACAAAATATAATGTTTGGGGCTCTTAAAAATGTATAACCTCCACTTACAACTTCTGCAATTATGCTATCTTTAAAGATAGGATAGCCTCTCTGCCTCTCTTAGAGTCTTGCCTCCTTTCCCACCCTGAGAGGCCCCATTTCTCCAGATATGCTTCCTTTGTCTTCTCCACCTGCCACTTGATCTTGAGACACTTCCTGGCTTCCCTCCTGTTTCTGCCTCCAACTTCTCTGAAACTTTTACCTTCTGTTGCAACATAATGTGGTTTCCCCCTTTCCCTGTGTGTGTGTGGTTTTTGTTTGTTTGTTTGTTTTTTAGGGTATTTTTTGTCTTGGCCCTTTGATCAAATTTTAAATGTGGGCTTTGGCTTTCTATTTCTCTACAAACATATTTCCTTATCAAAAATATCCTCCAACACAAACACACATACACACAGGAAATACATACACATAATACATATACACATACAAAATGCATACACACAATATACCTACACAAACAAAAAATACACACAACACTCACACACACACTCTTGTGCAGGTAAGTTTGGTTCATGTATATGGAACGCTCTTCTGAGCACAGGCCTCATGTATTTTGTCACACACATTTCTACCCTTCTCAAATCCCAGGCATTTCTTCAATTAGACTTGTCTTTTCTCTGCACACATCACATATGTGCTTTTTAGTTTTTAAACACATGAAAACACTTGGTTTACCATAAGCACCCAATACATACTACCTCCCTTTCTGCCCCTTCTCCCAAGGAAACACACTCCTTTTTCTTTGACATCTGAAGACTTGGGCCGTTCCTTGTGTCATTTTTCATGGTTCCATTCTCGCCTTCACCTTTCCATCCAGTTGTCAACATCTGCCAACACTTTTCTCACAATGTTCTTTGTGGCTCATTCATTTGCCTCCACTCCTCGAGCTCCATCTGGACTGTTACTGAAACTGCAGTATTTTGGGAGCCAGTTAGCTCTGGGTAGAAATCTCTACCCCCTCCCCCTGCCCTGTCCCCAGTTGGTTGCCAGTCTCTGAGCCTGCATTTCTCATTTGTGAAATTGAGGTATCACTTCCAACCCTGTTGGGATTATCGCGAAGAAGCAGTGAAGGTAATATAGCGCAAAAGCATCCAGCCCCCAAACAAGAACTTCATAAGTGCTCATTCCCCTCCTCTGCACTGAATTCATCTTTTAAAACATACTACCTTCCTAAAATATGCTGATTACATAGCAGTTCTTGATGAAAAATTTTCTGTGGCTCCGTCATGTTTACAGAATAAAATTCAGCGTCCCGAGGCTAGTGTTCCTGTCAGGAACAATCTTTCATCATGTACCCTCAACCACATGTCCTGTGTCACACTCACATAGACCACTTAGCATTCCCTGACCCGGGCTCCCTTCCTCTGCGTGTGACATCCTGTGCTTTTGAGGAAAGCTCAGGGCTCGGCAGCATATGGTCAGTGGCTTTCGGAAACTCTTCACCTGAACTCAGAACTTTAGATACGTTTCCCTCTTTGTGAGTATCTGAGAACACAGCATTCTAGTCATTTCCTACCATGTTTGTTGGCTGCTCTAGTTGTCATTTTGTCATCTTTATTTTGATCATCACTGTGATTTCAGGTAGATTTGATTTGGGTTCTTTCTGCTAAAAATGACACAAATCAAAACCAGTCATTTCTTCTAACAGTTTTTCTTTCAAGTGTTTGGACACTGTTGCGTCTATAATTTCTCTGAGTTTACAGCTGAACTCAACTCCATTACCGTTAACCTGGGGGCCTACTTATAGGCTCTGTGCCATTGTCACCCAGACACAACTGAAAACATGCATGCCTGGCCTCTGTCCTTACAGGACACCCAGGCAAACTGTGGAGACAGTGGGATTTCAGATGAAGAGAGTGACAGGTGGACAGTGTCATAGCAGAGGGGGTTTAAAGACATTAGGGGAGACTCTCCGGGAGCTAGTGTTGAAGGTGGAATCCAGGAAATGTTCCCATTCTTATTCCCCTTAGGCTTTCCACACTTTCCTTTCCAGCAAAGGAAGCCTCTCTTCAGCCTGAACCTGGCAACCTTCCAGAAGTAGGAGTCCAGGTCTTTATTCAGCCTGGTGTGGGGTTTCCTATATCACTATGCAACTAAAGTCTCTGGTGAACGAAGCAAACATTCCCTTTTGCCTAAAATAGTGCTTAAGAAGTTTCTATAAAGTTAAATGCGAGTCTGAATGGTATTTGACCCTGGCACTCCCCCATGTGGACCCTGGAAAGGAAGGAATACCAAGGCTGCCCCCTTCCACTGCCACCCTGACAAACCCCAGCTACTTCTCCTCAGAGATGCTACTATACTCTCACTTCTAATTTACTTAAAAATAACAGGTAATTAATTAAAATGCTCTCTGTGGCTTAGCTTTTAACATTAGCAGTTAAGCTCTGCGAAAATCATATTTCCCAGAAGCCTCTGAGATACAGCTTCCTATGGCTCCTGACTTAACATGGCTAAGTTGTTGAGATGGCTTCTCCTCTTAGCCTTCTCATTTAAGATACAAAAATTAAAAAACAAAAGGAAATGTCTCTGGTCTCCTCAGGAGGATGCCAACTAAAAGTCTGTGTCTTTTCAAGGCTTTACTTCCAACAGGAAAGAGATGACTGCCTTCCCTAAGTGGCAAGCCTATGAGGTGGTCAAGTTGTGGGGCCCAGACACAAGTCTCCCCTAATCCACTCCTCAGTGGCATAGATTACCTTGGAGGCTTGCTTTTTTTCTTTCTTTTTCTGGCCTGCCAGTATGTCTCAACAGTTCTGAATGATACTTGCTCTGTAGATCCAAATGTTCTCTCAGACAAATCAGTCTAAAATGGAAGGAAGCATTGGGAGAGGTATTATGGAACCCGGTTGCAGTTGCCCACTTCTATACAGCCTTTTCAATAATAAAACTAATATAGAGCTCCCAGCTCCCAGTCCACCTCTCTGATGGGGTGTCTCCTGGAATTACATCTTGGAGTTAGAATAGGGGATAGTGCAGAGGGGTGAAGAAATACCATCCCTCAGAGCCTCCAGAGGAAAGCAGAGCAAGGAGGCTTGCTAGGTAGAGGCCCATTTCCAGCTTGCATGGTTGAGGGAGGGGACCCTCTGGGTGCTCAGGCATTCTGGTTTCTGTGGTTCTCTTCTGGCCACTTATTTCTATTGCCCACTGGATTTAGTTTCTGGCCTGTTGAGAAACTACAATGAAAGCTTTACTATCCTGTCTTTAATTCATTTTCTTTCTTAATTTCCATAGCTTTCTCTTCCTGAAAAAACCTACTTCTTCCCAGCAGGAGTGAGAGAAGTTAAGGGAAGTTGTGATGGGTTCCTTAGTTCTATGAAGAAGCTAATAAAGATATTTTATTAATTTGACTCCATGTCTAAAAGGCACCCTGAACCTCCTCAGGTCACATATGATTTATTCTCCTGCTCTGACCAACTAGTTGACAAATTTTATTTAAGTATCACTGGGAATGGGGACCATTCAAGGAAAATAATTTCTCTGCTAACATTTGATTTCCCTCCATGTGAACAGCCAGGGCACATGAACATGAAATAGCTGTAGTGAGAGACAGAATAGCAAGTGGCTAAAGCAAGGAGTTGGATCCTAGCCCTACTACCTACTACCTTCAGTATGTCATCTCAGAAGTTTGTGGAACCTTTCTGTGCTTCAGTTTCCTCATCTAAATGGCATAAAGTTTCTTGGAGCCTTTAAAAGGCTAATATTTCTGAAACATACAAACAAAGCTTATCAAATACATATATATATGTGTGTGTTTATAAATACATACACATACGTGCATATAAACATTTTATCCTTAAACAGCTATATTGACATTCAGTAACTGACAATCAAGATCAGAAAAAGATCACTTGCATATAGATTTCCTCCAAAAGAAAGGCCAAGGCCAACTTGTGTGTACGAGGCAGATGGAAACATAAACCTAACCAGGTGGCAGGCTTGGCTGATCTTCTGGCTACCACCCCAGCTTCTTCCTGTACTCATTAACATGGCATTCGCTGGGATCAGATAGGACAAAAGCCAGAGAGATTTCTTTCAGGAGCCAATTTCCTCCAGACACTTAAACAGCTGGTCTCTATCCCTCCATGTTTCAAATCAAGGCAGTTTGGAGCTAAGCCTCATGTGCACATTGATGTCTACATCTACTGACCTTGCCCACCATCCCTTCTGGGCATCTCAGGGGGTGAGAAGAACTTCATCTCTCCCAGGAAGTTCATGTTAGACAGTATTAGTGATAGCCAGTCCTAGAGCAAGTCAGAGAATAGCCCCCTCCTTAGTCCATTGCCAAGGATCACTTATGTAGAAATGCCCTTAAGATCTGTCCCTATCCCTGTGGTTGAGGGTATTATAGCCTAGAAAGGTGAAGCAACTGGTTCATTTTATGGGACGGGATGGAGCCAGCACCCAGATTTTCTGATTCTCAGTGAAGAACTCACTCCACTAAACCATAAACCCTGTATGCTGCAGCTGTCATATCGGGAAGCTGGTACAGGCTGATCCAGCATACTCCTGGACCAGGGGAGCCATGTGACTACCAAACTTTGGTATACCAAACATGACTTTACATATAGTGACACATCTGCATATACTTGGCTTGATACTTAAGGTGAAGGACCAGAGCAAAACGGGGTTGCAATGACCTAAAAGGTCTGCAGGAAGCTGTCATTTCAAGCATTGTTCCCATTAAGAAACCCAGGCAGGATTGACTTCTGCCCCCCAAGATTTCCAGTTAGCTTCATGGACCACTGTCATCTGGATGAGGAGAAATGAGAAGCAGGCAGGAAGATGGCAAGCTCTAAGTGGCTCTTCTCGTGGAAGCTCACGAATCACAGTTTGAGACTGTTCCTTTCTGCACAGCTGTAGCTGCCACTCTGCTCAGTTGAGAAGCCAGTTGGATCCCACTAATTCTCAGCTCTAAACCAAGGCCCAGATGGATAAGAAGCTGCAAAGATTCAAAGCTGGAAAAATAGGAGGTGCTACACTCTTAACTTGTTTCCTTTCCAGAACTCCTCTCCCCACTCTCTGAATGCTCACACCAGACCTCCCTTCACAATGCATGGTACGTCCAAGGTCAAGGTGGGCAAAGCAGGGTGGGCCAGTGCTTGCTTCACCTGTAGTATTTGTGGTTTCAAATGAGTGTGGCAGAAGAAAATGGAATGCATAATTATCAGCTCTTTCCTCAGTCAAGTAGTTTGAGGCTGAATTCCAAATCAAATATTTGTCATATGCTTGAGAACTTCAGATTAAGTAATTTAATTCAACATAGGATTGCTTCATAAATATAACATTAATTCACTATATATTAATATATTAATTACAGATATAGTATGTATATATTAATATATTCAGTGCATATATACTTGTACATATGCATATGTATACACACTTGTGTATAACCCCAAGAAATATAGAAGTCATAGTAATTGAGGCTGGATTCAATGACTATTCCTAAATTCGTCACTGAGACCACAGAATGGCTTCCTCACGAGAAAGAGCAGTGGTGGTGTTTTAGCCAAAATAAAAAAAAAGGAGAATGTGCTATATAGATTAAACGTTATGAAAATCAACCCTCATTATCACTTAATAAATAAGTACAGGTAACCATTAAGGCTACCTCAGTATTCCAGAAGAATGTGGAATTGTGTGGCAGCATTTCCACAAGCCCAACCTTGTAGTGAGAATTTTGTAATTTTGGTTTCTTTAAAAATCACAGAAATGTTATGGGAGTATGTTTTCGTTTTACTCCCAGGTGTGTGGATATAGGGCTGCTTCACAGCAGCCCGTTATAATTTGCCTCGTGCTCTAATAGGGGAGTGGTTTTTCAGCTGCAGAAAGTTTCTGCAAGTGTGTGTGTTTGCAATTCTGGGAACTTTTCAGAAGATATATAAATACTAGAGCCCCAAGAGGCAAGGTGGCTGTTGGTGGCTGGTTAGTGGTTGATTGGTGGTTGGTTGCTGCAAACTTTCAATTGGTTGCTTCAAGTCATACAAAAAGAAACAAGAAGATTCTTCTTAGATATTCTGACAATGAAGATCAAACTTGCTCCAAGGAACTTGACACTCCTAATCAGCAGGAAGTAGTCTAATGAAAACTTTGCCCCCCTTTGCCAGGCGTTGTGGCATCTCAGCACTTGTGAAGCAGAGGCAGGCAGATCTCTGTGAGTTCAAGGCCAACCTGGTCTACAAGATGAGTCCAGGACAGCCAGGCCTACACAGAGAGACCCTGTCTCAAAAAAAATAACAACAACTTTGTCCCCTTACCCCTCTGTCCTTTTTTTCTCCCCTATCTAGTGTTAGGGCAGGTCAATAAGGATGGAGAATGGTAGAAGAGAGAAATGAGTATTTATTCCAACACTCTTTGTAATCCCAAAAACCTTGAAGGAGCACAACCACTCATCAGTGGGAGCATGCTAAGTTTGGCACACATGATATAAGCTACTTTCTAGTTAAGGTTTCATGGGTCAGTCTATAAAATGCCTGCTGCCTACCAAGCATAACGACATGAGTTTGAATCCCCACCAGCCTCATAAACAACCAGAGTGACAGCACATATCTATGACCATAGTGCCTGGGAGGCAGAGGCAGGTGGATATCTGGAACTCAGTGGTCAGCCAGGCTAATCAATCTGCAAACTCTAGGTTCAGTGAGACTCTGGCTCAAAACCCAAGATGGAATGTGATTGAGGAAAATACCCTACACCAACTTCTGGCCTCCACATGCATGTGCACTTGCATACACACACACACACACACACACACACACACACACACACACACACACA